>JAAWVA010000032.1:15318328-15347895 GCA_015227895.2 Colaptes auratus
GTACCAGCAGCACACTGCGTGGCTCTGCCAGCAGTGGCCCTGCACAGATTGCTGAGCACCTGACCCCCATGCAGGGACTTACAGGGCTAAAACTGGCAGGCTCCTAGCACGAGCTGGAATGAGATAAAGGGAAAGTATCACAAGCCTTAGGCTAATTGCAGAGATTCCCATTTTAATCTCATCTGGAAATGTGCTTCCAGTCTCGGCTTCAGCTTGGCAACTTCTTGCTGGCTTCTGTAGCTTGCTCCTTTACAGCCACGTGCCCCCTCTATGCCTCTGCATGCCCACTTACGTTCTCCTCCAAGCACTGAGTTTGCAGGGCAGTGGCTGGTGCCTCCAGCCAAGTCTTTTGTTATAACTCCCACGAGCAGCTCTGGTCCTCCTCATCCCACCAGAGACACCCCCGGGGTCAGCCGAAGTGGAAGTCCTCACGCTGATGGCGCGTTGGGTCACAGACACTGGCGGGGTTTCTGACTCTCAGGCACAGCTTCCTGAGGGAGCTTTGCCCAGGCACCAGCTCCCGTTGCACAGATCACTGCCAAATTGCCAGACACCAAAATGTTCTCACTCCTTGTCTGCCTTTTTTCATCTCTTTGCCAGATTCTCAGTACTGGATTTATGACGGTGAGAGACGGGTATCTGGTCCCACCCCGATCACGGAGCTGGGCCTCCCTGCATCCCCTGTGCAGGCAGCTCTAGTGTGGGGGGCTGAGAAGAACAAGATCTACATCTTCAGTGGAGGCAACTACTGGCGCTTCAACCCTCACACCCGCCAGGTGGACAACATCTACCCCCGGACCATGGCTGACTGGCGCGGCGTCCCCCAGGAGATTGATGCAGCTTTTCAGGATGAGTTTGGTCAGTGCAGCAGGGACACAGCCGTCCCTGGGGTGGGCACTCAGACTGGCACCACTGCCCAGATGGAGGAACTGGGCAGATTTAGACATTTGGTAGTAGTAGACATTGCCCAGCCATAGCACATGGCAGAGACGGACAGAGAGAGGCAGCCCTGTCCCAGTGGGCAGGGAACTGAGGCTTCTCCCATGAAAGCAAGAAGTTTGACTGTTATTAAATGCAACAATCAACAGCTGTCTGATAGAGGGAACTCAAACTTCTGACCAAGAATGCTAGCAAAGAGCTCTGAGCTGCTGTCTCTCCTCATCTTTCCTCTCTTACCTACAGGTTTTGCCTACTTCCTGAGGGGCCGTGATTACTGGAAGTTTGATCCAGTCCAGGTGAAAGTGCTGGAGGGCTTCCCACGCCAGATCAGCCAGGACTTCTTCAGCTGTACACCTGTCTCCAATGCCTTCAGATGAGGGGGATGCCTGTGTCCTCCACGCTCCTCTTTCATCACCCTTACCTCCAGCAGCCATAAGAGGCTTCTCTCTGCCATTCCTGGCTTCCTTCCAGGCTCACCATCTGACACAACGAGTGTTTGTTGTAACAAGTGACAAAGATTTTGCTCCTTCAAGTTCCAGCAGCCCCAGCTTCAGTTGCTATCAATGTAAAAGCATCTGCCATGTTCTTTGCAGGCAAGAGCAACCACTTAAACGTTCGTGTGGCCGTGCTCTTCCAGCAATAGCATCCCAAAAGCCATCAAGCCAGCCTGGAATGGGATCACTCTCCTGCCTAACCTGGACCCCACCCTGTAGAACTGATCTGACAGCATTTCCTATGTTTACATAGCCGACACCAGCAGCCCTTTGCTGCTCCAGACCTCGGCTTGGGAGGAGGGCTTCCAGTAAGACCACCTCCCTCAGCCTCAGCCAGGGCCTTTGAAGGACGCTGACTGTACCCGTGGAGGAATGCAGACGTGCGGCTGCTGCCAGGCTCACCTCACCGGGGCTGCACCGGTGACGGCCAGGACCCTACCGCAGCCCTAGTCCCGCTTTGATGTTGTATCACTGGTATGCCTTAGGGTTTTATACCCATCTGTACATAGACAAGGGGCCCCCTTCCTCCCACGGTGCTGGGTGCCAGTGCTGGACACTGCCCCGTCGCTCCCCGGGCTCGGACCGAGTTCGGGTCCCCACCCTGGCTTGCTCACCACTGCACCGGCCGGTCTCGTCCCGCCGCTCACCGGGTGCAGCCCCACTCTGGCTCCTTGCACACCCCTCCAGGCTACATCACCCAAGAACTCAACAGGGCTGCGGCCAGATTCTTCCCTTTTCACTTTTTCAACCGGCCCCGCGTGTCCGTCGCCGTTCCCCGCTTCGGGTGAGCGGCTGGGGGACAGCGCAGCTGCCCGGGTCCCCGATGCCCTAGCCCGGGCGTGGGAGAGGGCAAGAGAGAAGGGAGGGGTGGGGGGTGTGTGCGGTGCCGGCCGCCGGTGAGCGCCACGGTCGGTGCGCGCAGAGCGGGCGCGGCTCCGCCGCCGTTCCCACGCGTCTCCGTGCCAGCGTGCGAGCGCTGCCTGTGTATTTATGTCCGCCAATAAAGCTCTTTCCTAAGCGACTCCCCCCCGCTACAGGTCTGCTCCTGGGGCACCAATAAAGCTCTTTCCTAAGCGACTCCCCCCCGCTAAAGGGCTGCTCCTGGGGTACCAATAAAGCTCTTTCCTAAGCGACTCCCCCCCGCCACAGGGCTGCTCCCGGGGCACCAAGCAAGCTCTTTCCTAAGCGACCCCCCCGCTTAGGACTGCTACAGGGCTGCTCCCGGGGCGCGCTCCTCCTCCAGCCGGCGCCGGGCGGGGGCGCTGCGGCGCATGCGCGGAGCAGCGGCTGGAGTAGGCCGCGGCGCCGCCCGTGCTCGCTCCGCTCCCTGCTGCCGCCGCCGGTGCCTCAGGCCCCGCTCAGGACGCTGCTGAGCCCTGCCGCCGCCCCTCGCCCGCCGCCACCATGATGATGATGGCGCTGAGCAAGACCTTCGGGCAAAAGCCCGTCAAGTTCCAGCTGGAGGAGGACGGCGAGTTCTATATGATCGGCTCCGAGGTGCGGCCCGGCAAGCGGCGGCCCCCGGGCGCGGGAAGCGGGTCCGGGGCAATCGGAGGGGCGCCGGGCCGGGATGGGAGAGCTGCGGGGGAGCCGGGCTTAGGGTGGGAAAGGGGAGCAGGGGAGCTGTGTGTGTGGGGGTGTGTGTGTGAGGGGTTGCGGCCTTCCACCCCCCGCGGGTCTGCTCTGCCCCGCTCCTGCGGGCGCTGCCGGGGGGCGCCGGGGCTTGGCTCGGGGGCTGGGCGGTGAGCGCTGCCCGGCAGCCTCAGCCGTGCCGGCAGCAGCGCTCCCAGGTGCGGGCGGCTCTTGGAGACAGCACAAGAGACCGGATCGGCAGCCTGAGCCCCCCCGGTTCCAGGCCCCGCGGCTCCCCGACTGCGAGCACTCTGAGCAATTCCTGTAGCCCCTTCGCTCCGAGAGGTTTGGTTATTTCACGTGCCGGCAGGTGCTGAAGCCCGCACCTAGGCCTTTTGTGTGTAGCAACCACACGGAAAGCAGCCGGTGCAGCTTCTTCGGCCGCCAGCGAGCGCCGGGGGTGCAGTGTTCCAGCACCCCAGGGTGCGTGCGGGGAGGCTGCTCTGCCTCCCTGGGCAGGAGCCTGTTGAAGCGAGAAGCGTTGGTGCTTCGGTGCCAGGGCGATGGTCGCAGTTGCAAACTGGAAGAAAACCCTGGTGCCAATAAGGAACGGCTCAACACGTTAAGCTGCCAGTTGTCTAGGTTGAGCAGGGGCTAAAGGCTCCCTCTCATGTGAAAGGTAAAGTTTGGAAGAAGATCTGTTAAGTGTGGTCAGCTCGTTGGTGAGATTACCGCACAGGGGAAGGGGAGAAGGATTGCTTTTCTCATCTGCTGTTAATTTCTGTCTGTTGAGTGCTCTAGAGCAAAAGATGGGATTGAAAAATAGTCATAGAATTGTTAGGGTTGGAAGGGACCCCAAGGATCCCCAGTTGCAACCCCCCTGCCATGGGCTCACACCAGAGCAGGTTGCTCACAGCCACCTCCAGCCTGGCCTCACAAACCTCCAGGGATGAGGCTTCTTTCACCTCCCTGGAAAATACCTAAAAGGAGATGTTAAGATCAAAATGAACCTTGTCAAACAAGGAATGAAGGCCTCGTTGTGTAGCAGTCTGACAGTGCACTGCCAGTCTGGAAAAACCCAAAAGAGCATTTTGGAGTCTAGAAATAGTTCTGTGGTTCAGCAAGTCCTGCTGTGGCTGTCAGCACAGCTGAGGACCTTGTGCCAGGGAGAGCAGAAGCGGTTTAGAGATGCTGAGTGAATTTGAAAGATGATTATTGGCAGTGATCACTTTTGACCTGTTCAGAGGATTGGAACCAAAATGCAAGGCTGTCAGCATTTGCTGTATTTGTATCCAGTGTCTGGATGGCACAGAGGCTCAAAGTAAAGTGATAACTGAGACAGCTGGGTGTCCTCCTGAGCCCTGTGCCCTGGAACACGAGTTGAGAAAGCAAAGGTTAGACTGCTCCAAAATACAGGAAAATGAATGGAATTTCCCCCCTCTATTACCTGGATTGTTGTCAATCAGTGGGGGATTTCTTTCCCCCCTAATTGGGCTACAGAAATCAGTGCTGATAAAAGTGATGGCTTCTGTGCTGCTGCAAGAGCTGTGCTGCTGTGAAAGCTGTGATGCTGTATGATGCCAAACACAGTGCAGTCAGTCTGTCATGAAAGACAGCCAAGTAATCCTCTTGGGAGATTCCTCTTCACAGAATGATGGGGGCTAGAAGGGAGCTCTGGAGATCACCTCATCCAACCCCTCTGCCAGAGCAGCTCTTGAATCACTCCAGGGATGGAGACTCCACCACCAGCTTGGGCAGCCCCTTCCATTTCTTCACCGCCCTCAAAAGGGAAGAAGTTCCTTCTCATGTTTAGATGAAGCTTCCTTGCTTCAAGTTAGTGCCTGTCACTGGGCACCACTGAAAAAAGCCTGGCCCCATCCTCCTGACTCCCACCCTTTAAGTATTGATCTGCATTGATAAGACCTCCCACAGGCTTTTCCAGCCTAAAAAGCCCCAAGTCCCTCAGCTTCATGGAAGGTGTTCCAGACTCCTAATTGTCTTCGTAGCCCTTTGCTGTTCCCTGTCCTTTGTGAACTTTTTGAGTGAGAAGGAGCTGGATTTGTTCCAGCTTCTACTGCAGCGCTCTGGAGCACAGCAGGAGGCCATGCTGGAACACTAGGCCAGGTCTCTACTTTTCTTCTTGTAGGTGGGGAACTACCTGCGTATGTTTCGGGGCTCCCTGTACAAGAGATACCCCTCGCTCTGGAGACGGCTGGCCACCGTGGAGGAAAGGAAGAAGATAGTGGCCTCTTCACATGGTGAGAAGATGGGTGATGTTTGTCTGATTCTTTGCCTTTCAGAAACAATCTCTGGTGATTCAGAAGCTCAGGCACCTCGAGGGCTGTGCGGATCACAGGATGCCAGGGGCTGGAAGGGACCTTCAAAGATCATCCAGTCCAAGCCCCCAGCCAGAGCAGGAGCATAGAAGTCAGCACAGGGCACACAGGAACACATCCAGATGGGGCTGGAAAGTCTCCAGAGAAGGAGACTCCACAACCTCTCTGGGCAGCCTCTTCCAGTGCTCTGTGACCCTCACAGTGCAGAAGTTCCTCCTCATGTTGAGGTGGAACCTCCTGTGCTGTAGTTTATATCCGTTGCCCCTTGTCCTATCCCAGGGTGCAGCTGAGCAGAGCCTGTCCCCTCCCTCCTGCCCCCCAGCCCTCAGAGATTTAGAAGCATTTCTTAAATCCCCTCTCAGTCTTCTCCTCTCTGGATTAACCACCCCCAGGGCTCTCAGCCTTTCCTCACAGGGCAGTGCTCCGGTCCCTCAATCATCCTGGTAGCCTCTGTTGGACTCTCTTGAGTCCCCCTTGAACTGGGGAGCCCAAGGCTTGATGCAATATTCCAGGTGTGGCCTCAGCAGGGCAGAGTAGAGGGGGAGGAGAACCTCCCTGGATCTGCTGGACACACTCCTCTTAGTGCACCCCAGGATCCCATTGGCCCTCTTGGCCACAAGATTTCCTCAGGGATGCAGCACTCTGCACCAGGTAACTCCTGGTTCAGCCTGGCAACAAACATCAGCTGAGACCCAAACATCCATCCTGGCTCTCCCGGGGTTGGCTGCATTCATCACAAAGCAGAGGCCTCGTATCTGAGGCAATCCCACAGCCCAGAAGGGACTGTGGCAGCCAGAGGAGGGTCACCTTTGTCTCTCTCTTTGTCAGCTAGGCAGCAGTGTTGAAGGATGTTCCCTGCGTGCCTCTGCTTCACTTGGCTTCTCGCAGGGGCTGAGTGCTTCTGCCTGCCAGGCTTTGCTGTGGTGTGCTGCTCCTGCTGGGACTGCCACAGGGAGGGAGAGTGCAGAGCTGCCTCAGCATGATTTTTGGTGGGAGGCAAACAGCAAGCAGCCTTGGCAGTGTGACTTGTACACTCTTTGGATTAAAAGCATAATAAAAACAAATAGTTCATTCTGGACTTGATGTCTCCTTCCTGCCAGTATCCTGCTGACCTGTTGCTTTCTTGTCTTTTTCTTTCTTTTTGTTGTTTTTTGTTGTTCTCCCAACAGAAAATCAGCGATCTCACAGTCCCAGAAGATGTAAGTCTTATCTGCATGTTATTCTTAGCTGTGCTGGAGGAGGAATGTCCACTGTGACCTTTGGTGCTATTACAATATATACTAATGGCTAATCCCCTTCCTCTGATCTCTCTGTGTGGTTGCCCTAATTGTGCATCCTGATCACATGCTTAGCTCCTCTGTCTCTCAGAGCCTTAGTGGGACCTTCAAGTGCAGATGGGCTCTGGAATTCAGCAAGAGCAATCTGGAGGTTTCTCCTCCTGTCCCGAGTCTCATCAGCTTCTCTATTGATCACTGACTCTCTGTTTCCAGCCTTTGAAGCCCACTGAGGATTTGATGTGCTCTGGGCTGTGGAGGGTTTTTTACATCACTTTGGCAGGTGTAGGTGTGCAGGGCTAGACCATGTGATTGCAAAGTGCAGGTCAGGGTAGGAGGAATTGTTATCCTCTTCTAAAGTAAAAGCACATGAGCTGGATTTAAGGATCTTTTTTTTCCCCCCTGAAGTTTTGTTTTTGTAGGCCTCACTTCCATCTTTACTCATTTCATCTGTTAGGAAGTGACTGAAGTCTATAAAGAAGTTGCAGCCTGCCAGGAGGTTCATCCAGTGGTAGCACCTGAGGGAAGCCCTTGCAGTCCTAACCCTCCCTGTGCCAGTCCAAGTGGAAGGTGTTTTGAGTGGAGTGTGGCCAGGGCAGCTGTAGAAAGTAAAGATGCTGAAGCCTTTTGCAAATCCTTGTTCTCTCACTATGCAGCCCCCCCAAGGTGCCATCTGCTTTTGTCTTTTGATTTGCATCCTCTGGGGATTGCCTTGTATGGGCCTTGTATTCCACCTCTGCTCCCAGGAGAGTCAGGTTTGTGCTGATGCTTAGATGGATGTCAAAGCCTGATTGTGTTCCTTTAGAGCTGTGCACTGTGGCTGGGCTTCTGCTCACTCCAAGGAATCCAAGCCAGCAGCAGAGCATCCTGGTGTGGGAGGGAGAGTGGAGCCTTCTGGCAGCTCAGAGATGACAGTGGAAAGTTTTGTCACATCCATTCTCCCCATGGGTACAAACTGCCAAGGCCAGAACCTTCCTCTACAGTTCCAATGTGTGTAGGAAGAGAAAGGAAGCCCAGAGGGCTTTTGGGGCACACACTTGTATCATGTGGTAACCTATTGTAGTCCCTCCTGCAGGCAGGATCAGGGAGGGCTCTTCAGCACGCAGGCTGCTGCGTTGCTGTGTGGAGCTGCTCCGTGCTCACTGCTGGCCTCTCTCCTGGTACTAGATCATGGCTATACCACGTTAGCCACTAGCGTGACGCTGCTGAAGGCCTCTGAAGTGGAAGAGATCTTGGATGGAAATGATGAGAAGTACAAGGCAGTGTCTATCAGCACAGAACCTCCCACCTACCTCAGGTAAAGTGCATCTGTGAGGGCCAGGATCAGAACAGAGCTGCTTGGAAGATGTCGGCCTGGGCAGGAAGCGCAGGAGGCGGCACAAACCCAGGCCGCGGTGCTGGGGGGTGCTCTCCCATCTCTCCTGTAGTTCTTGGCAGTGTAGGGCAAGTGAGGATTTCCAGAGCATAAGGGTTGGGTTACTGCCCACATGCAACAGGAAGAAAAGCAGAAGTGTTTGATGATGCAGCTCCTTTTGCAGTTGCTACATTCCAGCTGTAGCAGATGTTTGCAGAACAGACTCTCTGTGCACGTACTGCCTCTGGAGACCTCATGGTGCTCAGCTAGCTTTGTGTAAAGCACAGACAGAAAACCCCAATGTGAGCCTGGTGTTTGTGATGGTACTGCTGGATTTGTACCTGAGGAGCAGTTGTGAGCTGCAGAATGGGCTTGCCAGAGGCTGTGTGGAACAGGAGTTCTCAGTGGAACAGTATTATCGAGGGCTCCAGAATCCAAATAGCAGGAGCTCATAATAGGACTTGAAGTTCAGAGTTAGACCATTCCTTTAGTAGCAGTGGTGCCCAGGGTCTGCAGTTTAACATTCAGTCTCTTCCTCCAGAGAACAGAAGGCAAAGAGGAACAACCAGTGGGTGCCAACCCTGCCCAACAGCTCTCACCACCTGGACGCAGTGCCATGCTCAACCACCATCAACAGGAACCGCATGGGCAGGGACAAGAAGAGAACATTCCCACTGTGGTAAGACAGCTTCCTGCTTCCAGAGGGTGGTCACCAAAATGCCACCCTGCCAGGGTAAAGCTGAGGAGTTAATACAGTGTAGTGGTTCACCTCTGAGTGGTGAATGACCTGCAGGTTTCCAAGTTGGAGGTTGTCAGTTAAACTGTGGGGCTTGAGGCTCATCCTCAGAGCAGCCAGCCCATGGCTTGGAGAGGAACTTTCCTCTTGTGAGGAAAATGGCTCAGTCTTTTCCTGGAGTTCCTTCCTTCTGCTGATTTGCTGAGCAGTTATCATTTGAGGAGCCTGAAAGCTCTCTGTGAAGGACAGGCTGCCTCTCACTGACATACTCCAGGAACTTTGATGTGATTCCTCCAATGGGAAGCACTGCTGTGGCTCACAAGTGGCTTTTGTTGTCCATTAGAGAAGTTGAGGGAACCAAGAGAAATGTAATCCTGGAAAAAATTCCTTGTTTTAATTGCAGGAATGTGTTACAGATGTGATGAGAGGTGATAAACCCCTGTGTTGGTTGCCATATTCCCCACAAGCTTGCACTGAGGAGGCTGTCTAAAGACTGGCTGGGGAGTTGGAGCGTAGGGATTGCTTCCAGCAGGCTTTGCTTTCCCTCTGTGGATGCCAGAAGTGTCATGTGCTAGCTGCATATACTGTGATGTTGCTCTTTGTTTTAGCTTTGATGACCATGACCCAGCAGTGATCCATGAGAATGCATCCCAGCCAGAGGTTCTGGTTCCAATCAGGCTCGATATGGAAATCGATGGGCAGAAACTCAGAGATGCATTTACGTGGAACATGAATGGTATGTAGGAAGGAGACTGTCCTGGGGCTGGGGAAGTAAAATTGTATCCATCACCAAACATGAAGGAGGGAACAAGCATGACTGTCTGTGTCCTCACCCCCTACACACAGAGCTTTGAAGCTCTCCCAATTTGGGCTCTGTTCAGCTGTCTCTTAGCTCTGCCACTTCCATGGCTCGCAGGCGTTCCTGGCCACACCTTGAGATGAAGGATTGAACTGGCCTGGTCTCCTGACCCAGTTCCTCTGTTAGCTGAGAGACCCTAGTGACAGCACAGCTGATGTGTGTGGCTCCTTTATGTATCTGAGCAGACCAGAGCTGTGTTGTCTGCTTGGAGTGAGTAAAGGCAGCTGCAATTCCCTGTGTCCTTGTGCACACCCTTACAAACCTGGTAGGGAACACCCTTTGCAAGGCAAAAGGTGATGGGTTTGGGTAGAATGAGTAAAGGCAGCTGCAGCTCCCTGTGTCCTTGTGCACACCCTTACAAACCTGGTAGGGAACACCCCTTGCAAGGCAAAAGGTGATGGGTTTGGGATCGCCTTTGTCAGCGCTGCGGGATGAGTGTTGTGTGTTCTTCAAGTGGCAGGCATTGATTCTTGGCTGTTCCTTCTTGTTCTGTGTCAGAAAAGCTAATGACCCCAGAAATGTTCTCTGAGATTCTTTGTGATGACCTGGATTTGAATCCCCTGACCTTTGTCCCTGCTATTGCCTCTGCCATCCGACAGCAGATCGAGTCCTACCCAACCGACAGCATCCTGGAGGATCAGTCAGACCAGCGAGTTATTATCAAGGTAATGCAGGGAGGCAGCAGAGCCAGGGGGGAACCACTTGGGTTTCTCTACTCATGGGAGGGGTAAAGGGTGCAAAGGCTTCCCATGGAGCAAAGGAGGTCTTAATTCCAGTCCTCCTTCCAGACTGTATTTTTCTCCTTTGTGTTGAGAACAGAACCAAGGTGGCAGATTATTAACCATTCATGTGGCAGCTCCTGAGGTGATTAAATAGCTCAGTTAAAGCATTGCCATCTTCCTTTGGAGGAACTGAGCCTTGGTGAGCAGAGCTGAGTTGTCTTCTGCTACTGCAGTTAAGAATTCAGTTAGGAGCTCTGCAGAAGCAGTGAACTAGGAGCTCCTGCTCTGAGCCTTGGTGGGCAGAGCTGAGTTGTCTTCTGCTGCTGCAATTAAGAATTCAGTTAGGAGCTCTGCAGAAGCAGTGAACTAGGAGCTCCTGCTCTGAGCCTTGGTGAGCAGAGCTGAGTTGTCTTCTGCTACTGCAATTAAGACTTCAGTTAGGAGCTCTGCAGAAGCAGTGAACTAGGAGCTTCTGCTCTGCTGCTCTTCTCTGTTCAGTTAACCTTGACAGACCTGTGAGGGTGGAAACAAATGACCTTTTTCTTTCCCTTGTCTCCAGCTAAACATTCATGTAGGGAACATCTCCCTTGTAGACCAGTTTGAGTGGGACATGTCAGAGAAGGAGAATTCACCAGAGAAGTTTGCCTTGAAGCTGTGCTCAGAGCTTGGCCTGGGTGGGGAGTTTGTCACTACCATTGCCTACAGCATCCGGGGACAGCTGAGTTGGCACCAGAAGACATATGCCTTCAGGTACAGAGCTGCCCTTCCAGTGGGGCTGGGGAGGGGTCTTTGTGCTTCGTGGGCATTCACATCAGTGAGTCTTAGAACAGCTGAACTCATGCACAGAGCCTCACTTGAAATGGGTCCTTGCAGCCCTTCTGTCCTCCCTGCAGTTTTTGTGCTCGTGGCCCCTTGTGCTTGCCTGCTGGGTGTGTTGCATTTCAGGACCACATGGTGCAGAATGAAAGGCTCTTGTACTTAAGTCACTGGGGTCTTGCAATTAACAGAGTACCTTGGGGTTCCCTCTTTAGTGCAGGCTGATCAAGAGCCTTGGGTACGTTTTGGTTTGGTTGGTGTTGCCTGGTTTGTGCCAGCCACTGGCCCAAGATTTGGTGTTTTGAATTAAGACTGAAGCTATAGCTCTCTGCCTTGGCTGAGGTTAAAGCTGGCCTGATTCTAGGCCCTTCTCACAGCTGGGATGCAGCAGTGTCAGTCTGAGCAGACAGCTTTGTAGCTTGTCTCCTAGAGATAATGGTCTGCAGTTGTGCTGTGCAGCCTTGTGTGCTGAACTGCTGCCCTGATGTTATCCCCAGCCTGCTGCTCACTCTGCAGTCTGTGCTGTCCCTTCATCTGTGCTCTGAGGTTTTGTGACCTGGGGTCGTGGTGACAGCTTGAGGAAGTTGGAGAGTTCAGCATGTGATGTATTTGCAGAGGTGAGGCAATGGTATTGTTGACAGCAGTTGTGGAGAGATCAGTGCAAGGAAGCAGAATGAGCTGCCTGGGCAGCAAAGGGGAACGTGCACCAGCCCTGTCCTGCCTTGGGGGAGGACAAGGAGCAGCTGATGTAGGGGTAAGCAAGGAGGAGCTGGAGGCAGGTATATTTTCAGGTCACCCTTAGACTGGCCATATGGCAGGGGGGAGAAACAACAGCTAGCAAGGGAACCCCAACAGAACAAAGAAGCAGGGACGTGAGCTGTTCAGGAAGGAGCAAACCTCTAATTCAAACCTTGCTTTGTGTCATAGCACAAATATGTCCTCCCCTTCCCTTTTTTTCTTCCAGCAATGGAGCACTTTTGAAACTTCACAGTGATTAATGGTATTTGGGTTCTGTGGTTGGTTTAGTTCCTGAATTCCCAAACCACAGGAGGGGTGGTTGCTCCAAAGTCATTCCACTGATGTAAAGAAAGGGTCTGCTTTAGATGTATCAAAAGAACCTTAATATCTCAAGAGACCGGGGGGGGGTTAGGAAGTCATGTGCCTCTTAATCATCTGAGGGAGAGGTAAAACTGTCTTTTAACTGATGAAAGCCAGGGAAGTTCTTTCAGCTGGCCTGCTCTGCAGAGCAAAGCCAGCCTGGAAGCCCCTGGGAGGGCAGAGCTGGAAGCAGACAGGTAGCCGATGCATTTCCAGGAGCTGCCGTGGCTCGGCGCTTCCCACCTCGGTGCTGAGCGCCTCCGGTGGTGGCACACAGCACGCCAGGCCTGAATGCTGGCCCAGGTTCTCTCCCACACCAAACCTCTGTGCCTGAGGGAGTCCCCTTTGCCAGAAGACACATTTGCTGGTGACACTGCTGAGGCCTGGGGCCCAGCAGAGCAAGTGTCTTGGTGTACAGCTGGCAGAGCATTTCAGTCATCCTGCCGGCAGCACTTTCATCTTCATCAGGAAACAACAGGGGAGGAGGAGCTGTCTTGCCTTGGAGAACAAGAGAGAGGGAAGGGTTTGCAGTGTCTCTCTGATTCTTTGCTGGAGGTGTGGTGCCTGAGCTGGCTGTGCCTGTGAGCTGTGTGCCAGACTTCCAACACCCATTCAGTTCGCGTGGGTGCTCAGAGTTAAGCATAGGAAATGAGGTAGAGACCATGCTGTCAAGCCAGAGAAGCCAGTTAAAGATCTAGCAGTTAGCCTGGGATGTGCAGCAGGCTGGGGTGAGATGAAATCATTCCTGGGTTTGAGTGTTGCTTAGTGGATGCCGGCAGTACTGGAAGGAGATTTGACTAAAGCTCCCTCCCAGCATCAGATACCAAAGGCTCTGGGTTGATCTTTCACTGCAGCACTACTTTGAAGAGCTGCTGTTGCAGATGATAAGAGGCTGTGCTGCAGATGATGTCTGTTCCCATGGTTGTGTTCCCTGCCAGGGGGAGCTGGGGCTGCCCAGGAGCCCGGCAGGGCCAGGTCCCCGGGGAGGGGGCCGGATGCCCCCGCACCTGCCGTGGGCTCCCTGCAGCTCAGCCTGAGCCTCTTTCTAGAGCTGGAAGCAAACATTTACATTCTGAGGCTCCTCTGTATTTATGCCTGGCTTCCCGAGCCACTGTCAATGTTTGGGAAGCTGCTCCTGGTCAGTTCCTGTTGACTTTTACTGGAAAGTGGCTGGGGAGGCAGCAAAGAGTTCTGCTGCTGCTGTGATACTGTGTGTGCACCTGGGGCAGGGCAGGGCAGGGAGGGCGAGCTCTGAGCAGCACATCTCGTGCTCAGGGACACAGCCTGCTTGCCACAGCAGGTCCTGAGAGACTGCCCCCCCCGTGGCAATGGGGAGGACAGTGCTTGCTTCACTGTTGGGCTCCCATCCCACCAGGGCCCCTGGAATCCAGATGTTTGCCAGGGTAGAGCTGCCAGAGGGGTGCTGGGCAGACTACAGCTGGGGAGTCCAAGCTGGGCTGAGAGCCCTGCTCCCAGTCCCTGCTCAGCTGCTGCTCTGGGGGAAGTGCTCCCAGCACTGGGAAACTGCTGTGAACTTTGCCTGTGCTTGCTGGGTTTGAAAGCTGCCAGCCAGTGGCCTTTGTGGGAGGGACCTGCATCAGCTGCAGTGCCTTTCACAGACACCTCCCCAGCGCTGGGAAGGGCAGATGCTCACAGCTGGTCTTGCACTGATGTCAGGCTCAACCTCATGTGCTTCTGGACCCAGACTGAGTAGGGTTAAGAATGCTTAAGCCTGAAACACTGTAGATGCTGCCCTGTTGTCCTTGTCCTTCCCACCGCGGGCTGGCGCGGCTGAGGAGCGCTGATTGGATGTTGCTTTGTTGCCCCCTGCCCTGCAGCGAGAACCCTTTGCCGACGGTGGAAATCGCCATCCGCAACACGGGGGATGCTGACCAGTGGTGCCCCCTGCTGGAGACCCTCACAGATGCCGAGATGGAGAAGAAGATCAGAGACCAGGACAGGAATACAAGGTACTGCCACCGGTTCAGATCCTTCTCCTTCAGGCCTGTCTCGGAGGCAGAAGTTAAAAGCTTGGATGCTTGTCTCGCTCTGTTTGAGAGGCTGGCTGGCGGGAGTTCAGCCTTGCACACCAGAAACTCATGTCTCTCTAGCTTCAGGATGCTAAACTGTTACCACCTTGCTTCACATTTAAATCTCCCCTTGAACCACCCTCTCTTGAAGCCAAGTTGCCTGTGGGCTGTTTGCCTGGGCAGGGGGTTTGCCCCTATAGGAAGGCATTCATCATAGAACCACAGAGTTGTTAGGGCTGGAAGGGACCTCAGGCATCATCCAGTTCCAGCCCCCTGCCATGGGCAGGGACACCTCACACTACAGCAGGTTGCTCACAGCCACATCCAGCCTGGCCTTCAAAACCTCCAGGGATGAGGCTTCCACCACCTCCCTGGGCAGCCTGTGCCAGGCTCTCACCACCCTCATGGGCAACAACTTCTTCCTCACAGCCAATCTCAATCTCCCCACTTCTAGTTCTGCTCCATCCCCCCCAGTCCTATCACTCCCTAAAGTCCCTCCCCAGCTTTCTTGTAGCCCCCTTTCAGATACTGGAAGGTCACAATGAGGTCTCCTTGGAGCCTTCCCTTCTCCAGGGGTGGGAAGGCTGCCCTCAGGAAGGCCTCACAGGACTAACACCTTTGTCTCTTTGTCTCTTTGTCTCTGTCTCCTAGGCGCATGAGACGCTTGGCCAATACTGCTCCAGCCTGGTAAACCTCCTCTCTGTGACACTGGTGCTCTTCCTACAGACTTACCCTACTCCTCTCCCCACATGGATCTAGGATTGGCAGGGGTCTTTCTGTCCCTGAAGGGGGACACCCATTCCACTTGCCAAGAGTTCCCAGTCCTGCTGACTTCTTCCCCGACCCCCTCCACCTGAATGCCACGTAGCAAGCAGGCTGTTAGCACCTCGAGCTAGCTGAGACCTGTGGCAGCTGTTGGAGCCCTCATTTACCTGTGTGTGGACAGTGTAAAGATTCTTTTGTATAGGTGCAACCTGCACTGTTAGGACAACTTTTTAAATAAAAAGGAATGCATACTACTCAGGGGGAGTTCAGGAGGTTTGAGTCAGTGCTCCACCTCCCCGTGGCCTGTGCTCTCCTGGTAACTGAGCTGTCCCAGGGCCTCTGGGGCGTAGTGCTGAATGCTCAAGGTCCACTCAGACATCCAGGAGCAGGCTGGAGACTGAGTGCTTTCCTTCAGTGGCTAAAGCACCCCAAAACCTCCTGCTGCAGGGGAAAGTGGCACTGAGACTTAATCCCAGAAGCAGCAACTGCCTCCAGATCTGGAGGGTTGGCCTGTTAGCAGGTGCAGGCCGCAGAGAGCCCAGTGGGGTGTTGCTAGCTTGCTTGGCAGGGGTAGAGCAGGTGAACTGAAGCCATAAACCAAACTTTTCTGCTAGGCTGGTGTGTGGTGAACCCCTTTTTCTGTGAAGAGCACAGCTGCAAACCAACAAAGTCTCTGAGCTGCTGCAAACAGCTGCAGCCACTGTGACAGCAGCTTCTCTTCAGTGAATGCTTTGCTGTGGTCATTGTCAGCACAGAGCACCCAGAGCAGTGTGTCTCAAATGCCCTTGGCACTACAGCCCTAGGAGCAATCTGTCCTTTCCCTGGGGAGCTTAAAACCCAAATCCACTGAAGTGAGATTAAACCAAATCAAGGTTGCCTTTAAAACAAAACCCCACACTAATTAGACTCTCCCTTGCTGCTGAGGCACAGCAGCCCTTTGAGAGAGCTCCTGCCCTCCACTGTGCCAGAACTGAGGAGGGCTGGAAGCAGGGCAGATTTTGCTGGCAGCCTGACAGCTCTGTTCAGGTCTTTATCACAAAGCCAATAGGTTTTTATGATCCTTGCTGATCCACCCACACTGCTAGCACAGTCAAAAAGAAAACCCAAACCACTTTCTGGCCTTAATTTATCATATTTGGAGTTGAGTAATAGCAGAGCCAGTTCTGATTTCCCAGGTGGGAGGGAACCTTTTCCAGATGTGAGGCTGTAGGAACCACAAACTTGCACTTCAGCAGTAATGTTGCTGCAGTGTTATCCTAGGCTGCTGTGGCAGAGTGGTGCCCTGGCCATTAGTCCCTGTTAGAGGGGCTGAAAGGTTGTTTTGGCAAGGCAAGAACCTGGGGCTCCTGCATTGTAACCTCCCCTGTAGAAAACTCCCTCCTGGACATCAGAACTCCTGCCTGAGAAGGCTTCATACCCTCATAGCATTGTCAGGCTTGGAAGGGAGCTCCAGGCTCAGCCAGCCCCAACCCCCTGCCATGGGCAGGGACTCCTCACACCACAGCAGGCTGCTCACAGCCACCTCCAGCCTGGCCTTCAAACCCTCCAGGGATGAGGCTTCCACCACCTCCCTGGGCAGCCTGTGCCAGGCTCTCACCACCCTCATGGGGAACAACTTCTTCCTCACAGCCAATCTCAATCTCCCCACTTCTAGTTTTGCTCCATCCCCCCCAGTCCTCTCTCTCCCTGACACCCTCAAAAGTCCCTCCCCAGCTTTCTTGTAGCCCCCTTAAGGAGCTGTGTGAGGCTGCCTAGCCTAAGTGCTGCTGTGTCTTCTAGAACAAGAGCATCTGTGCAGGTCTTGCCCAGAGGGCCAGGGAAGTGCAGCCAAGCACTGGCTCAGCCAAGCCTCTCCAGATGAAACCTAATGTTCAGTAAAAAAAAAGATGTTTCCCTGGGAAGCCCACAGAGGAGAGGGGAGTGGGGAAGCTGGGGCTCAATCTTCCTTTGCCACAAGGCTTGCAGATCATTAACTGGCTGCTGGTTACTCCTCTTCATGGTTGTAGTGGTGCTTTGCAAGTCCTCTCCCTGGGCAGCCAGCCCCCCTCCCTAAGGGGGCATGCAGGCTCCCCCAGAGGCTTAGGGGTGGGGCTGAGCACAGGTCTGTGCTGCCTTAGAGTGATCTCAGTGCAGCTGTGCAGGGCAGGGATGAGCTGCTTGAGTTCCCTCACATGCAGCTGCTTCAGAACTAAAGAACTCACCAAGAGTGGAGCCCCAGACAGCCTTTATTACTAGTGTCACTGCCAGGATCAACTCTGACCCCTCTCCTAACCCAGGCATCTCTGTCCACCTAGACCCTTCCCTACCCTTCTCCTGCTCTGCTGACAGAAGAGGGTAAGGACATCTTCCAGTGAGCCTGAGCCCATGGGGAAAAAGCAAAGGCCAAGCAAGCAGCCTGAGAGCTGTGAGCAAAGTCCTGCTGAGCACTGCTGCATGGCTGCCTCTGCCCTGGGCACAAATGGACACACAGCTGAAAAATAAAAGACTTTAATGTAAAGACTCTTTGGAAACAACAACAAAGGAGTGGGGGACTGAGGAGAGGAGGAGGCTGAGCTGCATTCTACCGTGGCAGAGTAGGGAGCACAACGTCGAGAGCCCACGGAGAGGTCTCACGACAGTGAGAGTCAGGGGCATTGGTCTTTGTACAGAGGGCAAGAGTGGCCTGGCACAGCAAGAGGAGGAGGAGGAGCTGTTTTAATACCTCATCTGATACTTGAGCCCCACTGGGTAAGTGAGGAAGCCAGCAGAGCTCCCAGCCCCTGGAACACCTGCAGAAGCGTTCGCTGGTTCTCGTGTGCACAGCTCTGTGGAACCACTTGGTACAAGAGGAAGATGAATCACCCATACAGACAGGGAAACACTACACACTGGCATGGCAGCTGGTGGTGTTCCAGCAGGATCTCTGGGCCATGGCACAAGTCCAGCCAGAAGAGAGGTCCCCTGTGTTACTGTGGCTGCTGCTGCTGGTTCTGGTCTTGGTCTCTAGGTTGGTTTTCTGGATGCTCCTCAGGGAGAGGGTTATAGTTGGGATCCTCTTCAGGTGTGTCAAATACCATCTTCCTGGCAAGGCACATGCCCATCCCACCAAGCAGGCAGGTTAGGAAAATAAGCCCAGGATAAACCCCCAGGCCTCCCAGGGCCATCCCAGCCTCCCCCAGGGCTTGGCTGTGGGCCACAGCCACCAGCCTGCTGCAGCAGCACTCGCTGTTCCTTTGCCCAGCTCAGTGAGTGATGATGGCAGTGCCCACCTCCTGGATCTCTAGGTCAGCTTTGACCCTCAGCATGAAGCAGAACACTCTGCTTTCTTAAACTACAGGAATACACCAGAAAACCCCCCTGCAGCTAGCAGTCAGAACACTGACACCAGCAAAGCTTAAAGTACCCTGTCTCCATCTGTACATAATGTGCAGAGCACCATTGCCTCCTGCAGCAGAGGCATAAACCATCCAGCTGAGGTGCTACCAGCATCCAACTCTGTCCCATGGTCAGGCTCTCCCAGACCACAGCTGGCTATGAGCCAAGGCTGAGAAGCAACCCAGCAAAGCCCAGAAAGAATCAGCTGTACTTACAGGAAGCCAGGGGTCAACAGCAACTTCTTTCCTCCAGGCTGGTTTGGGAAAACATCTTCCAAGAAATAATAGATGTGACCCACTGCAATCCCTGGGGAGAGATGGCAGCAAGGTCAGGCCCAGCTGTGACTCCTTTGCCAGCTGAACCAGAGCTGTTGGGAGCTTAAGCAAGATGAAGCTCCAAGAATCTCTCAGCCATGTACCCACGCTCCAGCTCCCACCAGAGCTCCTGCCAGAGGGCAGGCTGTGAGCTGTGGCCAGCTTCTGCCCTTGGGGAAGCCACAGCAGGTCACAAGCAAGAGCTCAGCCATGAGGCTGCCCACCCAGCTCCTTTGGGGAACCCACCACCTTCAGCAGCTGAAACCAAGAGCTGGTGCTGGTGGCCCAGCAGCATCTACGAGAACAGAGCATGCAGGGTGCCCTCCTTTGTTCCCAGCACTGGGCCTACCCAGTAAGTCGATGATGATGGAGTTGCCCAGGAGCAGAGAGAATCCCATCAGGACCCAGGGCAAGAAGGGAGCCTGAAAGTTAAGCAGCCCAAAGAAGTTCATGCGGATGTAGGGGTTCCTGCGGCTCCACACGTACACCAGCATGATGGTGAAGGCCTGGCCCAGGAAAAACAGGCTGGCAAAGAGGCCAAACAGCTGGCAGCTACAGAGTCAAGGAAAGAGCTGCCCACCCTGTGCACCACACCTCCAGGCAGCACAGGCTGTCCTGTGATGAGGAAACCCAGAGAGGCAGGCAGCTGATCGCAGCCTGCAAGACCTCGCCCACCTCACCAAGCCTCCCCTGGGCTGGCTGGGATGTCCTGACCCCTTTGCCCCCATTTCCCAAGACATTCTGGAGCAGCACATACAGGCTGCTGTCTACAAGCACCAGAGACCAAGGAGGTTGTACAGAGGCCTCTACAAAGTGACCTTCTTCAGAAAAGGGCCTTCATGTCCACACAGCACTTGGGACGTGGTTCATCTGAACAACCTTCTCACATCCAGCATCTGCCTTCTGCAGGAGAACTGCCTGCAGCAGTGAGCTGGCTCTGCTAGGTCACAGCCCTCTCTTTCAGACCTCAAGGAGACAGCTAGAGGCAAAAGAAATTCCCCATCCCTCATTATTGTTGGACTCCAAATCCACCTAGGGCCAAGTGTGGATGAGATGGTGCAGGTCTGGACACTGACTTAGCTAAGACCCAACAGCCATGAGAGTCACACAGCTTCATGCAGAGATTGTGGGGGGAGCAGCAGCACTTGGAGCTATCTGCACCAGAGAGCAGCAAGACACTCAGGAAAGGTTTTTCTGACTGGAGGAACTTGGAGGCACTTCTGCCCATCAGACTATTTGGTCTTAGACCAAAAGAACTCCTCCAGCTGTGTGATGTTACCTCCAGCCACAGACAGGCTGCGAGGTCAGTGCTGGGCTGGCACTGCCTGACGTGCTGCTGGCATCTCACTCCTTGTCCTTATGTCTCTGTGTTCTGCCCTTCAGCTGCAGCTGGCTTTTCTGAGCCAGCCTCATGCCAGTGGTAGCAGTGCTCCAGTCTGCTCCACCCACCAGAGCTCAGCCCTTCTGCTGCAGCTGGATGGTTTCTCACAGGCCTTCCTTTCAGGCTGAGCTTCCCAAGCACGCTGCCACACATCCTCTTCTAGGATCAGGCAGCCCATCCCTGTGCCAGACACCAGCACACATACTGGCAGCTTCTCCCATAGTTTGCTCCCACTCTGAGTATACTGAGGGAGGCACTGGCCAGGTGACAAAGGTGGGCAAGACAAGGAGCAAACCTGTGTCACACAGGCAGGAGGTGTCCCTCTGCATGCTCAGCAGAGCTCTCCCAAGCCTCACAGGATGTCAGGGGTTGGAAGAGGCCCAAAGAGATCATCAAGTCCAACCCCCCTGCCAGAGCAGGGCCATAGAATCTAGCTCAGGTCACAGAGGAGCACATCCAGATGGACCCTGAAAGCCTCTAGAAAAGGAACTTCACAACCTCTCTGGGGAGCCTGTTCCAGTGCTGTGTGAGCCTTACAGTAAAGAAGTTCTCCCTTGTATTGAGGGGGAACCTCCTGAGCTCAGCTTACATCCATTGCTCCTTGCTCTAAGCCTCAGGGATCAGCCTGGCAGGCGTGGGGGCACAAGACGACTCTGCTCCATGGCACCGAGGTTCAGGAGCCAGCTGTCCTGCTCAGCAGGCAGGTAGCTGATACAGCTGGGATACAGAGAGCTAGCAGACAAGCCCCACAACAGCCACAGCATCTCAGGAGACACCAAAGAGCTTTGCCAACTCAGAAGGATACTGTCATGAGGAACCCTCCAAAGAGGAACATGAAGACAAAGTCAGCTGTCCTGCCACGGAAGGAGCCCTCTTCGAGCATGCGGCAGTACCGGTACCTGAGAGAGAAGGCAGGGGTTGCAGTATAGGAAGTTAACAGCTGGCCGCCCTGAGTGCCCCCACCCCCAGCGCCACTGTGTGGGCAATAAGCCAGCTACAAGCTGTTCCATCACAGGAAGCTGTCAGCCAGGGGCCAAGCCCCAGAGGAGAACAGTGCAAGCTTCACCTCCTGCCACCGACCCCGAGGAAAGAAAGAGGCATCTGCTGTGCTCCAGCCAGAGCTCACCCCAGGGGCAGGCACTGCCCTCCAGCACAAGCCGCAGCAGCGCTGCCAGCTGCTTCAGCCTTTTGGCAGGGGCTGCCCTGCAGCTAAAGCAGAGCTGGAGATGCAGGAGCTGGCCACAGTTGCTGGGGGAATGGCTTCAGTTCTGACCAAAAGAGCCAAAGGAAGACTCCACAGCCCTAGACTTCTACCAAAGCAAGTCAGCCCGGGGAGGAAGATAGATGGAGGGAATTGCATCTAAGCCAAAGAGGGAGCAGAGAGCTTCACTGAGACCAAAGGATACAGAAATATCATGTTGAAAAAGAAACTGAATCCCAGGGGCCCAAAAAAGAGGAAGTTGGTGATCAGCCTCCATATCTGAAAGAGAACAGAGAGGAGAAAAGGAGGTGGACAGACAGGGCTCCCCCCATCACCCTGCCCACTGGGGATGCCCAGTCATGCCCCCACCCACTCAGAACCACCCCAGGACACCAGGCAGCTGCACTACCTTGACGTGGGACCTCCCTCCCTCCCTTGCCCACATCACAGTATCTTGCCCTTCCAGGTGTGGGACAGAGGATTTCTCTGCTTCTCTGTTCATGCGTCTCTACGGTAAAGCCTTCTCCACCCAGCCTGATGTCAGCTTGCCAAACACCCTTGTGTCACGGGGAAGGAGGAGACAGGTGCAGAGCAAAGGAAAAAGGGAATGTCAAGATGGTGTATGGCAGGGAAAGGCTGGAAGAAGCCATCTCCATCCAGGTGTCTGTGACACGAGGGAACACCACACTGGTGACCTAGCTCCCACCAGTCAGCAAAGGCTGAAGCAGTGGGAGAGAAGCCCCTTGGGACCGTACAGCATGCCCTGGCCATCCTGAGGAGTGGGACACGCGGGGCCCAGTCTGTCGCCCCCCACCCCTTGCTGGGAAGGGGCAAGAAGGGGTCCCAAGCCCGATCAAGGCCTCACCTGGAACTTCCTGAAGATGAGGTCGGGGTTGAAGTATAGCTGGAAGGGGGTGATGAACTCCAACTGCTGTGAGAGACAGGCAGAGCTGCCACCCGCTGCCGGCCCCCCGCTGCCGGCTCCCCTGGCTCCCCCCACCCCCAGCACCCCCTCGGGGACCCCGGCCTCCCGCCACGGCGCCCTCCCGCCGGGACCCGCCTAGCCCTCACCACAGCGGCGGTAGTGAGCACGCAGGCGGTGGTGTAGGCCCGCGTCACGGCCGGCATGCCCAGGTACTCCTGCGCGAAGCCCTGGTACGCCATGGCGCACACCGCGACAGCGCCCCGCCGCGCCGCCGCCGCCGCCCCTTTAACGCCCCCACGCGCCGCGGCCGCGCCATGCCCCCGCCGGCCGTGCCCACCCAATCCCGACGCGACAAGGCGGCGAGAGCTGGCCAATCGGAGTGCGCCTCGTGCCGTCGGCCCTCCCCCCGCCGCCAACCCGGAATGGACCCGCTGCAGCAGGTGACGGGCCGGCAAGGGGAGAGCCCCTGGGGTGCCACCCCCTGGAGGCGGGGACGGAATCCGTAGCCAATGGCAGCAGGCAGCGCCGATGACGGGCGGCGGGGAGAATGACAGGATAGGGGTCACGTGCCTGCCAGGGCAGGGCCAATCAGCGTGAAGCGGTGGAGCCAAGGCGGGGCCAGTGGGGGCGGGGCTCTGCCGTGCTCCGCTCCGGACCTGACCCTGCGTCTGTCTCGGCGCCCGTAAGCTGCCTGCCCGTGCGAGACACCGGGCGAAGGAGCTGCTGCTCCCCACGGGGCTGCTGCGGCGGGTTCAGGGCACCCAGGTGCTTGTAGGGAGAGGGACGCGCTGCTGAGCTCCCCAGAGCAGGGGCACCCTGGCAGTCCCGCAGGTGGTGGGCCAGGGCGTTCACCGGCCGAAAGGGTCTCGCCTGCCCTGCTGCGCGAGAGAGCTTTGGCTTCGTTCTCAAAACTCTGCTTGCTCTCGGTCGGAGCCCGGAGGCGCTTCCCTGAGCTGTGCGAGATCACAGTGAGCGGCACGAAGTCGCTGGCAGGAGCCAGGGATTCGCTGGGCAGGAGCGACGCCCTTGACGTGTGTTTGCATTCGGCCCCGAGGGCAAAGGCTGTCTGCTCCTGTCTAAGATCTTCCAAAGCACTGTGGAGGGATGACCTGGTAGAGGGCTGCATAAAGTTGGCATTCTCTGCCCCGGTGCTCACGCTTCCCAGATCTGCCGTGTTCGGGGGTCGGGTCCAAGGTTACAACCCCTGCCTTCAGGCCTGGGCTTGAGTTTCTGCAGGAGAAGGTTGCGCTGTCAGCAGGGCCTTAATGAGCCCAGAGATTTCCTTTTAAATCCGCAGTTAATGGGAAATTAAGTCAGCGGCGGGGAGGGGAGGGAGGGAGCCTTTGTGTTTTCCGCCAGCTCCACTCTGCCCTTTGGATAGGAACAAAACCCAGCTGGAGGATGGGGGGACGGGAAGCCAAAATAATGTATGGAGGAAGGGGAGAATATGAGACCCAGGTGCGTGCCGTGGGACCAGGGGGCAGGTTCGTGAGCGCTTCGGACACTGCAGTGCTGAGAGCTGTCTCTGACCTGGCTGCTGTGGGGGAGAAGGAGAAACCACTCCAGGTCTGAGCTGCAGCCGAGGAAGGGACTTGGCCAGCAGCAGTGCCAATGAGCTTGGCTGCCTTGTTGCAGGCTGGGTGGAGGAGAGCTCTGGGCAGGTGAAACGAGCCGAGCTGAGCAGACAAGGAAAGACAGCTCCTCCTCTGGACCAGGGGCTCTGCAAAGGGCTTCCCAAATCCCCGTGGCTGTTCCAGCCCAAGTGTCCATGCTGCAGAGCTGGCAGCCCCAGCAGGATCCTGCCATCTTTTGGGTTCCCCTTCCTTTTGGGAGCAGTTGCATTCATGCCATGTACAGCATCAAGCACATTAGAGTCAAAGGAACCAGACTCATGTTTTACACCTTTGTAGTGATGCTGACATACCATCTCCTGTACAATCATGGAACTTCACTGAAGCCCCCAAAGCAAACCCAAACTCTTAGTCTCAGCTGCAAGAAGGCACAAGGGGCCAGAAGAGAAACACTGCTCAAGAATTTCTCTCCTGATTCCTCTTGCCTTGTGCTGTCGTCCTCCCCCTGTCCAGAGACCCAAGGCAGGGAAGCACAGGTCTGAGCAGCGCTGACCAATCCTTGCTTCATGCCATTTTGGGGTTCCCTTTCTCTTGGAAGCAGTTGCATTCATGCCATGTACAGCATCAAGTTCAAAACCCCAGGACATCAGACACTCATTGTTTGAGCCAGCAGTGTGCCCAGGGGGCCAAGAAGGCCAAGGGCATCCTAGCCTGGATCAGGAGCAGTGTGGCCAGCAGGAGCAGGGAACTCCTCCTGCCCTGTGCTCAGCACTGGTTAAGCCACACCTTGAGTCCTGTGTCCAGTTCTGGGATCCTCAATTCAAGAAGGACATTGAGATGCTGGAAGGTGTCCAGAGAAGGGCAACAAGGCTGGGGAGGGGTCTGGAGCACAGCCCTGGGAGGAGAGGCTGAGGGAGCTGGGGTTGCTTAGCCTGGAGAAGAGGAGGCTCAGGGGAGACCTTCTTGCTCTCCACAACTCCCTGCAGGGAGGTTGTAGCCAGGTGGGGGTTGGTCTCTTCTCCCAGGCAAGCAGCACCAGAACAAGAGGACACAGTCTCAAGCTGTGCCAGGAGAGGTTTAGGCTGGAGGTGAGGAAGAAATTCTTCCCACAAAGAGGAATTGGCCCTTGGGCTGTGCTGCCCAGGGAGGTGGTGGAGTCCCCATCCCTGGAGGGGTTCAACAAAGGCTTGGATGTGGCCCTTGGAGCCATGGTTTGGGTGTCAGGAGGTGTTAGGTATGGGGTGATAGGTTGGACTTGTTGATCCCTGAGGTCTCTTCCAGCCTGGCTGATTCTATGTGTTGGATGCCCAGACTTTCAGGTCCATTCTGGATGGACTTTGGAAAAGGTCTGTAGATTCATTTGGCTTTAAATTACCTCTAGTGCCTGAGAGGGAATGGGTTATGCACACAGGCAGTGGCAGCCACTCCTGTTGCCTGTAGTTTTGTTTTCCCCATTTCTGGGGTGGTTCCAAGGAGCACAGAAGCATTTGCCTGGGGCTGCAGGTAAGCTTCAGCCTGCAACAGAAATGCAGCAGCTTCCTGTCTCAGGTTCTGCAAACCAAAATAGCAAAGAGTTAGAAAACAAAGGGGGGAAAAAAAACAACACAAAAAACCACCCCAAACCCCCCCAGCCAGCTGTGAACTCTTCCTTGGGGACCCAGCACATAAACCTCGGGGAGGCACATGAGCAAAGAGAAGTAGGCTGTTGCCGTGTTCATCTCCTTTGTTTGCAGCAAGTGATGGTGTGTAATTGGTGTTTCCTGTCCATAAATGCCAGAGGAGCTCGAAGACATGAATCCATTCCAGTTCAGTAAAGACCAAACCAACTCCTTTTGAGCCCATCTGGAACTTGTTTGGGTTTTTTTTTTTTGGCAGTAATTGTTTTGGGCTCAGTAACCAGTTCAAGATCTAACTGCCCTCGCTGATTGTTTCAAGACCAAACAGATGCTGTTTAAAGGCAGCAGCTCCCATTTCGCCCTGCGCGGCACTCTCCGGGGTCGCAGGATGAAAGGAGCTCTCTGCCGTGTCAGCAAAAGCCTTAACGAGCCTTGGCGCCCTTGCCTGGATGCTCACCCAGCCAGCAGCTGATGGGGCAGGAAACCAACCCCCTGACACCAGGGGAAAAACCATTAAAAGTGGTTGCTGCTGCCCTCCTGTGCTTAAGGAAGTTGACACACGAGGGAAAATGTCCTGATCTGTGTCCCTGGTGGGAAGAGGATAGGAGAAGACGGAAAACCCACCCAAAGAAAGAAACAAAACAGTCCCTTTGCTTTGGCTTGAAGAGAAAGTGACCTGGGCAGGCTGAGAGCTGGCTGCAGGCAAACCTCATGGAGCTCAATCAGGACAAGTGCAGGGCCCTGCATCTGGGGAGGATAACAGCAGGCACCAGGACAGGTTAGAGGCTGCCCTGCTGGAGAGCAGCTCCGTGGAGAAAGACCTTGGGGTGCTGGGGGGCAGCAAGTTCTGCATGGGACAGCAATGTGCCCTGGGGGCCAAGAGAGCCAAGGGGAGCCTGGGGTGCAGCAAGAGAAGTGTGGCCAGCAGGGCTGGGGAGGTTCTGCTCCCCCTCTGCTCTGCCCTGCTGAGACCACAGCTGCAACCCTGTGCCCGGTGCTGGGCCCCCAGCTCAAGGACAGAGAGCTGCTGGAGAGAGGCCAAGGGAGAGCCAGGAGGATGCTCAGGGGACTTGAGCATCTCCCCTGGGAAGAGAGACTGAGAGCCCTGGGGCTGTTTGGTCTGGAGAAGAGAAGGCTGAGAGGGATCTGATCAATGGCTATCAATAGCTGAGGGCTGGGGGCCAAGGGGAGGGGGCCAAGCTCTTCTTGGTGGCACACAGTAACAAACCAAGAAACAGCAGATGCTTGTGCATTGATGGTTTCAGCTCAACATGAGGAGAAACTGCTGCACCAGGGGACATTTAGGGTGGATAATAGGAAACATTTCTTCACCCAAAAGGGTCACTGGGCACTGGGGCAGCTGCCCAGGGAAGTGGTGGAGTCACCACCCCTAGAGCTGTGTAAAAGAGCTTTGGATCATAGAATCATAGAATGGTTTGGGTTGGAAGGGACCTTCAAAGGTCATTTAGTCCAACCCCCTCTGCAGTCAGCAGGAGCATCCTCAACTGGATCAGGTTGCCCAGAGCCTCACCTTGAATATCTCCAAGGGATGGGGCCCCAAACACCTCCCTGGGCAGCATGTTCCAGTGCTCAACCACCCTCCCGGCAAAGAACTTGTTCCTAAAGGAGAGTGAGGAGCTCAGGGACGTGGTATGACTGCTGTGTACAGGGAGATGTTAGGCTAAGGTTGGACTGGATGGTCTTGAGGGCTTTTCCAACCAGGAGATTCTGTGTTTCTAGGATCTTGCCTCATATTAGCAGGCGAAGAGAGTGCTTGGAGTTAACCTGGGCCCCTGGGCTCTCTGCAACTGGCAGATGTAGAGCAGCTGCCTCAGTCCTTGCGGGAAGGAAGTCTTCTCTCCCCCAGGGGAGAGTCAAGTGGAAGATTTCCTTTGCAGACGGAGATGAGCGGCGCTCTGGTGGCTGCCGCCGCTAAGCCGCCCGGAGCCCCCTGCAGAGATGCTCTCGCCCGCTAGATGGCGACACTGCCCCGCACGCCGCCGCGCCCTGCCCGGCGCCGGCGGAGCTTGGGCGGCTCTGACCTGCGGCTGGGGCTTGGCGCAGCCCAGCTCCCTGCGGGGGTGTCCTGCTCGGAGGGATGCTGCTGGGGCACTGGGCTGCCCTACCAGCCAGGATCCTGCTGCTCCTGGGGCAGGCCCCTGTGCTTCTGCCTTCCCGGGCTCCATCGAGGGTCCCTGGCTGGAGCAGTATCGAAAACGACCTAAAGGTGACTCCAGGAAGCTTTTGTGGCGCCCAGGGCTGCCTCCTGGGTTGTTTTTTTAACGTGGTGACAGAAAGCAGTGATGATGTTGGTTTCAAAACACAACCACAGAACCCTCACAGCGCTGCTGGGGGTCCTGCCAGGTTCAGGCGTGGCAGACCTGTGTCTTCCACCCGTGTCAGTTGTCTTTCAGCAGGCAAACTTCGCTCACTGTTTGGTTTGGGAATGTGGCAAGCCCAGGCACTCTGTTGTCTGTAGGGTGGGACAAGGGCATAGGGAAACCCAGACTAATGTGCAGGCCCTGGGAGGCTCTCCAGCAGCAGGCTGAGCTAGAGGGCTTTGGTGAAGTCCAGCACTGCTCCACGCCACAAGTGCCTCTTTCCCCCCCTGGCTTCAAGTAAAGAACAATTTCTGCAAAGCTTTAATATCTGCAGTGTCCTGAGCTGAACATCAGCCCAGCAGCTCAGCCCTGCCTGGCTCCAGGCTGTGCCAGCTTTTGGAGAGGCAGGATGAAGATTTTCACAGCACACAGGAGGTTAGGGGTCGGAAGGGACCTCCAGAGATCATCCAGTTCAACCCCCCCTGCCAGAGCAGGGACAGCCAGGGCAGGGCACACAGGAACACAGCCAGGCAGGCTGTGAGTGTCTCCAGAGCAGGAGACTCCACAACCTCTCTGGGCAGCCTGCTCCAGGCTCCAGCACCCTCTCAGTCACAGTTTTCCCTCCTGCTCTGCCCCAGCTTGTCCCCACTGCCCCTTGAGCTCCCCTGAGCAGGGCCTGGCTCCATCCTCCCCACACTGCCCTGCACACAACTCGGGTGACCTCTACCTTTCCCCTGCCCCTGCCCCTCCACCTCCCTTCCTCCCACTGCCCACCCCAGTCTGGGGAGCTGCTCACTGAGGTGATTGCTGTGTGTGAGCCCAGGCAAGGGGAATCCTCACCAGCCCCACGTCTGTGGGCCCCAGCCCCTGTGCTGCAGGCTGTGGCCAGCACGGTTTGCTGCCAAGGGTTAACTCCTCCCTGGGTGCAAGACACGGTGGGAAGTTTGCAAGAGCAGTGCCCATGCCATATGCTGAGGATTTGGCTTTATAATCATCCTGGCTTTAGCAGCCAAGCTGGGAAAAAAGCAGCATTTTGGTGTTTATTATACATAAGAAGATCTCAGTGGTTAAAAATACACAGGGCTGAAAACTGGGGGGGGGGGGAGGGGGGAGTAAACAACCCCAAACCAACACACACACAAACCCCAACCCCCCACAAACCCAAAGCAGCAACTCTTTGATAAGCCTGGAAGATTTAAGGGCTGGAATCTGCATCTGTGGTTAGCAAACCCTCTCCTTGTTAAACCTGGCTGCTGGGCTGGGCAGAGCTGGGACAGCCTCAGCGAGCGCAGGGCTGGCCCAGAGCTTCCCATCAGCCAAGCACTTGGCAAACTCTGCTGCTCCTTCACAGCAGCAGCAACCTGCTCAGCCTCCAGCAGTGCTTTCAAGTGGTGCCTGAGCCCTGCCTGTTTGGGTTTACCTGCTGTTTTCTTCTCTAAATGAAGCTTTATCATTTTGCTTTCATCCCCCTGGGAGAATCCCTCACAGGGCTGTGCTGATGGGAGCAGGAGGTGATCTGAGAGAGGGCTGGGGAGCTCAGCAGAGGGAGCTTGCCAGGCTGGAGAGATGGGCAGAGTCCAAGGGCATGAGCTTCAACACATCTAAGTGTTGGGTGCTGCTCTTTGGCCACAGCAACCCCAGGCAGAGCTACAGGCTGGAATCAGAGTGGCTGAGAGCAGCCAGGCAGAGTGGGACCTGGGGGTGCTGGTTGATAGTAGGCTGAACACGAGCCAGCAGTGTGCCCAGGCGGCCAAGAAGGCCAATGGCATCCTGGCCTGCATCAGGAATAGTGTGGCCAGCAGGAGCAGGGAAGTCCAACTTATCACCCAGCACCATCTAATCAACTCAACCAGGGCACCAAGCACTGCATCCAGTCTCCCCCTGAACCC
>JAAWVA010000032.1:15347905-15428587 GCA_015227895.2 Colaptes auratus
CCTGGCAGCCTGCTGCAGTGTTCCAGCAGCCTCCTGGGCAGAACTTGTTCCTCACATCCATCTCATCTGCTCTGCTCTCATTCAAACCTTGCCCCTGGTGCAGTCCCTGCAGGCCTTCAGGAGCAGTCCCTCTGCAGCTTTCCTGCAGCTGTCTCCAGGTGTCTCTCATGGTGACCCCACGATGGGCTCTCAGCTTGGGTTTCACCTCAGGGTTCTCCTCTCTAACACCTAACAGAGCTGCAGGAGCCTCCTGTCCTCCACTGCCATTACCTAGAAACTCTTCTCTTTCCATCAGCTCCCCATCCCTTCCCCAGCACTGGAGCTGCTGACATCTTGCCAGGAAGGCACTGAGAGACTTCTTCATGCAGAAGAAAGAATCCTTTTGTGTGTGAGAGAATCTGCTTCTGGACCATTTGAATTGCAATAAACACAGCAAAAATGGAATAGATAGAGTAGATCACCAGGTTGGAAAAGACCTTTGAGATCAAGTCCAACCCAGCACCATCTGATCAGCTAACCATGGCACCAAGGGCCTGATCCAGGTTCTTCCTAAACCCCTCCAGGGATGGGGACTCCACCCCTCCCTGGCACACAGCCCGGGCCAATCTCTCTTGCTGGAAGAGCTTCTTCCTCACCTCCAGCCTAAACCTCCCCTGGCACAGCTTGAGACTGTATCCTCTTGTTCTGCTGCTGGCTGCCTGGAAAAGAGACCAACCCCCAGCTGGCTCCACCTCCCTTCAGGGAGTTTGCAGAGAGCAAATGTCTCCCCTGACCTCCTCTTCTGCAGCTGACGACCCCAGCTCCCTCAGCCTCTCCTCCCAGGGCTGTGCTCCAGCCCCCTCCTCTCTGCTCTTTCTCAAGCACATTTTGGGGATGTATTTATTAAACTGCCTTCCCCAGTCCTGTGAAGCAGAAGAAAGATGAACTGTGAGGCCCCAGAAGCAGCCCTCAGAGCCCTGATCCTGTCAGGGTGAGGACTGGCAGCTGACTCTGGGGACCTGCTCTGGCCTCATGGTTGGTTTTGGGGGGTGGATTTTTCTCTCCGAGAAAGCTTTAAGGCACACAACTTTTGATGGCTCTCACCGGGGAGCTTCCCAGGCATGAAGAACTGGGGCACTTGGCTGGAGATGAATCAGCAGCACTCGCAGGCAGCGCTCAGGCTGCTGCTGGAACAGCAAGAACCTGCTCAGCAAACGTGCATCAGCTCCTGAGCACAGCGGAGGAGTGCTGGTGAAGGCTGCAGCCAGCAGGGACATCCCAGGATGCATCTTTCCCATCCCCTCATTATTCTGAGAGCTGTGTGCTCGCAGGAGCTGGGAGGTTCACAAACCAGGCTGAAATGTTTGATATTTGCTTTGTTTTAATCCCCTCTCTGCCCCCCCCAGCTGATTTAGAGAGCTACAGAAACCGACCTGGGGGAGTCAGGGTGACCCCCACCCGCCCTGCCTGTGCCCAGCTCTGGGCTGGACTCGGTGCTCCTGAGGCTCTTTCCCAACCTGAATGCTTTCTGTGGCCCTGTGAATCGCTGTCTGCACATGCACAGCGAATCCCAGGAGCTGCAGGGACGAGCTCCTCACCACAGGCTGTCCTGGTTCAGGGCAGCTCACTCTAGCAAGGCTCACTCCCACGTGGGAGCAGCGGTGCCCAGGAGGCTGTTCGAAGAGGCTGATCCTGCACAGGCTGTGGGCTGCAAGGTAAGGAACTGGACATCCTCAGGGGACTTCCATCTCTTCTCTTCATGCCTCTCAGCTTTTGTCTCTGGAGCTCCTTTGGGGAAGGCTGGTGAGAAGCCTGTGAGTTACAGAGCAGCGTGGGGGGGCTCCTGCCAGCTCCCTGCTGTCCTCTGGAATGCTGAAATGAGTTCTAAAATGATCATGTCCTTGGGGAAGAGGAGAAGCTGTGTTCCACTGGCTAACAGCAGATTAATCAGTTTTACTGTGGCACTGAAACCAAGACTGGCACCAAATCCATCCTCCAGAGGCCGTGAATGTCAGCTGAGCTCAGTCATCGCTGCAGAGAGCAGAGGCACAGCTCTCGCATGGAGCCACCAAGCTGCCTCTCCAGCCTCTTCCTCACAGCCCTGTGCTCAGCCAAGGCATTTCCCACAGTGGTGCCTGAGAAGCAGGTTGCAGATGCACATTTCCAGGTGCTGCCTCCCCAGGAGGAGGCCTATGTGCTGTCTGTGCCGAGGGAGCTTCGTGGCTCTGAGCTGCCTGCTCCAGTGTGAGGTGTCCCTGCCCATGGCGGGGGGGTTGGAACTGGATGGTCCTTGAGGTCCCTTCCAGCCCTGACAGCTCTGTGGCTCCATGATCCTATGCAGACAGCGCAGCCAGAGCCTCAGACTGCTCTGGAGATGCAGGAAGTGACAAAGTGCAGCTCCGTGAGGGACAGAGTGGCTCGGATAGGTCACTAGAGCAGGTCCGGGGAAGAAGCTGGCAGGGGGTGCTCCGAAGCAGGAGCAGAGGCAGAGATCTGAGCACCAGGTTTGGTCCTTTCAAGGTGCCTGGCAGGGAGCACTCTGCTGCTTGTTCTTCAGGCAGTGGCTCTGATCTGTGGCTCTGGCTTTGCCTCGTCTCTAGACAAATGTCAGAGCAGGCAGGTGCAGCCTGCTGCCAGTGGGCTCCGAGCAGCAGGGGAGGTTTCATCCCAGTCAGGGCTGGGAGCTTTACATCAAATTAAATTTTAAGAAACCTTTCAAAACCATTCTGGGAGAAGCAGGAGAGGCTGTGGGGCTGCGCCGTGGCAGGCAGAGCCGACGCCGAGCCGCGCTGAGCTCCCTCCCCTTTGCTGCTTGGCAATGCAGGGGCTGACGAGCCTGGCTCTGAAGGGAGGAAGGCAAACGTTTTGTTGGAGAGGGTTCTGCTTTGCAGAGGTGATTGAAACCTCGGCTACAACAACAGGAAAAATAACAGCAATGAAAAAGAAAAAGCTTTGCAGCTTGGCCTGGGCTTGCCAGAGGGTTTCTCCAGCAGGCAGACAGAGCGGCACAAGCTCCTCTCCCTGCTCAGAGGCTTCGCTGCCACCCCAAGGGAGGCACTTCCCCAGCACAGCTGCTGGGCTGGTGTTCTCCACTGCACTGTGTTCTGGTGGCACCTGGGCTCTCACCACCTTGGGAGGAAGGGCAGAGGAGTAGCAAACGTTGACTCTCCCGATTGTGTTGGAAGGGTTTTGGTTGGGGGATCCATGAGAAGCTAAAACTCCATCTCACCTGAGACTGCTGCCCCCACAGGGCCTCCAAGATCAGAGAACCACAGAACTGCCAGGGTTGGGAGGGGCCTCAAGGCTCAGCCAGTTCCAACCCCCCTGCCATGGGCAGGGACCCCTCACACCCCAGCAGCTGCTCACAGCCACCTCCAGCCTGGCTGCAACACTCCAGGCAGGAGGCTGCCACCCCCTCCCTGGGCAGCCTGTGCCAGGCTCTCACCAGCCTCATGGGGAGAACTTCTTCCTCAAAGCTGCCCCCTTCAGGCCAGAGGTGAACCCTGCTGGGTGCCCGTGAGGAGCACTGGCTGTCCGGCCGCAGAGCCCGAGCAGGAGGAAGCTGCACCTCCGGCACAGAGCTGTGCCGCGCTGCCCGGCTCTGGCTGGAGGCGAAGCAGCGGCACCGCCATGGCCGACTCTGCAGCCCCTGCTCAGAGCAGACAGCAGCAGCAAGGAAACCTCTACTCCTCTTCAGGCAGGAGGGTGGGGGAAGAGCAGAGAAAAGCCAGGAGAGATCTCTCCTCTTTTAATTAATTCTCAGCAAACTGTCCCCGAAACTGTGCCTCGGAGTGTTTATCATTAAGACAATTATTTTAGGCTGCCTGACCTACTTTCCCCCCCTCTCTCTCCCTTTAATAACGTGGGGCACAGCACCAGGTTTGGCTGTGGGCAGCAGAGGAAGGAAGCTAATTGGTAGCAGCCTCTTTAAGAGCTAAAGCAGCCTAATCGTTTGCCTCCTCACGTTCCTCCATTCCAGCTGAGGAGCTGCAGAAGATGTTCACTGATTAGTCTGTTGAATTATGAATTAGGCTGCTGGTCCCAGTGCAGCTGTTTTCTCCATGTCATCCCCAGCACTTTATTTCCCCATCTGCTTATAAAACCGGGAGCTTGATCCTGCAATAAACACTTCAAATGCTTCCCCCCCCGCCCCCCCTTTTGTCAGAGGCTAATTAATTGTGTTGCATTTCTCGGGCGCCGTCTCGCTCCCCACCCCTGGCTTGCACCGCGTTAACAGCGCTGGTTTCTCTCCTGCTCCGTGCCCACACGATGCCTGCTACAGGGGAGCTGGCAGATAAAGAGGACTACATCAAACCAGTTACATGTCTGAGGGTCTCCATTTTGATCATCGGTGTGCAGCAGCGGCAGCAGAGCGTTTGCAAACCACTCCCCAAGCTGCTTGCGTTGGTCCCTCCTGGAAGGGAAGCCGGGGGAGTGGGGACCTGAGCAGTGCTCAGCAGGAGATAAGGATGCAAGGCAAGAGGCTGGGGGCAGACTCTGGTCAGTGGTGCCCAGGGACAGGACAAGGAGCAACAGGCACAAGCTGGAGCCCTCAGGAGGTTCCATCTCAACAGGAGGAGAAAGCTGTTTGGTGTGAGGGTGCTGGAGCCTGGAGCAGGCTGCCCAGAGAGGCTGTGGAGTCTCCTGCTCTGGAGAGCTTCCAGCCCCCCCTGGGCACTGTGCTGCTGGGCAGGCTGCTGTGGGTGCCCCTGGGGCAGCAGGGGGCTGGGGCTGGATGATCTGCAGAGGTCCCTTGCAGCCCCAGCCAGGCTGTGAGGCCTGACCGAGTGACGAGCAGTGCAGCATCGAAGCAGCAGGTAAATCAGAGGCTCATTGAAATTAATGAGGCCTTTCAGGGGACAAGCCACCGTGGGCCACGGTAATGAGATGGCAAAATGGTGTTTCACTGTGCATGCCAAGCTCCCGGGGAAGCAGCTCCTGGGCGTGCCTGGGCTGAGGCACAAGGGCGCTGGGCATGGCCCCAGGAGCCAGCCAGGCTGCCGTGTGCAGCCAGGACCTCACAGAGCCACAGACTGGCAGGGGCTGCAAGTGCCTGGAGGCTCTCTCCTGCTCCCCAGGCAAGTGCTCTTTGTCTTAGCAGTGCCAAGGGAGGCTGCATCGCAGTGAGAGGGAGCAGCACAGCCCCCTCCCATTCATTCCCACTCCCCAGAGCTTTAGAAGCAGTCCTTAGATCCCCTCTCAGGCTTCTCTGCAGACTAAGCAGCCCCAGGTCCCTCAGCCTCTCCTCCAGCCCAACCCCTGCCAGAGCAGGTCGCCCAGGGCAGGGCACACAGAACACATCCAGGCAGCTCTTGAATATCTCCAGAGAGGGAGACTCCACACCCCCTGGGCAGCCTGCTCCAGGCCCCTCTCAGCCTCACAGGGAAAGAATTCTTCCTCCTGTTTCCATGGAGCTTCCTCTGCCTCAACCTCCACCACTGCCCTGGTGCTGGTGTTGGGCATCCCCCAGCAGAGCCTGGCTCCAGCCTCTGGGGCTTCCCCTGCACAGCTTTAGCAGCAGCAATGAGCTCACCTCAGGCTCCTCTGCCCCAGGCCTGTCCATTCTGGCTTCCTCTCTCCCCCCCTCCTGCTCTTCTGACCAGGGCTGCTCAAAAACAGGAAGCCCAAAGCCAGTGGTGCTGAGGCTCCTGCAGCAGGTTTGCTGATGACACCAAGCTGAGTGCTGGGCTGGACTCACTTGAGGGCAGGGGTGGCATCCAGAAGGGTTTCAACAGGCTTGAGAGGTGTGGCCAGGGCCAAGGGCAGGAGGGCCAACAAGGCACAGGGCAAGGTCCTGCAGCTGGGTTGGACCAGCCCCAGGCACAGCTCCAGGCTGGGTGCAGCCCTGAAGGAAAAGCCTTGGGGGTGTTGGTGGCTGAGCAGCTCCCCAGGAGCCAGCAGTGCCCTCCTGCAGCCCAGCAGGCAGGAGACTCCCTCGGTGTCAAACACTGCTCCCTCCCCTGCAGTCTGAATCTCCCTCTTTTGGTTCAGATCCTCACCCTTCGTCCTGGCACAGCAGCCCCTGCTCCAAACTCTGTCCCCAGCGTTCTGAGCAGCCCTCTCAGCGCTGCACGGCCACCAGGAGGTCTCCCTGGAGCCTTCTCCTCTCCAGGCTCACAACCCCAGCTCTCCCAGCCTGGCCTCCCAGCAGAGCCCTTCCAGCCCTGCCAGCACTGCTGTGGCCGCCTCTGGCCCTGCTCCACCAGGTCCCTGTCTGTGCTGAGGGCTCCAGAGCTGCCCCAGCACTGCAGGGGGGGTGAGCAGAGCACAGCAGAGGGCAGAATCCCCTCCCTGCCCCTGCTTGACCACAAGCTATGGTTTCCTTGTTGGGCTTAGCAGCGTGGAGGGAAGCAGTGGGTGGCTCCCTGTCACCTCCTGAGTCCACTGCTAAGAGCTAGGAGATGACAAACTGCTGAGGGGTTTCTGCTGAGGCGAGAATTGCTTTGTCAACAGGTGTGAGAAGCACCACACACGAGCCTGAGCAGGAACTCAGCTTGCTGCTGCGAGGGGCTGAGGTGGGTCTGGTGGCTGCAGGAGTCGCAATTTCAGGCTGTGGGGAAGCAGCATCACGGCTCCGCTTCAGAGCTTCCTTCACTGGTGCAGTACCAGGGACAGGGCTCCCAAGAAGTGTGTGGTGAGAGAAGAGTCCCAGCACCGGCAGGGGATGGCAGCACCACACAGAGCTCCGGGAGAGAGCTGAGCTGGGATCCTGACCAACAGAGCTCCAGGAGAGAGCTGAGCTGGGATCCTGACCACACAGAGCTCCAGGAGAGAGCTGAGCTGGGATCCTGACCAACAGAGCTCCAGGAGAGAGCTGAGCTGGGATCCTGACCAACAGAGCTCCAGGAGAGAGCTGAGCTGGGATCCTGACCACACAGAGCTCCAGGAGAGAGCTGAGCTGGGATCCTGACCAACAGAGCTCCAGGAGAGAGCTGAGCTGGGATCCTCACCCATGCCTGCTGTGCTTGTGCTGGAGATGCCACAAGGATGCCCCAGGGGCTGGAGCAGCTCTGCTGGGAGCACAGGCTGAGGCAGCTGGGGCTGTGCAGCCTGCAGAGAAGGCTCCAGGGGACCTCAGAGCTGCTTTCCAGGACCTGAAGGGATCCTGCAGGAAGGCTGCAGAGGGACTGTTCCTAAGGGTGTCCCAGACAGGCCAAGGGGAAGGGTTTTGGGGAGCTGAGGCAGAGCAGGGCTAGACTGGAGCTGAGGAAGAAGTTGTTCAGTGTGAGGCTGCTGACCTCTGGCAGGGGTTGCCCAGAGAGGTTGTGGCTGCCTCCCCTCTGGGGGTGTTCAAGGGCAGGCTGGATGAGGCCTGGAGCACCCAAGTCTAGTTGAGAGGTGTCCCTGCCCATGGTGGGGATGTTGGAGTAGAGATATCTGAGGTCCCTTCCACCCTGAGCCACCCTCTGGTGCTTCATCCAGGAACTCCACTTTCTTCTTGTGTCCTGTAAGAACTCAAAGGAGCTGAATCTCTCTCCTCTTCTCTTTCATTCCTTTGCCCTTCTCCCCCACCAGAGTGAGCTGCCTGAGCCATTAGTTAGAGCAGCTTCCACCTCAGGAGAGGGAAGTTCCATGTCCAGTCCAGACAGGAAGAGGCAGAGCTGAGAAATGCTCCTGAAGAGGTATTTAAAGGCAGCACAATTATCAATCCATCAGCTGCAAGAGGTTTCCCAGCCTCATCCCAAGCCATGACACAGAGATCAGCAGCAAGTGCCCAGTGCTCAGCACAATGACTCTGGCAAAGTAATTTGCTAGGAGTAATGGGATGAAAATGAGAGAGAGGATGGTTGAGCTGACTGTCAGGAAAGCTCTCCCCAGAGATCAATTTTACAGGGGAAGAACTTCTGGGAGGGAGCTGATTGAAACTTCATCTCCTCAGAAACGATCTGGGAAAGCAGCAGAGGCCTCCTGGCAGTGGCCAAGCCTGAGGCTGCAGGGAAGGTAATTTCAGCTGGAGCTTTCCTGTTGCCAGTGCAGAGTCAAACCCAAACCCCCACAGCAAAACCAAACCCAGCAAGGGCAAGGGATAGGTTGGGGACTGAGCTGCTGGGGAGCAGGACAGAGGAGAGGGAACTCTGATCTGCCAGACCATGGCACCAAGGGCCTCAGCCAGGCTCTTCCTAAACACCTCCAGGGATGCTGACCCCAGCCCCTCCCTGGGCAGCACAGCCAATCTCTCTTGCTGGGAAGAGCTGTCTCCTCACCTCCAGCCTAAGCTTCCCCCTGGCACAGCTTGAGACTGTGTCCTCTTGTTCTGGTGCTGCCTGCCTGGGAGAAGAGACCAACCCCCAGCTGGCTACAACCTCCCTTCAGGGAGTTGCAGAGAGCAATGAGGTCTCCCCTGAGCCTCCTCTGCTCCAGGCTCAACCCCAGCTCCCTCAGCCTCTCCCCCCAGGGCTGTGCCCCAGACCCCTCCCCAGCTCTGTTGCCCTTCTCTGGACACCTTCCAGCAGCTCAACCTCTTTCCTGGCCTGAGGAGCCCAGAGCTGGACACAGGACTCCAGGTGTGGCCTCAGCAGTGCTGAGCCCAGGGCAGGATGAGCTCCCTGCTCCTGCTGGCCACACTGCTCCTGCCCCAGGCCAGGATGCTCCGCACTGGTGATGGCAGCTCCATGCCTCTGGTGATTCATCTGCCTGTGCTGGGAGAGCTGGGACAAGCTGTCTTGCCTCTGGTTAGGTCTCTTCTCCCAGGCACCCAGCACCAGAACAAGAGGACACAGTCTCAAGCTGTGCCAGGGGAGGTTCAGGCTGGATGCTAGGAAGAAGCTCATCCCAGCAAGAGAGATTGGCCCTTGGGCTGTGCTGTCCAGGGAAGTGGTGGAGTCCCCATCCCTGGAGGGGTTTAGGAGGAGCCTGGATGAGGCCCTTGGTGCCATGGTTTAGCTGGTCAGATGGTGCTGGGTGCTAGGTTGGACTGGATGAGCTCAAAGGTCTTTTCCAACCTGGTTAATTCTGTATTCAAACTGGAAGTGGGGAGATTGAGATTGGCTGTGAGGAAGAAGTTGTTCCCCAGGAGGGTGGTGAGAGCCTGGCACAGGCTGCCCAGGGAGGGGGTGGCAGCCTCACCCCTGGAGGTGTTTAAGGCTGGATGTGGCTCTGCTGTGGTGTGAGGTGTCCCTGCTCATGGCAGGGGGTTGGGGCTGGCTGAGCCTTGAGATCCCTTCCAACCCCGACAATTCTATGATGCTGCCTCCCACCCAGCTTGCCCAGCTCAAAGCCAGCCTCTTAGCTTAGCCCAGGGGGGGTGGGAGGCCTCCTGCCCTGCCCCGGCGCTGCTGGCAGCTCTGCCCCCCGCGGGCTCTGGCTCCCTGCGCCTTGGGCTCCCTCCCAAATCAGGCAGGCAGTGATTGAGCTGGGGTTTACTGCTTGCACAGCCCAAATTACAGCCATTAGCACCATCTACAACCTGCAATTATCCTCAGCTTGCATCTCGCCCTGCTCGCCGGGAGCGCTCGGTGCTGCCGGCAGGTGATGGAGCAGCGGCTGCAGGGGCGAAGCGAGGGAGCAGCTCCAGCCCAGCACCAGCACCAGCACCAGCACCAGCACCAGCCCAGCCCCAGCCCCAGCCCCTGCCCCCAGCCCCAGCCCCAGCCCCAGCCCCAAGCCCACCCCAGCCCAGCCCCAGCCCCTGCCCCCAGCCCCCAGCCCAGCCCCAGCCCCAGCCCCTGCCCCCAGCCCCCCAGCCCCAGCCCCACCCAGCCCAGCCCACCCCTGCCCCCAGCCCCAGCCCAGCCCCAGCCCAGCCCCACCCCTGCCCCCAGCCCCAGCCCAGCCCCAGCCCCACCCCATCCCCAGCCCCAGCCCCAGCCCCAGCCCCAGCCCACCCCAGCCCAGCCCAGCCCCAGCCCCTGCCCCCAGCCCCAGCCCCATCCCAGCCCCAGCCGCCCCAGCCCAGCCCCAGCCCAGCCCACCCCAGCCCCTCCCCCATCCCAGCCCCAGCCCAGCCCCAGCCCATCCCCATCCCACCCCAGCCCCAGCCCCTGCCCCCAGCCCCAGCCCAGCCCCAGCCCCAGCCCCAGCCCCAGCCCCAGCCCCAGCCCAGCCCACCCGCCCCAGCCCCAGCCCCAGCTCTCCTCTCTGGAGGTCCCCTTCCTCTGGGCTGTTTCCAGCCACTCTTCCCCAAGCCTGGAGCACTCCTGGGGTGGGGTGGTTGTGACTCAAGTGCAGCACCCAGCACTTGGCCTCAAGGAACCTCCAGCAGCTGCCCTTGCTTGGCCCCAGACACGCCAGCACTCAAGCAGAATAGTCCCAAGCCTTGCATGAGGTTTGCTCTGCATTTCCATCCTCTGCCAGGGACTTCCTTCAGCACTTGGATGATCTGCTCCAGCCCACCAATGCCCTTGCTGTGAGGGGCCCAGGACTGCAGCCCACCAATGCCCTTGCTGTGAGGGCCCCAGGACTGCAGCCCACCAATGCCCTTGCTGTGAGGGGCCCAGGACTGCAGCCCACCAATGCCCTTGCTGTGAGGGGCCCAGGACTCCAGCCCACCAATGCCCTTGCTGTGAGGGGCCCAGGACTGCACCCAGTTTTTGAGGTGCAGCCTCTCCAGTGCTGAGTACAGGGGGCACAATCCTTTCCCTAGCCCATTCCTGACCCAGGCCAGGATGCTGTTGGCCTCCTTGGCCACCTGGGCTCACTGTTGTCTCACATTCAGCGGCTGTCGTGCAGCAGCCCCCAGGTCTTTCCTCACCAGGCAGTTTCCAGCTACCCCTTCCCCCGGCCTGGAGCATCCACAGGGTTTGTGTTTGAGACCCGACTGCAGGACCTGTTGAGCCTCAGTCCCCTTGGCCTCCACCCAGGCATCCAGTGTGGCCAGGTGCCTCTGTACAGCCTCCCTGCAAGCAGTTTGACACAACCACCGAAGCTGGTGTCACCTGCAAACTCCCTGAGGGTGGCCTCAAGCCTTTCACCCAGGTCATCGATGAAGATGTTCAGCAGCAGTGTCCCCAGCAGGGGAACCCCCCCTGTGGCCAGCCACCAGCTGGATGTCACTCCCTTCTCCACCACTCTCTGAGCCTGGCTCTCAGTCTCTCTTCCCAGGGGAGATGCTCAAGTCCCCTGAGCATCCTCCTGGCTCTCCTTGGACTCTCTCCAGCAGGTCTCTGTCCCTCTTGAGCTGGGGGCCCAGCACTGGGCACAGGGTTGCAGCTGTGGTCTCAGCAGGGCAGGGCAGAGGGGGAACAGAACCTCCCCAGCCCTGCTGGCCACCCCAGGATCCCCTTGGCTCTCTTGGCCCCAAGAGAGGAAGCTCTGGGAGACAGTGTCAAAGTCTTTGTTAGATTCAGGGTAGGCTTACAAAGAAACAATCTGGGGACTAGGATGACCCCAGGGAGTCACAGAGCCAAAGAAGGTCAGGGGTTGGAAGGGACCTTGGAAGAGCACCCAGCCCAATGCCCCTGCCAGAGCAGGGCACACAGGAACACAGCCAGGTGGGGTTGGAATTCTCCCCAGCAGGAGACTCCACAACCTCTCTGGGCAGCCTGCTCCAGGCCTCTGGGACCCTCACAGTGACCAAGCTTTTCTGTGTGATGCTGTAGTGTGGCTCCAGTGAGCAGAACACGAGTGGAACAGATGCACCAGGGAGCCTGGGGGGAGGAGGGGGACACACAGAATAGAGTAGAATAGAATAGTATAGAATAGAATAGAATAGAATAGAATAGAGTAGAATAGAATAGAGCAGGTTGGAAGAGACCTTCAAGATCATTGCCTCCAACCCATCAACCACTCCAACCCACCCAAACAACTAACCCATGGCACCAAGCACCCCAGCAAGTCTCCTCCTGAACACCTCCAGGGATGGGGACTCCACCACCTCCCTGGGCAGCACATCCCAGTGGGCAATCACTCTCTCTGTGTAGAACTTCTTCCTAACATCCAGCCTGAACCTGCCCTGGTGCAGCCTGAGACTGTGTCCTCTTGTTCTGGTGCTGGCTGCCTGGGAGAAGAGACCAACCTCCGCCTGGCTGCAACCTCCCTTCAGGGAGTTGGAGAGAGCAAGAAGGTCTCCCCTGAGCCTCCTCCTCCCCAGGCTAAGCAACCCCAGCTCCCTCAGCCTCTCCTCACAGGGCTGTGTTCCAAGCCCCTCCCCAGCTCTGTTGCCCTTCTCTGGACACCTTCCAGCAAGTCAACCTCCTTCCTGAACTGAGGGCCCAGAGCTGGACACAGGACTCAAGGTGTGGCCTAAGCAGTGCAGTGTCCAGGGGCAGAATGACCTCCCTGCTCCTGCTGGCCACACTGCTCCTGATGCAGGCCAGGATGCCATTGCCCACTGCCCATTGACCATTGCCCATTGCCATTGCCCATTGCCCACTGCCCACTGCCCATTGCATTGCCATTGCCATTGCCCATTGCCCACTGCCCACTGCCCATTGCCATTGCCATTGCCATTGCCCACTGCCCACTGCCCACTGCCCACTGCCCATTGCCATTGCCCATTGCCCACTGCCCACTGCCCATTGACCATTGCCCATTGCCATTGCCACTGCCCATTGCCCATTGCCCATTGCCCATTGCCATTGCCCACTGCCCACTGCCCACTGCCCATTGACCATTGCCCATTGCCCATTGCCATTGCCATTGCCCATTGCCCACTGCCCATTGCCATTGCCATTGCCCATTGCCATTGCCATTGCCATTGCCCACTGCCCACTGCCATTGCCATTGCCCATTGCCATTGCCATTGCCCACTGCCCACTGCCCACTGCCCATTGCCATTGCCCATTGCCATTGCCATTGCCCATTGCCCATTGCCACTGCCATTGCCATTGCCCATTGCCATTGCCCACTGCGCATTGCCCACTGCCCACTGCCATTGCCATTGCCATTGCCCCTCCCGTGGAGCCTGAGCTCGGAGCTGCAGCTCCCCCCCAGGCCGTGCTGGTGCTGACTGTGTGAAAGGCTGTGGTGGGTTTGGTTTCCAGGCTGCAGGGGCACTCCCCTGGCCCAGAGAGGAGCAGCAGGCTGTGGGTTTTAATCACCGAGGTGGAATTGTTTCATTTTTCTTTTTGGCAAGGAAAGTTGAAGAGCAAAGCAAAACAAACCAGCAGCAGCAGCAGCAGCAGCAGCAGCAGCAGCAAGAAGCTCTGCTTTAGTGTGGTGCAAATTGATTTTCTTTTCTTTTCTTTTCCCCCCCCCCCCCCACTTCTTAACTCGGTGGTTGAACTGCAAAATCAATTATTCACCCAGGCTTGCTCCCAACACATGTTCAGGAGCAGCAGCTGCTGTCTGTAGTCGATGGCAGGTGCTCAGCCCGGGGAGCCAGGCTGCTCCTGACTCTTCTCTTGCCTGCTGAAGCCCAACCAGGGCTGCAGGGCGAGAGAGAGAGGCCCTGAGGTGTTCTGTTTGCTCGGTGTCATGCCGTGGCTCTGCCCTCAGCCAACACAGAATTAGCCAGGTTGGAAAAGCCCTTTGAGCTCATCCAGTCCAACCCAGCACCATCTGCTCAGCTAAACCATGGCACCAAGGGCCTCACCCAGGCTCTCCCTAAACAACCCCAGGGATGGGGACTCCAGCCCCTCCCTGGGCAGCACAGCCCAAGGGCCAATCTCTCTTGCTGGGAAGAGCTTCTTCCTAGCATCCAGCCTGAACCTCCCCTGGCACAGCTTGGGACTGTGTCCTCTCAAGCTGCAGCAGGGGAGGCTTAGGCTGGGTGTTAGGAAGGAATTCTTCTCAGAAGAATCTGGCTGCTAAAACCGAATGGAGCCCTGGGTTTGATCCTGCTGGGTGCTGGTAGTGCTCTTCCAGGCTGTGTTTCAACACGGAGAGAAGTTTTTTGGGCAAGATAAGGAGGTCCCCTTGAGAAGCACTCAGATCATCTCTGCCTCCTAATCCCGTCTCCTAAGGGTCTCCAAAGGGGGCGATCGTCGCTCCGGATGAAGTGCCCATGGCTGCGGGGCTGCTGTGGCAGCCAGAGCCCACACAGGGGAACAGCTTCGGCAGTGGCACAGCTCCAAGCCAGCGGCTCCGGCGGAGAGGCCTCTCTGCTCTGCAGCCTCGGGGCATTCCTCATCCTGCTCTCTCTCCTCCCCTGTGTACCACCCGTGGGGGAAGCATCCAGGCATGGGTTTTCCCCCACACCTGGCTCTAAACCTTTGACTCGCCAGGATGTGAATACCTGCCCTGGAAACTCCCCGAGCCACAGCCCTGCCCTGGTCGTGGGGTTTGCGGTGGAGGACTCTGGCAGGGGGAGCAGCATCCTCATCCATTTGCTCCTGGGAAGACACAACAAATGCAGAGGCTCCAGGGGAGACTCAGGCCTGCAGTGTTGCAGGGTATCTGTCACCCTCTGGGTGCTTTCTAAGGAGGAGGTGATCTGGAGCAACAAATCCCATGGGAGCTCCTGCTCCCCTTCTGTGTTTGTGGTGGAGAGCTTGGGTCTGCAGCAGCTGGGTGCTCTGGGAGTGACAGGGCTGGGGGATGGAGCAGAACTAGCAGTGGGGAGACTCAGATTGGCTGTGAGGAAGAAGTTGTGGCCCAGGAGGGTGGTGAGAGCCTGGCACAGGCTGCCCAGGGAGGGGGTGGCAGCCTCCTGCCTGGAGGTGTTTGCAGCCAGGCTGGAGGTGGCTGTGAGCAGCCTGCTGTGGTGTGAGGGGTCCCTGCCCATGGCAGGGGGTTGGGGCTGGCTGAGCCTTGAGGTCCCCTCCAGCCCTGACAGTTCTCTGTGGTTGTAACACCATTGAGGCACCGCTCTCAGGAGTGAGTCTGAGCACCAGAGGCCGTCTGTCCCTCCCTGGCAGTGAAGGCAGGCTCTGACCTTCTGCCATCCCACCAGCCTCACACTCCAAAGCACAGAACCTGCCTGAGCTGCACGGCTGCAGCCAGCAGCACCCCCTCTGTGTCCCCCACCTGCTCCTCTGCACTCCCCCTGCAGTGCTCAGCAGCCAGGGGTGCTGCTGAGTTGGGGGTGGTGGTCACCCCCTGCTGCAGCCACCCGCTCCAGGCCTGGGTGTTAGCTCCCTGCCACTGCTTCTGCTGTGCCAGGCAGGGGCTGTGCCAGCGAGGAGCTGGGAGCAAATCCATCCGGTGGCAGTGGCAGGAGGGGCTGGCAGCTGGGTCTAAAGAGCACATGAAGCATCTGCAGACTGCAGTCGCTGCCCCCTCCTGTGACCACCTTTAACCCTGTCCCTGCTCGAGGCTTCCTGGGCTTTAGCCGAGATGAAAAGCCTGGCTCATAAAGCAGCTGGAAGGAGAAACTGTCAGCAGGATAATAACAGCAGCAAGAGGAGAGAGCAGGCCTGAGCCAGCCAAGGGAGCAGCCCTGGGCTCTGCCTGGTATTAAAGCTGTCCATCTCCACAAGAGAAGGTTGGAGCTCCTGCCTCTGAGGGGGTCTCCAGGGGATGGCAGAGGGCTTCTTTCTCCATCTTCTCCTAACAGCTGCTGGAGGTGACTGCACAAGTGATAAATCCAGCCTGGGCTGCTGCAGCTCTGGCAGGGTGTGTGGCTCAGGAGGCTGACTGTGGTCACACAGCTCTGACTGGGATGGGGGATGCACTGGGGAGAGCAGAGGGGAGCCCTTCACACAGGCTCACAGGATGTCAGGGGGTGGAAAGAGCCTCCAGAGACCATTGAGCACAGCTCCCCTGCCAGGGCAGGAGCAGAGACCCCAGCACAGGGCACACAGAACACATCCAGGTGGGGCTGGAGAGGCTCCAGAGCAGGAGACTCCACAACCTCTCTGGCAGCCTGCTCCAGGCCTCTGGGAGCCTCCCAGGGCAGAAGTTCCTCCTCCTGCTGAGCTGCAACCTCCTGTGCTGCAGTTGGCATCCATTGCCCCTTGGCCTGTGCCAGGGTGCAGCTGAGCAGAGCCTGTGCCCTCCCTCCTGCCCCCCAGCCCTCAGAGCTTTAGAAGCATTCCTTAGAGCCCCTCTCAGGCTTCTCCTCTGCAGACTGAGCAGCCCCAGGGCTCTCAGCCTCTCCTCCCAGGGCAGTGCTGCAGTCCCTCACTCATCCTGGTAGCCTCTGCTGGGCTCTCTGCAGCAGCTCCCTGTCCTCCTGAGCTGGGCAGCCCAGAGCTGGGTGCAGTGCTCCAGGGGAGGTCTCAGCAGGGCAGAGCAGAGGGGGAGGAGACCCTGCCTGGCTCTGCTGGGCACACTCTGACTGCAGCCCAGGACCCCATGGTCCCTCCTGGCCCCCAGGGCACATTGCTGCCCCCTGCAGAACCTGCTGCCCCCCAGCACTCCCAGCTCCCTCTCCCCGGGGCTGCTCTGCAGCTGATCCCCTCCCAGCCTGTCCCAGCTGCAGGGCTCTGCACATCTCCTTGTTGAACCTCATTAGGTTCCTCTGCCCAGCTCTCAGCCTGTCCAGGTCATGCTGAGCAGCCACACAGCCTTCTGGTGTCTCAGCCAAGCCTCCCAGGGTGGGATCCTCAGCTCTTGCTCCTTTGTGCATCCTGCTGAGGTTTTGTGGCTGTCTGAAGGGCCCAGACCGGGCTTGAAGCACCTGGCAGGAGCAGTTGCTCTGCCCTGGCTCTGGAGGTGTTCACAGCCCAGCCGCCTCGGCCTCACCTCCTGTGGCTGCAGCTCCCCTGGTGTGTTTGCTGCCTGTCCTGGGAGCAGGAGTCCAGCAAAGGGCCAGGAGGATAATTATGGGATGGCAGCAGCTTTCCTCCAAAGAGAGGCTGGGAGCTGGGACCGTTCAGGCTGGAGATCCTCTGGCCTGGGGGAACCTCCCCGGTGTGTATGAACAGCCGAGGGCAGGGGCAAGGCAGGCAGGGCCAGGCTCTCCTCAGCCACCCCCAGGGCAGGGCCAGGGCAGTGCCCCAAAACGGAGGTACAGAAATTCCCCTTACACCTGAGGAAGGAGCTTCCTGTTCTGAGGGCTGTCAAGAGCTGGGAGAGGTTGTCCAGAGATGCTCTGAAGTCTCCATCCTGAGAGACTGGGGTGGCTGAGCCTGGAGAGGAGGAGGCTCAGGGGAGACCTCATTGCTCTCTGCAACTACCTGAAGGAGCCAGCTGGGGGTTGGTCTCTTCTCCCAGGCCCCCAGCACCAGAACAAGAGGACACAGTCCCAAGCTGTGCCAGGGGAGGTTCAGGCTGGATGTCAGGAAGAAATTCTTCCCAGAAGGAGAGATTGGCCCTTGGGATGTGCTGCCCAGGGAGGTGGTGGAGTCCCCATCCCTGGAGGTGTTTGGGAAGAGCCTGGATGAGGCCCTTGGTGCCATGGTTTAGCTGATCAGATGGTGCTGGGTGAGAGGTTGGACTGGATGAGCTCAAAGGGCTTTTCCAACCTGGTTAATTCTACTTCTATTCTATTCTATTCTATTCTATTCTATTCTATTCTATTCTATTCTATTCTATTCTATTCTATTCCATCCCATCCCATCCCATCCCACCCCACCCCACCCCACCCCACCCCATGCCTGCAGACACCCACACTCCTGCTGGACAGGGTGCCTCTGGCCGTGTGCCCCTCCTTGGGCTGCCTGGTCTCCCGAGGTGCTGTCAGCCTCAGCAGCTCTGTGCTGCAGCGAGGCTGAGGAACAGCCAGGTGGGGATGAGGACATAATGCTGTGTGTTGAGCAACGTTTAGGAAACCACAGGGACCTGTTGGAGCAGGGCAAGAGGAGGCCACAGCAGTGCTGGCAGGGCTGGAGCTGCTCTGCTGGGAGGCCAGGCTGGGAGAGCTGGGGTTGTGCAGCCTGGAGAAGAGAAGGCTCCAGGGAGACCTTCTGGTGGCCTTGCAGTGCTGAAAGAGGACTCTAAGAAAGCTGGGGAGAGACTTTGCAGCAGGGCCTGTTGTGATGGGACAAGAGGTGATGGTTTGAACTAAAAGAGGGAGGTACAGAGTGGAGAGAAGGGAGAAGTGTTTGGCACTGAGGGTGGGAGAGCCTGTGCCAGGCTGCCCAGGGAGGTGGGAGATGCCCCCTGCCTGGAAGCATTTGAGGTCAGGTTGTTTGGGACTCTGAGCAGCCTGCTCTGGTTGTAGATGTCCCTGCTGACTGCAGGAGGCTTGAGCTGGAGGACCTTTAAAGGCAAACTACAGCCCTCTGTCATGCTCTGAGGCTCTGTCTCTGAGCACCCCTGCCCACCAGGGCAGCGTGTGCAGCAAAACTGGGAATCAGTGCTGGAAGCTGCCACCGGGAGCACAGCATCCCCTTGGCTGCCAGGGGCTGTGGAGGTGTGGGCTCTCAGTGTTTGAGAGGAGTTCTGCCCAGCTCCATCCCAAAGCTGTGGGAGATGAGGTGAGTGCCAAGGAGGATGACTGCAGTCCCCCTCCCGAGCCCCCCCTCCCGAGCCCTCCCTCCCAGCCCCGGATGGAGGCTTTTGGAGCGCCAGGCTCTGACATTCAGGTCCTGTCAGAGAGAGATGACCTGGGATGATGTCTCCAAGCCCTGTCCTCACTAAACCCTTACAATGAAATGTCAGAGTGTCCAGGCAGGCTGCTGAGCCTCTGCTGTTGCACCCCCAGAGCTGTGCTCACAGCCCTCTGCCCTGCTTGACTGAGTGCAGGGGCAGAGGCCGAGGATAAGAACATCTGACAGGCAGAGACTGGCACACAGCACCGGATCTGCAGGGCTTTAGGGGGGGTGTGCACAAGGAACAGCAGTTAGGTAACTCAGAGGCTCCTCTCCACCCTGCCTCTGTGATTAGTTTCTGTTAAAAGGCAGGATCCCTCCAGGCTGAATTCCACACCGAGAGCAAGGTTCAATCAGAGGTGCAGCTGCTTGCTCTCCAGGCTGTGACTGGTTGCTGTGACCCCCCCATAAATCATGCCAGAAATGAAACAGCGGGGAATCTCTGGGGAGAGGGAATAAACAACCACCTCAAGGAGCAAATCCCACCCAGCAGGGAGCTGCCTTTAAACTCGGGGGCAGGGAGCCAGCGTAGCTCTGGCTGCCGCCTGCATGGGGCGTGGTGGCTCTCCTCCGCTCCCTCCCTTCCACAGAACCAAGAGAGAATCAGGAAGGTTGGAGAAGTTTTCTGCTCCCCCCTCTCCCAGCTGGGCAGTTTTGGACTGCTGGTAAGCAAAGATTCTTCTCACATGGGCATCAGAGGGGTGGTCCATGAGCAGCTGCAGGGTGGGGGTAAAAGGGCTGTCCAGCAAAGCCACACAGCTGCAGCCTGCCTCAGAGCCCAACTCCGTCCAGCTCCTGGTTTCAGGAGCACCAGAACATGTGCTCTTGCCTCTTACTTCTAGCCCCAGAGCACTGGAAGGAAGCAGCCTTGGCAAGTTTATTCCAGCCAAGGAAAGCACTGGGAGAGAGGCATGGCTGCAGCAGCCCAGCCTGAGCAGAGCTCACCTGACTTGGGTGTAACTAGGCTGGATTTGGGGCTGGGAGCTGGCCTGGGCAGCCACCTTGTCATGAGTGCTGTCTTGCTGGTGATGGATGACCCTGAGCTGAGGTGCTGGAGCCAGGGCAGAGCAGGGCAAGGAAGCTGGGGAGGGCCTGCAGAAGAAAGCTGATGAGGAGCAACTGAAGGAGCTGGGGAGGGTCAGTGTGCAGGAGAGGAGCCTGAGGGAGACCTCCCTGCTGTCTGCAGCTCCCTGCAAGCAGCTGGTGGAGAGGCTGCTGCTGGGCTCTGCTCCCAGGTCAGTAGTGCTGGAAGAAGAGGCAATGGCCTCCAGCTGAGCTGGGCAGCTTGAGGCTGGAGAGGAGGAACCATTTCTCCCAGCAGGAGTGGTCAGGGCCTGGGATGTGCTGCCCAGGGAGGTGGTGGAGTGCCCAGGCCTGGAGGTGTCTGGAGGTGGTTTGGCTGTGGTGCTCGGGGCTGGCAGAGGGGCAGGAGGTGTGCCCAGGCTGGCAGAGGGGCAGCAGGTGTGCCTGTGCTGGCAGAGGGGCAGGAGGTGTGCCTGTGCTGGCACCTCCACCCCCCTGAGCTGCTGCCCACTGCTGTCCTGAGCGAGGTCTGGGTGGGGGAAGCCTGCAGCTTGTGTGAGACTGAGTGTGGTGCTTCCAGCTGGAGGCCCTCCCGAAGGGGCATGAGCCCCTCGAGGTGTTCCCGAGAGAGAGGCAAGGGGAGGGGAGGAAAAGCTCTTTCTGGTCACAGCTGGGTAGGGGAGCCACTCAGGACAGCAGATGGCTGCACCAGGTGTGGGTTTTTCTGCTCAGCATCCTTCCCCCAGCTCCAAAGGATGTGCTGCTGCACTCTGGATTCACACCCTGCACACTCGGCTCTTCAGGTTCTCCCCACCTGGAGCATCTTCCCCCTCTTGCCAGGACTCACCATGCCCCACAGAATACCAGGTGGTCTCTCAAGCAGATGTCCAATTTCCCTGACATAGAAGTACAGAGTGAGCTGGGCAGGAGCAGGCAGGGTGAGCCTGCAGCCCAGAAGGCAAATCACAGCCTGGGCTGCATCCAAAGCTGCCAGCAGAGCCAGAGAGGTGATTCTGCCTCTGCCCTGCTGAGAGCTCACCTGGAGCCCTGGGTGCAGCTCTGGAGCCCTCAGCACAGGAAGGACCTGGAGCTGATGGAGAGGCTCCAGAGGAGGCCAGGAGAATGCTCAGGGGCTTGGAGCAGCTCTGGACAGGCTGAGGGAGCTGGGGGTGCTCAGCCTGGAGAGGAGGAGGCTCTGGGCAGACCTAAGAGCAGCCTGGCAGGACCTGAAGGAGGCTACAGGCAGGCTGCAGAGAGACTGTTCCCCAAGGCCTGCAGGGACAGCAGCAGGGGCAATGGCTGCAGGCTGGAGCAGGGCAGGTTGAGATTGGGTATCAGGAAGAAGTTCTTCCCTGTGAGGCTGCTGGAGCCCTGCAGCAGGCTGCCAGGGAGGTGGCTGAGGGATCCCATCCCCCAGGAGTGGTGGGATGCAGGGGACATTGCGGAGTGACAGAGAGCTGGACAGATGGTGAGACTTGCAGCGTTTCCACAGAGTTATTGCTTCATATTTTCAGCAGACAGCACAGGTTACACCTGCCTCACATTGGAGTGTGTTGTTTACAGCCATAATGGATTAAATTTTAGCTCCAAATGTGTTGTGTGAGAGCTTCATCATGGCAACAGCCAGGAGGTATCACAGAGCCATCAGCTGCCTCGTGACCACGGCTGAAATTCAGCCTCCCTGGGAGAAGAGCAAAGCTGTGCCCTGGAAAGCAGAGCAAGGAGCAGCCATTCCTCAGCCAGGCCTCGGTTTAGGCTCGAGAGGGATTTGGCTGGGCCCAAATTCACTGGAATTTGACCAGGACTTAACTTTCAGGGCAGGAAAGGTGATTCCTGCAGGCAGCCAGGCCCTGGCTCTGTCCCATCCCGAATGGAAGGGCATCGCCAGGACAAACAGGAGAGGATTCTGCTCCCAGCACTGAAATGGGTCCAGACTGCCAGCACCAAGGGGGGAGGCAGCTCTGCAGAGTCCTGGGCATGAGGACCCAGCAAACATCTGAGCCTGGTGAGCTGACAGCCAGAGCAGCAGCTCCTGCTCAGGTCGGGAGGGCCAGCAAGAAGCACCCCCAGACGGGGGGTGGAGGGAGCTCTCCAGTGCTCCCGGCAGGAGCAGGAGGGCAGCTCCACACTTGGTGGTGGAAGGGCTGTAGTGGACATACAGGGTACTGAATGTCCTCAAACACTGTGGCAGGCACCAAGGGGGCTGAGACCTCCATCCTTGGGGATGCTCAGACAAAGGCAGCACAAAGCCCTGAGCAAGCTGACGCTGGCCCTGCAGGTCGAAGCGGAGACTCTCAGAGGCCTCTTCTGACCTCACAGCCTACCTCCTGCTCTGAGGCAGGACCCGAGGAGAGCACTGAGCTCTCCCCAGCTGGAGGATCAGAGTAAAGACCACCCAATGGGGCAAGGAGAGCCCTGCAGGCAGCAGGGCAGAGGCGGCACCACCCGGGGCAGGGCTGGAGCCCGGAGGAGCAGAGGGGCTGTGCATGCAGGGCAGCCATCCACTTGCTCCCTGGCCAGGCAGCGAGCAGCAGGATGAAAAGGTCACTGGCTGGGAGCAGCCAGGAGTATCAGAGGCTGCTCAAAGATAACGATTTCACCTCCCATGTGGCTGGGGAGCTCAGCTGCTGTTTGTCCTTTCCCTGAGACACCCTTCTGACAGCACAGGCTCCCAGCTGCTGCTGCAGGAGACAACCAATGTACAAAACCACTTTGCTTTGCCAGTTAATCTCCATTCCTCCCTGGAAGGCTGCCAGCAGGCCTGGACTGTGTGTGGTGTGGGGATGTGGTCCCCTCCTCAGCGCCTGCCACCGTGCAGCAGGGTTTGAACGCGGGTAGCAGGCAATGCCCATCCTCGTTAGTGTCTCTCAGGCCTTTCCCACCCAGGGTCAGAGTCCAGGGGATTCCATCTGTCACTGCTAAGCCCCATCAATGTCAAAAGAGAGAACACTTCTTGTTATGGCCAAGTCCATGCCACAGCTGTGGGAGGAGCAGCCAACAACCCAGTGCCAGCTCAGGGCCACTCTCTGACTCGAAGAGTTCCTGGTCCTAGGGAGGCACAATTCCCTTCTGCTGCATTTCCCAGCTCAACAGCCAGGGAGTGCAGAGGAGAGAGCTTGCAGCAGGGCTGCACAGCCCCTTGCATCAGCAGGTAGCCCATGCCTGAGGGACTGCTGTGCTCTCAAGGCCGTTGTGTGGTGGGCAGAGCTCAGCTTGTCCAAGCCTGTCACCCCCTGTGCACAGTGCCCCTACAGCTGGATTGGCCTTTTTGTTCACTGAGCTGATGTAGAACCACAGAGCTGGCAGGGCTGGGAGGGACCCCAAGGCTCAGCCAGCCCCAGCCCCCTGCCATGGGCAGGGACCCCTCTCACCACAGCAGGCTGCTCACAGCCACCTCCAGCCTGGCTGCAAACACCTCCAGGCAGGAGGCTGCCACCACCTCCCTGGGCAGCCTGTGCCAGGCTCTCACCACCCTCCTGGGGAACAACTTCTTCCCAACAGCCAATCTGTATTCATGGACCTGGCTGTTGTGTCCTCACTCCTCCCACCTAAACAACAGTAACCAACTCAGAGCCCATCTCTGGAGATGTGTAATTAGTATTTCCCCCCCATGCACTTGACTTTGCTTTTGTTTGCATTAAGCCTCACCTCCCATTTCTCACTTGGTGCCTCTCTCGTTCTTTCTCTTGGTCCCCTGGGCAACAGTGGCTCAGCAGCAAACTGCTCCCTGCGCGCTCAGGCTCTTCCCCAGGCTGTACAGGGGAAAGCTGAGCAGCACAGGCACCCAGGCAGCTCCCTTCTGCCCTCCCTCCACTGTTCCCTGGCTCCTACACCCTGTCCTTCCTTTCAGCCACATACTCATCCCCCTGAGGGTCTGCACTCTTCTTCCTACGACCCCTGTGCTGAGCACTGGTTAGTGCCTTGAGTCCTGTGTCCAGCTCTGGGCTCCTCAGGCCAGGAAAGATGTTGAGAGGCTGGAAGGTGTCCAGAGAAGGGCAACAGAGCTGGGGAGGGGTCTGGAGCACAGCCCTGGGAGGAGAGGCTGAGGGAGCTGGGGTTGCTTAGCCTGCAGAAGAGGAGGCTCAGGGGAGACCTTCTTGCTCTCTCCAACTCTCTGAAGCCAGCTGGGGTTGGTCTCTTCTCCCAGGCCCCCAGCACCAGAACAAGAGGACACAGTCTCAAGCTGTGCCAGGGGAAGCTTAGGCTTGACCTTAGCAAGAAGCTCTTCCCAGCAAGAGAGATTGGGCTGTGCTGCCCAGGGAGGGGCTGGGGTCAGCATCCCTGGGGGTGTTTAAGCAAAGCCTGGATGAGGCACCCAGTGCCCTGGTCTGGTTGATCAGTTGGGGTTGGGTGATCCAACCTGGCTGATTCTGACTCCTACTGTGTGCCCCTCAGACCAGGAGAGGACAAAGCAACCAGTCCTCCTCCGGGACATGGCTGGGGGCTCCTCTGGTGGTGCTCAGCGTGGTTTGGATTCCCCTGAGTGAAGCTGCACTGACTCCTTCCCAGCACATCAGCTTTAGCCTCCTCCCCAGGACAGCTGAAGGCTCTGCTCTTTCAGACTCCTTGTTAACAACCAGGAAACCTGAGGAGAAGGAGAAAAAAAGCCTCCCAGCCAGCTTGAAGCAGAGGTTGCCTACAACAGTTGCTTTGCCCTTGAGTTCCCTCCAGACTGGTGTGTGGATGCTGCCTGCTGCTGGGGAGGGCTCCTGTCTATTGGACAGGTTGTTCTACAGCCTGCCTGCTTGCTTGCAGTTTGAGCTCCATCCTCTGACAAACAGCTCCAGCTGAGGGCCTTATTTATTCCAAGACAACGCCAGGGTCTCCTCAAATCCTCCCTGCCCTTTGCAGTTGATTAGCAGAGTGCATCCTGCTGCAGATATCAAAATGCAGGGCCAGACCTCTGAGCCAGGACTCTTTGTTCTGCACAGCTTTGATGCAGTAAAACCAGAGGTTCAGGACCTGAGAATTACACTGGCTCAGGGTTCAGGGCTTGCAGCAGCCTGTGCTGGGTGTCTGTCAGAGCAGCACAGCCAGGCTGTGAAGGAGCAAGAAGCCTCTGTGGTCCACACACAAATACTGCAACTTAGGGGGGGGGGAAAAGAAACCTTCGGCATCCTTTTCTCCCCCTTCCCTTGGTCCTCTTCGATTAGGAGATGCCAGGCTGGTAAATGACCTTTGTACTAATTTAATATCATGTGGAGATTCACAAACACCTGACTAGCACTCTGGAGTCCATCTCTCTCTCTGATGGGTGGGGAGTTTCTGCTCCAAAGCCCTTGCCATCAACCCCCGTGCCTGGAGCATGCAAAGCAGCACCACAGGCAGCAGGCTGGCTCTGGCCAGGGGTCTCGTGACCTCACAGCACAGGAGGTCACCTCTGGAGGAGGTTTTCATAACACCTTCTGAGGGTGGGTGATGAGATTTAATAACTCTCAGTGACAGAGGGGTTAATGCATGGAATAAAGAACCACTCTGAACAGGCCAAGCTGCAGGGGAGGAAAGCATGGGATGAGAAGAGGAGTGGTGAGAGGGAAGTGCTGGGAGATGCACTGCTGCTGCAGGGGCTGCAGGAAAGGAGCTCACAGCCTGGGGCTGAGGCTGGAAGGATTGTGTGTGTGAACACAGGCTCCTCCTCAGCCCACACCTCTCAGAGCCACCTGCAGCATCCTCCTTGTGAAGAGTCTGTTAGAGGAAAAGGTCTCCAGCTGCCTGCAGAGGAAGGCTTTGCACAGTGCACAAAGCAATTGGCGGAGGCTATCACCACACCACCAGGAGAGGGTCTGAAAGGAGATCAAGCTCACCAGCTGACATTTGGCCCAAGACTGGCCCACCAGGCCTTGGAGCCTCAGGTTCTTTGCTCTTTGTGGAGCTTTCTCTCCGCTGCTGTTGGTGCCTGCAAGACCTTTCTGTGCCTTGGTGATCCACAGGGCCAGACCAGCTCTGTGACCATGGCCAGCTACAGCTGCAGCGGAGAGCAAACCCCCCAGAGAGGCAGCTCTGCTCCCACCCTGAACCCAGGGCTGGAGAGAAGGGAACCACTGTGGTGACAGCAGCCATGAGGAGTGAGTGAAGGCAGTTCAGAGCTGGCCACAATAAAGAATGCTCTCTGGAAGGTGACCTTTGAAGCTGCTGACTCTTCACTTGTCCTCGCTGTGCTACAGAGATCCTACAGCCCTGCAGCCAAAGTGCTGCTTTGCAAATGTCACAACCAGCTCCCACAGGCACTCTGAGAGGCTCTCCTGAGCTTCACAGGGGGGACACAGGGAGCAGAAAGCAGCTGAGAAGAGGTGGAGGTGGGGCTGGTACTCTTGCAGGTGCCAATGTCCTGCTCCCCAAGCCTCTTCCATCCTCATCACTTCCTCAGCCAGTCTTACGTGTGTGCCCTGCTGAGTGCTGCCTGTGGCAGTGCCCTGCTGCAGAGAAGAGAGACATGTTTGACACTGAGGGTGGAGAGAGCCTGTTCCAGGCGGCCCAGAGAGGTGGGAGATGCCTCATGAAGCATTTGAGGTCAGGTTGTTTGGGACTCCGAGCAACCTGCTCTGGTTGCAGAGTTCCTTGCTGACCTCAGGGATCTTGGACTAGATGACCCTGAAGGGACCCTTTGAACCCAAACCAGTCTATGATTCCATGGCAGTAGGGCTGCAGGCTCTCTCCAGTCCTCTGCAAACGGCCAGGAGAGGTCAGGAGAAGCCAGAGCTCTCAGCAGGGCACGCAGCAGGCCGAGGAGGTGCTGCTTGTGCCTGGAAAGGCCTGGCTGCTCTAACTGCAGCTGGGTCCGTGGGGAGCTCGGGGGTCTGGCGGAGAAGCACCCAGGTAACGATCAGCAGGAGTGGTGATGGTCATCCTTCCCTCCTGTCCTGAGGCTCATTGCGTGGTGGAAGATGCACAGGACAGAAAATACCTAAATACAGCTTCCAGCAGAGATTGCAGCCTGCCCAGCAGGTGGATAGCATCATCAGCCAATTAAAAAGGGCATAACGAGCCGTGATGGACCATAATGGCCCTGAGGAGAGCATCACTCAGGGCCAAGGACCACTTCAGGGTCTGCAATAGGAACCCCCAGCTCAGTGTCATCGGACTGAGGCTGCTGGGCAGCTGGACCACACTGTGCCCTGCTCGCTGGCTGGCCCAAGGGTGCGGGCACAAGGCAGGGTGAGCAGGAAACAGCAGTGTGAGGTTCAGTGCAGCTCAGACAAACTTCCCCCTGGGCTGTGCCCGTGAGCAGAGCTCCAGCCTGCACTTCTCTGTTGAAGCTGTCACCAGCTGGTTATCCTGTCCCAGCCCTGGTCAGCAGTGGGGGTCAAACAATTCCCTTGGAGTAAATAAAGGCAAAATGAGGCAAAGCTGAGGGACTGGGTTTGACTAGACCAGAACGGAGAGAGAATGGGGAGAGAAAGGACAGGGAAAAGGAGACAGAGGAAGAGAGAGAATGAGTTGAAGAGCAAAGGAAGGGATATCACCACTGCCTGGATCCAGCTCTTGGAATTACCGCAGGAACAGCCCCGAGGCAGTGCGGAGCAGAGCAGTGCGAGCAGAGGGAGCTGTCCGGGCTGCGCTGGCAGAGCAGAGCAGAGCAGAGCAGAGCAGAGCAGAGCAGTGCGAGCAGAGGGAGCTCACGGCGTCAAAGGCTCACAGGATGTCAGGGTTGGAAGGGCCCTCCGAAGATCATCCAGTCCAAGCCCCCTGCCAGGGCAGGAGCAGAGACTCCAGCACAGGGCACACAGAACACATCCAGGTGGGGCTGGAGAGGCTCCAGAGCAGGAGACTCCACAACCTCTCTGGCAGCCTGCTCCAGGGCTCTGGGAGCCTCCCAGGGCAGAAGTTCCTCCTCCTGCTGAGCTGCAACCTCCTGTGCTGCAGTTGGCATCCATTGCCCCTTGGCCTGTGCCAGGGTGCAGCTGGGCAGAGCCTGTGCCCTCCCTCCTGCCCCCCAGCCCTCAGGGATTTAGATATTCAGGCTGTGTAGGCAGAGTGGAGCAGTGTGGGGAAACAGGGGGCAGCCGGTGTGGAGCTGCGGGGCAGTGCGGGGCAGTGCGGGGCAGTGCGGGGCAGTGCGGGGCAGAGGGAGCCGGGGGCGGCCGTGTGGAGCTGCGGGGCAGTGCGGGGCAGTGCGGGGCAGTGCGGGGCAGTGCGGGGCAGTGCGGGGCAGAGGGAGCCGGGGGCGGCCGTGTGGAGCTGCGGGGCAGTGCGGGGCAGCGCGGGGCAGTGCGGGGCAGTGCGGGGCAGAGGGAGCCGGGGGCGGCCGTGTGGAGCTGCGGGGAGCGGCGCAGCAGGGCGGGCGGTGCGGGCGGTGCTGAGCAGCGCTGCCGGGATCGCTGCTCACATGTGGCCGTCCGGAAGCCGCCGTGCCCTCTCCCGCGGTGCGGGCCGGGCGCGGTGCCGCCGGAGGTGCGCGGCGTGCGGTGCGCTCTTTGGCCTGTCAGTGGCGCTGTTGCAGTGCTTTTAAACCGCCCCGGCCGGCCGGGGCACACCCTGCGGGAGGCGATTCAGCAGCTGGCAGCTAACAAGTGGCCAGCGTGCTGGGGGCAAGCCTTACGGCCCTCTGCTCGCCACTGGGGGTGTTGAGCCTGGAGAAGAGGAGGCTCGGGGGAGACCTTCTTGCTCTCTACAACTGCCTGAAGGGAGGTTGTAGCCAGGTGGGGGTTGGTCTCTGCTCCCAGGCACCCAGCACCAGAACAAGAGCACACAGTCTCAAGCTGTGCCAGGAGAGGTTTAGGCTTGATCTTAGGAAGAAGCTCTTCCCAGCAAGGGAGATTGGGATGTGCTGCTCAGGGAGGGGGTGGGGTCGGCATCCCTGGGGGTGTTTAAACCAAGCCTGGATGAGGCACTGGGTGCCATGGCCTGGGTGATCAGTTGGGGTTGGGATGTGAAACTGGCACCAGCAGAGCAGGCCACCCAGCAGAGGCAGGGGCTGTGCTGAAGCCTGCTGTGCTGAGGACATGGGCTGGGAAAGGCTGCTTGGGGGTCTTGCCCTTGAAGCTGTGCCAAAATCATTGTCACTGCACAAGGTCTGACCTCGAGTGGGCCATGGGCTGCGAGTGGCAGTGTGGGGGTTTGCCAGCTGAGACCTGGGGCATGTCCTGACTGTGAGAATGTGTTTGAGGAGCTGCTGGTTAGGCACCACCTGAACTTCAGCAGGTTCTGCTTCATGCCCCCAAGCTCGATGCTTAAGCAGCCAGGGGACACCTATTCACTGCCTCCCAGATCCTGCTGGATCCTGATTGCAGGAAAACCTGCCAGCAGCAAACCCTTCCCTCCTCTCATTCCCTTCCCTTCTCTCCTCTCCTTCCCTCCCCTTCTCTCCTCTCCTTCCCTCCCCTTCTCTTCTCTTCTCTCCTTCCCTTCCTTTCCCTTCCCTTCTTTCCTTCCCCAGTGCTGGTACACCACACAGAGAATCCCAGAACCACAGAACCTTAGGGGTTGGAAGGGACCTCCAGACATCATCCAGTCCAAGCCCCCTGCCAGAGCAGGAGCACCCAGGGCAGCTCACACTGGGACACAGCCAGGGAGGGTTGGAAGCTCTCCAGAGCAGGAGACTCCACAACCCCTCTGGGCAGCCTGCTCCAGGCTCCAGCACCTTCCATAGGCTCCTGTTGCCTCTTCATGCTCCAGTGAAATGCACCAGCAAGAGGGTAGAAGCCAGGCCTGGTTTTGGGAGGGTAGGCTCTGGTTTGCTCTTTGCCTTTGTTGTAATTTACTTCAGTAGCCAGAAGGTTAATTGTGCTGCACAGAGCTCTGCTCTGAGCTCTCTGAATGAAGGTGCTGGTGAGAGCTAAGTGTTGCTGCAGCTCTGATTTAGTCCTGCTTAGCAGGGTGATAATTATGGGGAGCTATGAGAGAAGACTGTCAAAGTTTGTAGGCTGGTGAACCTTGCCTCTCCCTCTCCTCTCCCTCTCCTCTCCCTCTCCTCTCCTTCTCCTTTCCTTCTTCTCTCCCTCTCCTCTCCCTCTCCTCTCCCTCTCTCTCCCTCTCCTCTCCCTTTCCCTGCTCAACCCTTCAGCTTGTCAGAGATCTCCCCTGCAGTTTGGAAGTGGAGGGTGTCAGGGGCTGTCTGAGACCCTGACTCAAGTATGTGACAGCTGGGGTGAGGAGGTGCTAAAGGCAGCAGACAATGGAGCTGGCCCTGGGGAGCTCTCTTTCAGGGCTCTGCAGCACTGGACCTGGAGCTGGAGGTGGGGAGATTCAGGCTGGAGGGGAGGAGGAAGTTCTTCCCCATGAGAGTGGTGAAGCCCTGGAATGGGCTGTCCAGGGAGTTGGTTGGGGCCCTGTCCCTGGAGGTGTTTAAGCCCAGGCTGGAGGAGGCTCTGGCCAGCCTGATCTGGTGTGAGGTGTCCCTGCCCATGGCAGGGGGGTGGAACTGGCTGATCCTTGTGGTCCCTTCCAACCCTGCCTGATGCTGTGATGCTCTGACCTCCACTGCTTGCCCGCTGGTGGCTGCAGGTGAGCAGGAGTCTCTCAGTGGGGCCAGGAAGGTGCTGAGGTCTCATGCATGGCTCCTGAGCAGAGGGATGGGTTGGTTCTTTGCCCTGGTGCCTGGGTGGGTGCTCAGGGGTGCGAGCTGGAGAGCTGGGCTGAGGCCCTGCCACGGCCGCAGCAGGGCCCATTGATCCCTCACCCTGTGATCCCTGCGATGACAAACGAGAGCTCCATCCAGAGGACGTTCTTGTGCTATTGAGTGGCTGATGTTCCGTGCCACGGCCTCTGGAAACAGGGCTGTGGTGCTGTGATTGCAGCCAGAGCCCCGGGCTGCAGCCTGCACCGTCTGATATCGGTTTTCCATCTTCCTTTGGCGCCGGTGCTGTGCAGCTCAGCGCTGCGCAGGAGGTGACTCCATCCCCTCCACAACGTGACTCTGGGCCCTGCTCTGCCCGGGCTGCTGGCCCAGCTGCAGCAGCAGCTGGGGTGAACCCAGGGACCGTGGGGCTGCAAGGCTGAGCTGGCATCCTGAGCTGCCCCTGGTGCCTGCCAGCAGCCGGGGCCCGGTGCTTTGGTGTCCCACAGCTCCTCGCACCGGGCTGAAGGGGAGCATCCCCCCCGGCCCGGGCAGCACACCACAGCCTCTCTCACTGTGAAGAGCTTCTTGCTAAACCTGGGCAGGAGGGGTGCAAGCAGCCAGCTGAGTGACCTGGGGGGAGCAAGACCCTCCCCAAGGGTAACTGGGATCTCATCTCTGTGAGGAGCAGAGGCTGAGAGCCCTGGGGCTGCTGAGCCTGGAGAAGAGCAGCCCCAGAGGGGATCTGATCAGAGCTCAGCAAGAGAGAAAGGACCTGGGGGAGCAAGAGGCTGGGGCCAGACTCTGCTCAGTGGTGCCCAGGGACAGCACAAGGGGCAATGGGCACAAACTGGGACCCAGAAGGTTGCATCTGAACAGGAGGAGAAAGTTGTTTGGTGTGAGGGTGCTGGAGGCCAGGAGCAGGCTGTGGAAGTCTCCTCTGGAGAGCTTCCAACCCCCCCTGGCCCTTCTGCTGCCGGGCAGGCTGCTGTGGGTGGCCTGCTGTGGCCTGGGGGGTCTGTGGAGGTCCCTTCCCACCCACAGCACGCCGGGGTTCTGGGAGTTCCCAGGAGAAGGGTCTGGGAGCTCTCCCTCCCTCCACACCTGGGAAGATTCCAGCATCTCCTGCAGCCCTTAGCAGCTGCAGCCTTAGCACCTAGCGAGGCAGAGCACACTTGATGGAAGAGTTCTGCTCTAGTACAGAGCAGCACTGTGCAGGAAAAATATGCTCTGAGTCGGGGAGAGAGAGAGAAAAGTCCTTCAGCAGCCAGAGCCTGAGAGGACACCCCCAGAGCTGCCTTCCTGAGCGAGGTATTTTTTATTGAGGATACAAAGGCTGATTGTGTTTGTGAGCTGCACTTCATCTGCATTACCCCACTTAAAATCCCATTTCAGCAGTGTGAAATAGCTCTGTTTCCTTTAAAGATACATAAGTCCTGTTCCCAGAGGGATAAAAGAGCAACATGGAAAAAATGAAGGGGAGAAAAAAAGGGACAGCTTTAGTAAACCAGCAGTGCCAGGGGGCATGATAAATCCATAAATTACTCACAAGCAGGCAGGCAGCCTCACACTCGCTGCAGAGCAGGCTCCTGGAGTACACAGGGAGAGATCTGCATGCTCTGAAGGAAGCCTTCACGCAAACAGCCTCCTGCTGCCCGGGCTGCAGCCCCTCACTGCTCCCTGACAGTGCTCTCCAGAAGGAGCCACAGCAGTGTCCCTGCTGCCAGGCTGGTGCCTGCCTGTGGGACTCTAACCACCCCCAGCGCTCAGAACCCTGCCCTGGAAGGAGCTGCAGCTCTCCTGGGGCACAGCATCTGGAGCCCAGTGAGTCCCCCTCCAAAGAGGGAGGATCACACTGGGGCTGGACTAGATGATCTTTTGAGGTCCCTTCCAGCCCCTCCCATTCTGTGCTTCTGCATCTCCCTCCAGGCCCTGAGCAGACACAGGGAGCCAGCAGCACCTTAGCTCCAGAGCTCAGCAGAGCAGTGGGTGCTCAGGAAAGCCTCAGGAAGCCAAAGTGCCCCAGAGGGCTCCCAGCCCCTGCTGCTGGAGCTGAGCATGCAGGCTGGCAGCGTTTGTGTCAGCACTTCAGAGCATGCTGGGGGTTGGAAGGGGCCTCCAAGCCCCCTGCCAGGGCAGGAGCAGGGACTCCAGCACAGGGCACACAGAACACATCCAGGTGGGGCTGGAGAGGCTCCAGAGCAGGAGACTCCACAACCTCTCTGGCAGCCTGCTCCAGGGCTCTGGGAGCCTCCCAGGGCAGAAGTTCCTCCTCCTGCTGAGCTGCAACCTCCTGGGCTGCAGTTTCCATCCACTGCTCCTTGTGTTGTGTTTCCCTCTGTTCCTGCTCTTCTCCTGCACTTGTTTGCTCCTTTTCCTTTCCCCACCACCCCTCCTGCTCACTACTGTGTTGTTCTTCTTCTCTTGGACATCTCAGTGCTTATCCTTGAGCTGCTCCCGGAGGCTCAGAGGGGATGGTCTGAAGACACCATGCTGGGACTTGGTGAGGGGCACACACAGCAAAATCTTCATCTCATCCCCTCCCCCACCTGCCCACGCTGGGGCTCCTCTTACCAAGCAGCAGGGCCCCTCAGTGCCACCTTGCAGCTCTGCTGGGAGGCACCGCGGCCTCTCAATGCCCTGCAGCGCTTCTCTGACTCACGGCAAGACAAAGCACCTCCCCAGGAGAGCCGGTGAGAGGAAGTGCCTCTGGTGACAGCTGAGCTGCACTCCGGGATCAGCTTCCAATCGTTCTGCTGCCTGCCCTTGCAGGAGGCAGCGCTGGACCGGGGCTGCTCATCCCACTCACTCCCTCTCCCTCCCCTCTCCCGTGGCAGAGGACGTCTGAGGTCAGTGCTGTGCTGTTCTGACTTCATGCTGCTGACAGATTTGGAGTGGAAGCAGCCCCACCACGGTGGCAGAACCACGTCAGAGCCAGTGACTCATCCACGTCCACGCACTCAGAGTATTCTCCTGTGGAACCAGGCTGCTTCTCCCTCTCCCTCCTGCCTTCTGCTGTGCTGCCGTAGGGGAGGGCTCAGGCACACCACTAAACGGCTCCATGGCCTTCATTCGGCTGGGGCCAGGGGCTCTGCCCCGTGAGCCCAGTGTCAGCAAGGCTGGGGGAGGAAGGACAGACAGCAAGAGAGAAGATGCCCAGGAGGTGTGGGGCAGGCAGGAGGCAGGGCCAGGGCACACCCGTGGCACTCGTGCACCCGGGGAATCACAGGCACAGAACGGTCTGGGTTGGAAGGGACCTCCAGAGGTCACCCAGTCCAACCCCCCCGCAGCCAGCAGGAGCAGCCCCCACCAGATCAGTCTGCCCAGAGCCTCCCCTTGACTGTCTGCAGCAGAGAGATTACAGAGCCACAGTGCACAGGGCTGGATGAGGCTGCCTGGGGGCCATCCTCTGCCACAAGCCAAAGCTCCCCCAGCAGAGTCAGCTCAGCCCTTTTGCACCAAGGCATCCCCTGAAAGAGAGGTCCTCACTTCCCAAAGCAGAGTGCTCCACTGGGGGCTGTTTCCTCAGAGCCTGCTCACCACACAGCCAATGCCACAGCTCTGCTTTCCTCTTCCCAGCTTTCCTTCCCTCCTCTGCAGCTGCTTGCAGTGCAGTTGCAACTGGCACCATGCTGCCCTTTGCTGGCAGTGGTGCCAGGTCTCAGTCTCTTCCAAGATCATGCTTCCCACACCCGTGGCTGCTCCCACTTCTACACCTCCAAACTCAGCCACTGCCTTTTGGAAGGGACACAGCAGCAGCCAGCCTCAGGTTCCCAGGCCAAGTCTGAGCAGAGAAGTCACAGAGCCACAGGAACACCCAGGCTGGGAGAGAGCCTCAGGACCCCCAGCCCAGCCCAGAGCCCTGCTCTGCAAGGCTCAGCCCAGACCACAGCCCCAAGCCCCACAGCCAAACCACCTCCAGACACCTCCAGGCCTGGGCACTCCACCACCTCCCTGGGCAGCACATCCCAGGCCCTGACCACTCCTGCTGGGAGAAATGGTTCCTCCTCTCCAGCAGGGATTTTTCCCCCCTTGGTCAGGATGCTGATACACAGAATCAGACTCACAGAGCTGGCAGGGCTGGAAGGGACCCCAAGGCTCAGCCAGCCCCAACCCCCTGCCATGGGCAGGGACACCTCACACCACAGCAGGTTGCTCACAGCCACCTCCAGCCTGGCTGCAAACACCTCCAGGCAGGAGGCTGCCACCCCCTCCCTGGGCAGCCTGTGCCAGGCTCTCACCACCCTCATGGGGAACAACTTCTTCCTCACAGCCAACCTCAATCTCCCCACTTCTAGTTCTGCTCCATCCCCCCCAGTCCTATCCCTCCCTGACCCCCTCCAAAGCCCCTCCCCAGCTTGCTTGCAGCCCCCTGAAGATCCTGGAAGGCCACAATGAGGTCTCCTGGGAGCCTTCTCCTCTCCAGCCTGCACAGCCCCAGCTCCCTCAGGCTGTCCTCACAGCAGAGCAGCTCCAGCCCTCTGCTCCTCCTCCTGGCCCTGCTCTGGACACCTTCCAGCCCCTCCAGAGCCTTCCTGGCACAGAGGCTCCAGAGCTGGCCCCAGAGCTGCAGCTGTGGTGTGAGCAGAGCGGAGCAGAGGGGCAGAGTCCCCTCCCTGGCCCTGCTGGCCACACTTCTGCTGCAGCCCAGGCTCTGCTTGGCTCTCTGGGCTGCAGCAGTGCTCACCTGAGCTCAGGGCTGACTGCTGCCATGCAAGGCCATGACTTTGATTGTCTGTGGCTTGTTCCTGACAAATCAAGCCTGGCTGCACTTCCCTGCTTGTTATCCCCCAGGTGCTCAGCAGCGGGTTGCCTCCTCATCTGCTCCTCTCCTTCCCCAGGTGTTTCAGGCAGCTGCCTGCTCGACAGATTCCCCAGCTCATCCTCCTGCTTTTTACAGCTGGGGCTAGCAGCTCTTGTTGGGCTTTTTTCAGGCCTTCAGAATTGTTTCCATTCTCCACACACTTTGGAGGATAAAAGCCAGCCAGCTGCTCTGGGATTGATTCAGCCTCCTTTAAGCCCCAGGCAGTGAATGCTGACAGACCCAGGCAATCGGAGACCTTCTAATGTACCCAAGTGCTCTCCCCACCATTCTTCCTCTGCTTGCAGAGTAAATCTTTGCCCCTTTGTCACCAGAGCCTGCTTTGAGTTCCCTGTGTCCTTGTCATCAGCTCTCCTGGTGAAGGCTGAAACAGCAGCACAAGGAATGCCTTGGCCTGGAGCATCACCTCCTTGGGCAGCAGTGGGCCAGGGAAGAGCCTTCTCTGTCTTTTCCTATAACCTACTTCATTACAGAGAGGTCTCTCACCCACTCCTCGTGACCCTCCCGAGCTGGAATCCCTTTTGGATCTCCTTTTGTGCCCCTCCTGGCTTTGACTCATCTTAGACCTGTCCTCAGCGATCCAACCCTTCCTCCATGAAGAAAGGCTCTGAGCTAGGGCTGGTCACAGAGCCACAGAAGCATCCAGGCTGGAAGAGAGCCTCAGGACCCCCAGCCCAGCCCAGAGCCCTGCTCTGCAAGGCTCAGCCCAAGCCACAGCCCCAAGCACCACAGCCAAACCACCTCCAGACACCTCCAGGCCTGGGCACTCCACCACCTCCCTGGGCAGCACATCCCAGGCCCTGACCACTCCTGCTGGGAGAAATGGTTCCTCCTCTCCAGCCTCAAGCTGCCCAGCTCAGCTGGAGGCCATTGCCTCTTCTTCCAGCACTACTGACCTGGGAGCAGAGCCCAGCAGCAGCCTCTCCACCAGCTGCTTGCAGGGAGCTGCAGACAGCAGGGAGGTCTCCCTCAGGCTCCTCTCTTGCACACTGACCCTCCCCAGCTCCTTCAGTTGCTCCTCATCAGCTTTCTTCTGCAGGCCCTCCCCAGCTTCCTTGCCCTGCTCTGCACTCCCCCAGGTATGGGCTCTGTGGGGCAGATGAGGTCTCCTCAGCCCCTCCTGACTCTCCCCTGGCTCCAGGACTTCACAAACTCAGCAGGCATGTGTTGCTTTTTCATCCCTCTGGAGACCTTGGGCTGCAGCTCTGCTCAAGGTTCCTCTGCTCTGTGACACTTCTATTAATCACCACCGTAGTCAATTATTTATTGGTCCCTCTAAGCTGCACTCTGTCTGAGGCTGGGCTGGAGCAGCCTGTGCCTCCAGACAGCCTGTCATGTTCGGGGCTATCTTCGGAGCTCTTCCCCACCTTGCTGACTCTGATGGAAGAGATTAAGGGTACTTGAGACGCGGCTGCTGCTGCAGTCCGGAGCCACTCCCGCTGTCCCTGCAAGCACTCCCAGGAAGGAGGACAGAAAGTGGCATTTGCTGTGGGCTCAGAAGTCGTTGGCTGCCTCAGTCCCCGGCAGGGCAGGGGCTGGAGTCGCGGGGGGGAGGAGCAGCCGACCCCAGGCTGTTGGACAGCGGCACCTTGAGAGGACCGCGACGTCAGTTAATTCCAGCAGGATCGTTCCATCTCGGGGCCCTGTCCTGACCTGAGTTTCTGAGCCCGAGTTTCTGCTGGCTCCTCTGGCCCCCTGCCCCGCAGGCTCCCAGCAGCCTGGCTGTGCGGTGCAGCCCCTTCAGCGCTCCGGGCTGGCAGCCCTGGAGGTGAGCAGGAACGGGAGGGCAAGGCCAGCCCTGGCACCTGGCGATCCTCTCGTTGAAGGGCACATCTTGCCCATCCCTTTGTTATTCATGGTGGAGATCCCCCTGCTCCCATCCCCTCGTAATGGCTCCATCACGACGATGTGACCATTAAAGATGGTTATTAGCTCAGGGCTCTTCTGCATAAATGACAGCAATAAAACATTAAACAGAGAGCTTCAGAGCCCTGGCAGAGCCATCAGCTTCTCCTGATTGCTAATTAATCCAGGGTGTGATTAACTGGAGGCAGCAGCAGCACTGTGGCTGCTCCCTTTAGGGGTGCACTGGGACCCGGGTGTGGAGAAGGTTAATGCATCACAACCCTGGGAACAGATCCCAGGCTGAGCCTCACCTGCTTTGTGCTTCCTGGGCACTAGCTCTGAGTGGCCACAGTGCCACAGGACATCAGAGGTCGTGGAAGGGGCCTCCAGAGATCATCCAGCCCAAGCCCCTGCCAGGGCAGCATCACCCAGGGCAGGCTGCTCAGGAATGCATCCAGAGGGGGCTGGAAAGGCTCCAGAGCAGGAGGCTCCACAACCCCTCTGGGCAGCCTGCCCCAGGGCTCTGCACCTTCACTGTAAAGAAGTTTCTCCTCCTGCTGAGCTGAAACCTTCTGTGGTCCAGCTTGAACCTGCTGTTTCTTGTCTTATGACACAGCACCCAAAAGAGCTTGGCCCCCTCCCCTTGGCCCCCACCCCTCAGCTATTGATAGCCATTGATCAGATCCCTCTCAGCCTTCTCCAGACCAAACAGCCCCAGGGCTCTCAGTGTCTCTCTTCCCAGGGGAGATGCTCAAGTCCCCTGAGCATCCTCCTGGCTCTCCCCTGGCCTCTCTCCAGCAGCTCTCTGTCCCTCTTGAACTGGTCCTCGTGGTCATGTCACACAGCCCATTAAAGAGGTGTTTGCTCTTACCCAAGCTGAGCAGCAGCCCTGCCTCCTAGCCCTGGGCTCCTGTCCCTCAACAAGGGTTTGGGGGATGTGAAATTCTCACCTCCAGACCGCTGCCAGGTCCTCTCCTTACAGCTTCAGGCCTCTTGTCCTGGCATCATGAATTACACCTGAGTGGGGAGGGCTTGGCTGGCTGTCAGGGCCGATCTGCATCTGTTTGTGTGGAGCAGGACACCTCAGCCACGTCTCTCCGTGCCCCATACTGGGTCTAGTCCTGCTCAGTCCTGTGGTTCTGTGTGAAGTGTTTCTGCTGACCTTCAGCTCCTCAGCAGCAGGGGGGTTGTGGGGGTGGAAAGCAATGCCTCTTCCACCTGCCCGTGGCTGCTGTGCTGGGGAAAGGCAAAGCTGGGCGATGGGCGCTGTGGCCTGGGCTGCTGCTGGGCAGGGAGCCAGGGAGGAGCCAAGCAGGGGCTGCTCCAGGACTGTTCAGAAGCCCCTCCTGCCCCTGCCTCCTGCCCCTGCCTCCTGCCCCTGCCTCCTGCCCCTGCCTCCTGCCCCTGCCTCCTGCGGGGCTGCCTCCTGCGGGGCTGCCTCCTGCGGGGCTGCCTCCTGCGGGGCTGCCTCCGGCGTGCTCAGCTCCACCGAGGCTCTCCCCCCAGCCCCGGTGGCAGCAGCCCAGCAGGCAGCAGCAGCTCAGCAGGCAGCAGCTCAGGCCGGCAGGGTAATGCAAACAATAACAAGGATGGGGACATTTGCATTTGCTCCCTGCCTTTCATGGAGGACATCAAAGTGCTTGGCAAACACTTCAGAGCTGAGCTGGGATTCTGCTTAAAGGGAAACGAGAGGGAGAAGAAGACTCCTCAAACAAACAAACAAACAAACTCCACCCCCCAAGCAGCTTTGCTTCCTTCTCTCCTGCCTGCCTCCTCCTCAGCATCCTGGGAAAGGGGACCCAGGACACAGCCCTCCAGAGCCAGCTCTCTGTCCCACCCCTGACAGCAGCACCGGGACCCAGGGAGGGTGAGGAGGGGAAGGCTCAGCTCCAGCTCCTTCCCCTCTCTGTTCCAGGGACCAGGACCCAGGGAGGGTGAGGAGGGGAAGGCTCAGCTCCGGCTCCAGGGTCTCCAGGCCAGCAGTCCCACCATAACTTGCTGAGGCTCCACTCAGGACCACCCCATGCTGTGCCAAAGCACCTCGAAGTGGTCGCCCCCGGCCAGGGCGTGCGGCAGGGCTGATGGCTTTCCCGGGGCCGGTCTCAGGCTTCCCCTCGCTGTGCTCCCCAAGCCCTTGCCAGGCTCCCAGGCAAAAGCCATGGCCTGAAGGCACCCACCGCGGCAGCTGCTGCTCCCTGGAGGGCAGAACCCCGGTGTGCCCCTGCCGGGGGCTCAGCCTCTGCCCAGCGCCCAGCCTTGGCCTCTCTCTGGCTGTGCACCCAGCGGGCCTCATCCTGTGCCCAGCGCCCAGCCTTGGCCTCTCTCTGGCTGTGCACCCAGCGGGGCTCAGCCTGTGCCCAGTGCCCACCTCTTGCACCTCTCTGGCTGTGCACCAGGAGGGGCTCATCCTGTGCCCAGTGCCCAGCCTTGGCCTCTCTCTGGCTGTGCACCAAGAGGGCCTCATCCTGTTCCCAGTGCCCAGCCTTTGCCTCTCTCTGGCTGTGCACCAGGAGGGGCTCAGCCTGTGCCCAGTGCCCAGCCTTTGCCTCTCTCTGGCTGTGCACCAGGAGGGGCTCATCCTGTTCCCAGTGCCCATCCTTTGCACCTCTCTCATTGTGCACCAGGAGGGCCTCATCCTGTGCCCAGTGCCTGCCCATGCACCTCTCTGGCTGTGCACCAGTCAAGTGCAGAGGAGCCCAGCCCCTGCAGCACAGGAGGAGTTGATGAGTTCCTGCACTTGTGAGCTTCCCCTCTGCTGCCAGAGTTTTATTTTATACACAAATTAAAACCTATTGGTGGGGAATGAAGTGCAATAGCTCCAGGATGGATGGAAACAATTTCAGCAGCGGAGGATGAAGTGCAGGGGCTCAGCTGCACGTGGGGATCCTGGGTCTCCTGCTAGCCAGTGGGGGAATGAATCCTTCACTCTCCCTAAATAAATACAGAGACCAAGTGCCTCGGGAAGGGAAACGTGCTGGATGTCAAACCACACCTGGCTGGGCCCATGCCGGGACCAGGCCATAAAACACTCTGCTCAGGGGCTTCACTCTGCCTCTCTTCAGCAGGTTTTGCCTTTCCCTGCTCCTCAGCAGAGCTCCTTAAGCAAGGGAGGCAGTGACAACAGGCTTTGGAAAGCTGAGTGTGGCTCTGCTCCCTGGAAGAGCAGAGAGAGAGCTTGGGAAGGAGGGCAGAGAGCAGTAGAGCCAAGGAAGCACAGAATCAGCCAGGCTGGAGGAGCCCTCCAAGGCCAGCAGGTCCCACTGATCAGCCAGCCCCAACTGATCACCCAGACCACGGCTCCAAGGGCCTCAGCCAGGCTCTTCCTAAGCACCTCCAGGGATGGGGACTCCACCACCCCCCTGGGCAGCACAGCCCAAGGGCCAACCTCTCTTGCTGGGAAGAATTTCTTCCTGAGGTCCAGCCTGAACCTCCCCTGGCACAGCTTGAGACTGTGTCCTCTTGTTCTGGTGCTGGGTGCCTGGGAGAAGAGACCAACCCCCACCTGGCTACAACCTCCCTTCAGGGAGTTGGAGAGAGCAAGAAGGTCTCCCCTGAGCCTCCTCTCCTCCAGGCTCAGCAACCCCAGCTCCCTCAGCCTCTCCCCCCAGGGCTGTGCCCCAGCCCCCTCCCCAGCTCTGTTGCCCTTCTCTGGACACTTGCAGCCTCTCAACATCTTTCCTGACCTGGGGAGCCCAGAGCTGGCTGAAGGAAATGCTGTGTGGAGAAGAGGAGGCAAAGCAGGGGCAGGGTGGGAGGATAAACCACATCTGCTGTGCTGAGGCTGCAGGCTGCAGCCCCTCTGCACGTGTGGAACACCCTCAGCACCCCCAGCTCCCTCAGCCCCTCCTCCCGGGCCAGGGGCTCCAGGCCCTGCTGTGGGCACACTCTGCTGTGGCTGAGATGGAGGTGCTGCCTACTTACACAGCGTTCAGAATGAAGGAAATACAAGCATAACAAAGCCCCAGCCTGCCCCCTGAATGCAGAGGAAGTCCTGAGGTTCCTTGTGGCTTTCAATCTCTTCCTGACAGACAGCTGCTGGCTGCAGCGCTTGGATTTGTGCCTCAGCACCAGGCAAGTGGCTGCTGCTGCTGCTGCTGCTGCACGGGGGCACAGGTCCAGGCCTGCCTCCCAGGGCTGCCTCCAGGGCTGCCTCCAGCTCCTGCCTCCCAGGGCTGCCTCCAGCTCCTGCCTCCAGCTCCTGCCTCCAGCTCCTGCCTCCCAGGGCTGCCTCCAGCTCCTGCCACCCAGAGCTGCCTCCAGCTCCTGCCTCCAGCTCCTGCCTCCAGCTCCTGCCTCCAGCTCCTGCCTCCCAGGGCTGCCTCCAGCTCCTGCCTCCAGCTCCTGCCTCCAGCTCCTGCCACCCAGAGCTGCCTCCAGCTCCTGCCTCCAGCTCCTGCCTCCCAGGGCTGCCTCCAGCTCCTGCTCCAGCTCCTGCCTCCCAGGCTGCCTCCAGCTCCTGCCTCCAGCTCCTGCCTCCAGCTCCTGCCACCCAGAGCTGCCTCCAGCTCCTGCCTCCAGCTCCTGCCTCCAGCTCCTGCCTCCCAGGGCTGCCTCCAGCTCCTGCCTCCAGCTCCTGCCACCCAGAGCTGCCTCCAGCTCCTGCCTCCAGCTCCTGCCTCCCAGGGCTGCCTCCAGCTCCTGCCTCCAGCTCCTGCCTCCAGCTCCTGCCACCCAGAGCTGCCTCCAGCTCCTGCCTCCAGCTCCTGCCTCCCAGAGCTGCCTCCAGCTCCTGCCTCCAGCTCCTGCCTCCCAGGGCTGCCTCCAGCTCCTGCAGAGGCAGAGTGGCACTCGATAAGAGGAGGAGCTGGGAGCTCGGATTGCCAACAGCCACCCAGGAACTGCAAATACTGAATACTGCACAGCAAATATCTGGGCAGGCAGGAGCAGCCCAGCCGTGACGGGAGGCCGGGCAGCAGCCCCTCCCCGCAGCTCCCCCGGCGCCAGCTGCCGGCAGCAGCCTCTGCAAACAGCGCGGCAGGGGCCGGGCCAGCGGCCCTGCAAACACTGCCGGGGGGGCTGAGCAGTGCCTTCAGCCCTGGCACTCCTGTCTTTGGGCGTCTGCAGCCTGGCACAGGCTGCCCAGGGAGGTGGTGGAGCCTGGGCTGCAGCAGGAGTGTGGCCAGCAGGGCCAGGGAGGGGACTCTGCCCCTCTGCTCCACTCTGCTCACACCACAGCTGCAGCTCTGGGTCCAGCTCTGGAGCCTCTGTGCCAGGCAGGATCTGGAGGGGCTGGGAGGTGTCCAGAGAAGGGCCAGGAGGAGGAGCAGAGGGCTGGAGCTGCTCTGCTGTGAGGACAGACTGAGGGAGTTGGGGCTGTGCAGGGGTGAGGCTGCCACCCCCTCCCTGGGCAGCCTGTGCCAGGCTCTCACCACCCTCCTGGGGAACAACTTCTTCCTCACAGCCAATCTCAATCTCCCCACTTCTAGTTCTGCTCCATCCCCCCCAGTCCTATCCCTCCCTCACACCCTCAGAAGTCCCTCTCCAGCTTGCTTGGAACCCCCTGCAGCTCCTGGAAGGCCACAATGAGGTCTCCTGGGAGCCTTCTCCCCTCCAGCCTGCTTGGCTCTGCTTGGCTCTCTGGGCTGCCAGTGCTCCCTGCTGGCTCCTGCTGAGCTCCTCCTCCCCCAGCACCCCCAAGGCCTTCCCTCCAGGGCTGCTCTCCAGCCAGTCCCTGCCCAGCCTGTGTCAGTGCCTGGCACTGCCCTGCCCCAGCTGCAGGACCTTGCCCTTGGTCTGGTTGCAGCTCATGAGCTTGGTCCTGCTGAGCAAGGGAAGGGCCAGGGGCAGCCACTGCAGCTGGGGCAGCATCAGAGCGACTGCTCCTGACAGAACCGAGGAGCTCTGCAGGGCTGAGCCCGGGCCAGAGCCCTGCCTGCACAGAGCAGGGCAGCTCCTGCACCTCCTCTCTCACACGTGGCAGGCCCTCATCAGCCTGCTCCTTCCTGCTTCTGAGCACGAGTGAGACCCCTCAGGGGCCGCAGCCCGGTGCCTGGCCTGCCGGCGTGGCTCTGCCCTGCTATCCCGAGCGGGGCCCTGGGGCGCCTGAGCCGCCCAGCTGGCACGGGAGGGCAGCAGGGGCTCCAACCCGCAGCAGGGGAACTTGCTGGGAGATTTCCTCCATCTTGTGGAGCCTCCACCAGCAGGCTGTGACTGCTCTTGGCTAAAAAAACACCCTGCCAGCTTTCTGTGGGTGGCAGTGAAGCCTCAGTTGTCACTTCCCTACCTCTTCTTTCCACAGAGGGAGAGAGAGAGAGAGAGAGAGAGAATTTTCTTGCTTTTCTCTTTCTTGGGGGGGAGCAGATTTGATTTTCAGAGGTCTAAAATGGTCTCCAAGCTCATACATCACAATGTGAATCTCTTCTCCCTTTCTGGGGGTCTTCATTTTAATGCCACCACCTCACAGCTCACAGGATGTGAGGGGCTGGAAGGGACCTCAGGAGATCACCCAGTCTGAGCCCCCTGCCAGGGCAGGAGCAGAGACCCCAGCACAGGGCACACAGAACACATCCAGGTGGGGCTGGAAGGGCTCCAGAGGCTCCCCTGCTCTGGCAGGGGGTTGGACTGGGTGACCTCTGGAGGTCCCTCCCAGGCTGTGATGTCCTGCGGCACTGCGAATTCCCCACTGCACGCCCAGAGGAGGCAGAGGGGAAAGCAGCTCTCTGCACGGCCCTGGGCCCCTGGCTCCAGACAGTTACTTCATCAGGAGCTAACTGCAGTTCCTGAGCTGGTTGACTCAGCCTGGCTCACACCTCCCCAGCCCCATCCTGGGGCTGCCCAGGGACGGCAGCTTCCCCTCACAGGGGTTTGGCACCGTGGCTGCAGCCGGCACCTGCCAGCAGAACTCCTGCCCTGCTGAGGCAGAGGCAGCCTGCCTGCCCCGCTGCCCTGGCTGGGGGATGTTGCTGCACAGAGCGATCAGGAGCGGCCCTCCCAGTCCCCACTGCGCTGCCCAGAGCCCTGGGGCCTGGCTCCGCCCTGCTGGGGCTGTCTCGGCGGTCAGTGTGGGCTGTGATGAGCCTGGATGTGGAGGCAGCACCACTGCTTCACAGGCTGCTCCTGGAGGAGCAAGTCAGGTCCCAGCTCCCCGCCTCCTCACGGCTCCAGGGCTTGTCTCCCTGCTGTGAGCAGGAGGAGAGGCCAGCAGACAGCACGGGCATCAGGGGGGCTGGAAATGTTCCCCCAGCAGAGGGTCAGACCCAGAGCAAAGGCCAGAGCAGCGGCAGAGCAGAGCAGCGGCAGAGCAGGGCAGCGGCAGAGCAGAGCAGCGGCAGAGCAGGGCAGCGGCAGAGCAGAGCAGCGGCAGAGCAGGGCGCGGCAGAGCAGAGCAGCGGCAGAGCAGGGCAGCGGCAGAGCAGAGCAGCGGCAGAGCAGAGCAGCGGCAGAGCAGGGCAGCGGCAGAGCAGGGCAGCGGCAGAGCAGAGCAGCGGCAGAGCAGGGCAGCGGCAGAGCAGAGCAGCGGCAGAGCAGAGCAGCGGCAGAGCAGGGCAGCGGCAGAGCAGGGCAGCGGCAGAGCAGGGCAGCTGCTGCGTGGAGCCGAGCCCGCGGCGGCAGGGCTGGCTGCCTCCCTGACTGCTCTCTCCTTGGCAGCGTTGGAGAGGGTCACAGCCTCCCCTCACTGCTCACTGCAGGAGCCCTTGAGCAGCAGGATCAGCCCTTGAGCAGCAGGATCAGCCCTTGAGCAGCAGGATCAGCCCTTGATCAGGGGCAGCCCCTGCTCCACAGCTCCTCTCCGGGCACCTTGGAGACCAGGAGAGAGCTGCTGGAGCAAGGAACTGCCGAAACATTCAGGCTGGAAAAGGAACTGAAGAGGACTGAGCCCAATCCTTAACCCAGCACCACCAGCTCAGCACCAGACCATGGCCCCCAGCACCACCTGCTCACCCCCAGACCATGGCCCCCAGCACCCAGCCAGCTCACCCCAGACCATTGCCCAGCACCACCAGCTCAGCACCAAACCTGGCCCCCAGCACCAGAACAAGAGGACACAGTCTCAAGCTGTGCCAGGGGAGGTTCAGGCTGGAGGGGAGGAGAAAGTTCTTCCCAGAGAGAGGAATTGGCCCTTGGGCTGTGCTGCCCAGGGGGGTGGTGGAGTCCTCATCCCTGGAGGTGTTTAGGAGGAGTCTGGATGAGGCCCTTGGCCATGGGCTGTGCTGCCCAGGGAGGAGGTGGAGTCCCCACCCCTGGAGGAGGTTGGCTGTGGCCCTTGGAGCCATGGTTTGGGTGTCAGGAGGTGCTAGGTGCTAGGCAGGACTGGGTGGTCCCTGAGGTCCCTCCCAGCCTGCTGGGCTCCATGCCGCTGCTGTGATGCCTGTGGGCAGTGGGGGCAGCAGCAGCTCTCCCTCCCTCCTGCACAGGCTGTGAGGAGCACGGCAAGGGGGTGGGACGGGCAGGCAGAAGGGCTGCAGGGTGTTCTGTGGCAGGTAACTCAGCACTGCCAGGGATCCATCCTGCTGCACCCTCACCTCAAGCCAAAACCAAAGGGAAGGGCTTCTGAATCCCAAATCAGCTCTGATGGAGGAGGCCAAAACTCTCCCAGGGAAGCAGAACAAAGCTTCTCAGAGCAGGAGGACCCCATCAGGCACACAGCTCCTTTACTCCTGACATTAATTAGCCTCAACAAGGACATGAGTGATATTTGTTCTTCCATTAGGAAGAGCTTGAGCAGAGACAGACTACTTCTGGCATCTTTCTGGAGTGAATCAATCACTTTAATTAGAGCCAATCGAGCTGGAAACAATTCCTCAAGATCTTTCTCAAGAGCAAATTTCCTTTGTCCACCATGGACCTCCAAAGGGTTTGCTTTGCTCCCCCATCTGAGCCTGCTGGAGGGCATCACTTCCCCTGGCACCTGAGCCTGCTGGAGGGCATCACTTCCCCTGGCACCTGAGCCTGCTGGAGGGCATCACTTCCCCTGGCACCTGAGCCTGCCTGGCCAGCCTGGCTCCCTCAGACGAGCCAACCCCTTGTTCTGCTCCAGGCTCCTTTGCTCCCTCAGCCAGAGGCAGCCCAGGGAGCTCCCTTGGTGTGAATCCATCTGCCCCCAGGCCCTCCCCTCCCCTGTGGCTGGCAGAACCAGCCTCTGCTGCCTGCACTCCGCTCATAGCAGCTTGGGAAAGCCTTCCCTCCCCGGAGGGGAGCTGGGCAGGAGGCACCAAGAGCACCACCACCTCCCTGGGCAGCACAGCCCATGGCCAAGGGCCTCATCCAGGCTCCTCCTGAACACCTCCAGGGATGGGGACCCCACCACCTCCCTGGGCAGCACATCCCATGGCCAAGGGCCTCATCCAGGCTCCTCCTGAACACCTCCAGGGATGGGGACTCCACCACCCCCCTGGGCAGCACACCCCAAGGGCCAATCTCTGAAGAATTTCTGCCTAACATCCAGCCTGAACCTCCCCTGGCACAGCTTGAGACTGTGTCCTCTTGTTCTGGTGCTGGGGGCCTGGCAGAAGAGCCCAACCTCCATCTGGCTGCAACCTCCCTTCAGGGAGTTGGAGAGAGCAGGAAGGTCTCCCCTGAGCCTCCTCTCTCCGGGCACAGCCTCCCTCCTATGACCAGCAGACTGACATCCCAGTGCCCCAGGGAGAGCCAAGTCCTTCCCTCCTTCCAGGGGGAGGCTCCCAGGAGGTTTTGGTGAAGCTTTGCTGGAGCAGAGGCGAAAGTGAGCCAGAGAGCTGCTGAGCAGTGACCCTCGGCCCAGCCTGGGGGGCACTGGCCCTTCCCAGGGCCAGGAGCCTCCTGTTCCTGCAGCTGGCTGTGCCTGCGGGCCGGGGAGGCATCTGCAGGGCTCCGGGGCTGTGGCAGCTGCCCGGGCCGGGGCGCCCGGGGCCGCTCCTGCTCCCGCTGCCGGCCCTCCCCTGCCCGACATCCGAGGCTGCCCGTGGGGGCAGGGTGGGCAGCAGAGGCTGGGCGCAATGAACTTTGCTCCAAGTGGCTCTTGGCAGCTGCTCTGGTGAATCACAGTCCAAAAGCTTTGCTTTGCCCGCTGGGGCAAGGGAGAGGGAGCATCAGGCTTCCCGGCAGCTCTCTCCTCTCGGGCTGCGGTTGGTGGCCACGGCACAAAAAGGCTTTCATCTAGCTGAGGCTGCAGCTGGCACACAGCTCAGCAGCTCCCCCCTGGAGGGCCTGCTGCAGGAAGCCTGCACTGGGAGCTGTGCAGCACTGCAGACAGCCCCCGGAGGGACCCAGGCTGGGAAGGGGAAGCACAGGACCGGGGGGGAAGGCAGAGCCGTGCAGCTGGCCAGGGGCTGCTGGGCGTGCTGGAGGAGAGCTCACCACGCACTGCAGAGGTGAGGTGGTGTCAAGTGAGGGGTGCAGGGGGCAGCAGGGGAGGCTAAGCTCAGGCCGAGCCTGGTGCAGGGGCACGGCAGGCACAGCCGGGAGGCAGCAGGGCTCTGGCCAGCGCCCAGCTGGAACGTCCGGCCCTGAGCCCAGCGGCTTCTGGGCAGAGAGACCTGGGGGAAGAGGAGAGGGTGGGGGAAGAGCAGCACCTGTGGCACTGAGCTGGGGAGAGGCAGGAGGAGGAAAAGGCTGAGTCTGGCTCGGGCTGAGCTGGGCAGAGGGGATGGAGGCTGCTGGGGGGTGCAGAGCTGGCCAGGAGCTGGCACCGAGAGCTGCCTGCCCAGCCCCAGCCTGGCCTGGGCTGACCCCCAGCAGTGTGGGCAGCAGGGGCAGGGAGGGGATTCTGCCCTCTGCTGAGACCTCCCTGCAGTGCTGGGGCAGCTCTGGAGTGCTCAGCACAGACCTGGTGGAGCAGGGCCAGAATGGTTTAGGTTGGAAGGGAGCTCCAGAGCTCATCCAGCCCAAGCCCCTGCACTCAGCAGGGACATCCTCCCCTGGAGCAGGCTGCCCAGAGCCCTCTCCAGCCTCGCCTTGAACATCTCCAGGCTGGAGCCTCAGCCACCTCCCTGGGCAGCCTACTGCAGGGTTCCAGCAGCCTCCTGGTACAGAACTTGCTCCTCACATCCAATCTCAATCTGCTCTGCTCTCATTCAAACCACTGCCCCTGGTGCTGTCCCTGCAGGCCTTTGGCAGCAGTCTCATGTCGTTTCCCCTTCTGAGTTCAACACTGAGCTGCCTTCCACCAGGTGTTTTGGCTTCCAGTGTTGCAGCTGGAGCAGAGCCACCAGCAGGGACCCTCAGCACTCTTGGGGATGTCCCCACAGCATGGCTGGAGCACTGGCAGAGCTCAGACAGGGGCTGTGACCTGGCAGCCCTGAAACGCAGCTCAGGACCCTCATTTCCAAGTTAAAATTGTTCTTAGTGATGACAAAACCCCAAGGAACCAAACAACTTCTCTGCTAACTTCTCTTTACTCCTCCTCCTCCTCCCTGCTCTTCTCAGGGAGGCAGTGGGCAAAGCAGGAAGGATTCACAGCCTGCAGCTGCTGTAGCCAGAGGTCCAGAGCTGCTGCTGACCTGGAGTCCACATCCCCCTTTCTATGCAAGGGGGGAGAAAGCCTCCTGTTCCCCCGAAGGGAGCATCACTGCAGCTGGGGCCGGCCTGGAGCAGCACTAGGGAGGGGCTCAGCCCTCCCTGGAGGTGTTCGAGGCCAGGCTGGATGGGGGCCACGAGCAACCTGGGCTGGTGGGAGGTGTCCCTGCCCGCGGCAGGGGGCTGGAACCAGACAGTCTTCAAGGTCCCTTCCAACACAAACCATTCTGCTGTGAGTTCTGGGACCCAGAGACACAGAGCAGTGTGCAGCCCAAGCCCTGGGGGCACCGCTGGCACCGCTGCTGCCGGGGCAGGCACTGGGCAAGGCCCAGCCTGGGCTCAGCAGCAGGTGGGAGCTGGCCTCAGGAGCTGCCTTCTGCAGCTGGGTTGGGGAAGACAGGGATGGGGGTGGGAGGCAGAAGGGACAGAGCCCTCCCGGCACAGCGGCCAGGGAAGGAGAGGCTTGAGCCTGGGCATGCCTCAGCTTGCTGCTGAAGATGCCCTCCAGGGGCTGCAGTCCCTTGCTGGGCAGCTGAGGCTCCCCTGTGCTGCCTGCTCCTGCCTGCAGCTGCCCCCTCTGCCCCCTGCCCCCCGAGGTGTGGCCCAGGCTGTGGCAGTGGCCTCGGGGTGTCCAGGAGCAAGTGTGAGGCAGAGGCTCTGTGCATGGCAGCCCTTGGCAGGAGCTCTGCCCAGCAGCTTGTGCCTGCCAGGAGCAGCCCCTGGGTGTGCCAAGCTGCCCTGAGGGGCAGAAAGTGCCTCGGTGAGCAGAGGCTGAGCTGGGCAGGGCCAGCCCTGGGCAGAGCCAGCTCTGCTCTGGCTCACAGCAGGACAGGGGAGCAGGAGAGGCCTTTTGCTGTGAGCTGAGGATCCACCAGCTAGAAACAAGAGGAGAGGCAGAGGTCAGCATCAGTATGCACTGGCTGGCTTGAGCATCACCCTGGCTGGGTAGGGAGAGGGAGCTGTGCAAGCAGCCCTCCTGGCTCGGGCTGCGGGGCCCTGGCCGGGCTGCGGAGCGCTGGTGCTGTGCACCAAGCCAGAGGCAGGGCTTGCCGGAGCTGCTCCCGTGGCTTGGGTCGGAAACAGACCAAAGGAGCCTCAATAAAGAATGAGGCTTGGATTGCATCGGGGCAGGGGAAGGCTCAGAAGGGGCAGGCAGGGCAGGCAGCACCCTCTGCAGCAGGCTGGGCTGGAGAGCTTCCCTTTGTCACCGCGGCAAAGGGCCCTGGGGGGGTCAGGGGAGGATTGGGTACAGAGATCCAACCGCAGGGTGGCATCAAAGGAGGCAGAGCTGTTGGGGGCTGAGAGGGAAACGGATCAGATGGGTTTGAAGCTGCCACGAGCAGAGAGGGAGAGGAGAGGAGAAGGCTTCTGCCTACCCCAAGAGTGGAACTCTCAACACTTCCCCAGGTCCATTTGTCTGTATGGAGATGAGGGGAGGCAGGCAGGGAGGAGGGGGCATAAATTAGGGGAGGATGGAGCTGTTGGTGAAAGGAGTTGCTTGATGGAGTGGAATAACTCTGGGGCTGGAAGTTAAAGGCCTTGGGCAAGTGATTGATTGCCATGGCAGTGGCTGGGGCTCGATCACTGCCTGGGCTCTATTTATAGCACATCCAGCCTCAAGTGCAGAGCTCTGCTGGCCACTGCCATGGGCTCAGAAGCCTTCCTCACCCCTTGGCTCCTAACTTACCTGCCAGCTCCGCTGCAGCCTGCTCTGAATGGCTGCAAGAGCTGGCCAGGATGGCTGCCTGCGGGGCAGGGCATGCCTGGGGGCTTGCTGCCCGGGGGGACGTTAAGAAGAGTGTGAGCAGCAGGTTGAGAGAGGCTGAAACGACCCCAGAATGCAGTGTGCCAGAGCAGCTGGGAAGCACAGGGAGCTGCAGCTGCGAGCCACACACCCTCCAGAGGCAGGGGCAGGCAATGAGCCCCAAAGGGACAGCACCTGCCGGGGGTTGCCACCCAGGGACAGCACAAGAGCCCCCCCGGGCACGACCAGGGGGCTACCAACAGCCCCCCCCCCTTCCCCCACCCTGTGCAAGGTAAGAGAGAGAGAGAAGGGCCGAGAGGAGCTGCCAGCACTGACCGCAGCGCAGGAGGCAGCCAAGGCAGCCAAGCACCAGCCCCCGGCGGGCAGCAGCTGGAGCAGAGAAGCCACAGGAGAGGGACGTAGGGCACACACCTAGGGGCTGCAGTCCCTTGCTGGGCAGCTGAGGCTCCCCTGTGCTGCCTGCTCCTGCCTGCAGCTGCCCCCTCTGCCCCCCCTGCCCCCCGAGGTGTGGCCCAGGCTGTGGCAGTGGCCTCGGGGTGTCCAGGAGCAAGTGTGAGGCAGAGGCTCTGTGCATGGCAGCCCTTGGCAGGAGCTCTGCCCAGCAGCTTGTGCCTGCCAGGAGCAGCCCCTGGGTGTGCCAAGTTGCCCTGAGGGGCAGAAAGTGCCTCGGTGAGCAGAGGCTGAGCTGGGCAGGGCCAGCCCTGGGCAGAGCCAGCTCTGCTCTGGCTCACAGCAGGACTCTGTGAGACGTCTGAGGAGCTGGGATGCTGACCCCTAAAGCTGAGCCTGCTCGGGAGGTTGTTAGGTGCCTGTGAGCTGCCAGCATCGATCTGGGAACTCACTGCAGCCAGGGTGTGTGCCAGCCTGGCAGTCAATAATTCATGTGTGGTCAAACAGCACTGACAGGAGGTGGTGTGGGAGGCACCAAGTGTGTTATCTGAGCAGCCAGAAACAGCTCTGCAGAAAACCATGATGAGAAGGAGTGAAACCCCAGATTAACTCCAGAACCCCCCAAACCCAACCAGCCCCAGGCCCACAGGAGCTGGACCAGCAGCAGTCACATTTCTGATTGAAATGAGTGAAATGTTGGGTAATGCCTGCTGGGAAGAGGTCTGCTCCTCGGGGGGCCACTGCTGCAGTGCCCCCCAGGCCGAGCTCTCCAGCAGGGCCAAGGTGTGGCTGCCCTGAGCTGAGAGCTGCCAGAGCCTGATCAGAGCTGCAGAGCTCTCCAGCAGGGCCAAGGTGTGGCTGCCCTGAGCCCAGAGCTGCCAGAGCCTGATCAGAGCTGCAAGCTGGGGGAGGATGCAGCACAAGCAGGAGAGCTCCTCAGGCACCCTTACATCTTTTCCCTCTTCACTTTGCTGTTGAACACAGCTGAAGAATGGAGCTGAGGCTGTAAGCCAGGAATCCCTCTTGTGTCCATGCAGCAAGGGCCATGAGGATGAGCAGAGGGCTGCATGCAGGAGGGCTGCATCAGGAATGTGCCCAGCAGAGCCAGGCAGGGTCTCCTTCCCTCTGCTCTGCCCTGCTGAGACCTCCCCTGGAGCACTGCACCCAGCTCTGGGCTCCCCAGCTCAGGAGGGACAGGGAGCTGCTGCAGAGAGCCCAGCAGAGGCTACCAGGATGAGTGAGGGACTGCAGCACTGCCCTGGGAGGAGAGCCCAAGCAGCCCCAACTCCCTCAGGCTGTCCTCACAGCAGAGCAGCTCCAGCCCTCTGCTCCTCCTCCTGGCCCTGCTCTGGACACCTTCCAGCCCCCCTCCAGAGCCTTCCTGGCACAGAGGCTCCAGAGCTGGCCCCAGAGCTGCAGCTGTGGGCTCAGCAGAGTGGAGCAGAGGGGCAGAATCCCCTCCCTGGCCCTGCTGCCCACACTTCTCTTGCTGCAGCCCAGGCTCTGCAGATGCTCCCTGCTGGCTCCTGCTGAGCTTCTCCTCCCCAGCACCCCCCAAGGCCTTTCCTCCAGGGCTGCCCTCCAGCCAGTCCCTGCCCAGGTCCCCAGGCCAGTGCTGTGTGCAGTCACAGCAAGTTTTAATACACAGCAAAGCTTCACCTCTGGCACCTGAATCCCCACTGTGGTCGGGAGCTCAGCCCTGGAAGGTCATTCTCCAGCAGAGCCAGGCAGAACCCAGCCCTCAGGGATGCCTCAGCTGTTGCCACCCAGCCCCAAGCCAGTGCTGTGCTCCCAGGCTTCAGCAGCATGTGGCCTCTCCTCTGAACCCACCCTGGCCTAGGCTGAACCTTTCATTTTCAGCGTGGCCCAGCCCTGCCCCAAGGCTCCACGTGCCCAAAGAATCAGAGTCTAATCCCCAGGGTGTCCTACATCTGCAGCATGATTGCAGGGCAGCCCTTGCACCAAGCCACAGCACACCAGTGGGGCTTCCACCCTGGGCTTCTCTTCAGCTGTTGAGACTACAACAGCTTCATCTGAGCACCAAAGATGCTTTGTCTTAACACTGCAGCCCAGGACAGCCCAGTCCTAAATCCCTAGACCTGGCCAAGTCATGCCTGAGGGAGCTGGGGTTGTTCAGCCCAGAGAAGAGAAGGCTCCAGGAGACCTTCTGGTGGCCTTTCAGCACTTGAAGGGGGCTCTGAGGAAGCTGAGGACAGCCTTCTGAGCAGGGCCTGATGTGGCAGGAGGAGGGAGGATGCTTTGAACTCGGAGAGGAAGATCAAAACGGGAAAGAAGGGAGAGGTGTTTGGCACTGAGGGTGGGGAGAGCCTGGCCCAGGCTGCCCAGAGGGGTGGGAGAAGCCCCATGGCTGGAACTGTCCCAGGAGAGGTTGCCTGGGGCTGTGAGCAGCCTGCTCAGGCTGGGGATGTCCCTGCTTGGCGCGGGGGGATTGGGCTGGGTGAGCTCCAGGAGGCCCTTCAGCTCCAGCCTGTTCTGTGACTCCATGGCTCGGAGCCTACCAACCAATTATGCTGCCTGCTGCTCACCCCTGGGCCTCCCCCCCAGCACTGCCCAGCAGCAGCTCCCAGCCGAGCGCTCAAAGCCAAGGAGGGATCAGAGAATCTCTTCCTCAGGCCTCTGAGCTTCCAGCTCGGCTCAGCTTGGACTCGCAGGCAGCAGCAGCTGGGATGTCCCCCCTGAGCAGCACAGTGCCTGAGGAGAGCACAGGGGTGCTCAGGCACTGCAAGTGCTGCCATGGGCAGGAAGGCTGAGGGTTGGGACTGTTCAGCCTGGGGGAGAGAAGGCTTAGGGCACACCTCGTAAGGAGCACACCAGGGGCGGCTGCCACGGGGAGGGAGATTCCCTTTGTAGGGTTCCCACGGCACAGGCCAGGGGTGCTGGGCACAAGCTGCTGCTGGGGAGATGCCCACTGGATGCCAGGGAAAATGTTTTCACCATTCAAAACTCTTGGGGATTGGAATGAGCTGCCCAGGGAGGTGCTGAGCTCCCCTGCATTAGACAGCTTTGAGACCCAGCTTGCCAGGGTGCTGAGCCAGCTCAGCTAAGAGGAGGCTGAGGGAGACCTCCCTGCCCTCTGCAGCTGCCTGCGGGGAGGTTGCAGTGAGGAGGGGGCAGCCTCTGCTCCTGGGGGGCAGGGGCCAGGCCCAGGGCAAAGGGTGGCAAGCTGCAGCAGGGGAGGCTGAGGCTGGAGCTCAGGAACTCTCTCTGCCCTGGAAGGCTTCTCAGAGCTTGGCAGAGGCCGCCCAGGGCAGTGCTGCAGTCCCCATGCCTGGAGGGGTTTCAGCAGCTGTGGAGCTGTGCTGAGGGCCATGGGCAGTGCTGGGGGTCTCGGGCTGCCTGGCCTCGCAGCTCTCTCCCCCCCAGCTGTGTTCTGGGATTCTGTGACTGTGACCCTGTGGCCTTCTAACCCTGACAGGCTGGGCTGGATGACCCCTGAGCTCCCTCCCAGCCTGGCCTCCTGTGGCTTCTGTGCAAGGTCTTCAGCACTTTGCAAGCCCCTGTGAGCTCAGCTCCCCCCACCAGCAGTGTCTGGGAAGCCCTGTGCCCGTGCCCCTGGGCCACCTTGCACCCCCCGAGCCCCGGGGGCTGCTGAGGGAGCTGCGAGTGCCCCTGTCGGCGGCGGCGGCGCCCCGGGCCAGGCGCGGCTCCTCGCTCTGGCAGCAGCACTTCATCATCTTTTATTCATTAAATGTCTTTGCCATTCGTCTCCATTAGCGGCTGACACCGCGGCTGTTTGCGCGGCCCCGTGTCACTCCGCTGTAAATCCCCACATTAACCGGGAGATCACATTTGTCTTCCCCTGCCGTCACACGACCTGCTCCGGGGGCTGGGAGCTGCTCCGGGTGGGCTGCTCCGGGGATGAGAGCTGCTCCGGGGGAGAGAGCTGCTCCGGGGGATGAGAGCTGCTCCGGGGGCTGGGCTGCTCCGGGGGCTGGGCTGCTCGGGGGCTGGGAGCTGCTCCGGGGGCTGGGAGCTGCTCCGGGGGATGAGAGCTGCTCCGGGGGATGGGAGCTGCTCCGGGGATGAGAGCTGCTCCGGGGGCTGGGAGCTGCTCCGGGGATGAGAGCTGCTCCGGGGCTGGGGCTGCTCCGGGGCTGGGAGCTGCTCCGGGGGTGGGAGCTGCTCCGGGGATGAGAGCTGCTCCGGGGGCTGGGAGCTGCTCCGGGGCTGGGAGCTGCTCCGGGGATGAGAGCTGCTCCGGGGGATGGGAGCTGCTCCGGGGATGGAGCTGCTCCGGGGATGAGAGCTGCTCCGGGGATGGGAGCTGCTCCGGGGGCTGGGAGCTGCTCCGGGGGCTGGAGCTGCTCCGGGGGATGAGAGCTGCTCCGGGGGATGAGAGCTGCTCCGGGGGATGGGAGCTGCTCCGGGGGATGGGAGCTGCTCCGGGGGATGGGAGCTGCTCCGGGGGATGAGAGCTGCTCCCGCGGCTCACAGCCTTCCAGCCCTGCAGCTCCAGCCCCTGCAGCTCCCAGCCCTGCAGCTCCAGCCCTGCAGCTCCAGCCCCTGCACCCCCCCCCTTCCACTCCCCTCCAGCCTGGGTCCCAGCCCTCACAGCTCAACTCCAGACCCTCCCTGCCACCCACTTGCCTTCTCCCCTCCTCTTGCTTTGGCTGTTTCCTGCCACTCTTAACTCTTCCCCTCTTGCTTTGGCTGTTTCCAGCACTCTTGACTCTTCATGCCTGTGGAGGATAAACATCTCTAAAGCAGACAGAAGATCAGGCTAGAGGTCAAGAGTGGCCTCACTCAAGCACAGTGCTAAGAGCTCAGCCCTAGATTCGTGCCGTGTCTCGCACCTGGGCTAGACACAGCTCCTCCGGGAGGCTGGCAGGGCTCTGGCCTGAGTCTGAGCCTTCAAGTCGTCCTCCTGCTGCACCACCCTTGCCTGCAGGCTGGGGCACAGGCAGCTGTGGCTGGCCTTACTTTGGTGCCTTCCTCTTGTGGTGCATTGGCCTTGGCTGCACAGCAGGGTCCCGGCACAGCCACTCTGTCACTCCCAATTGTCTGTGCCTGCCCTCTCCCAGCAGCACAGGAGGAGCAGGACCAGGGACTTGCTCTCAGCCCCTTTCACCCCAGGGGAGGATTTTTCACACCCCTTCCTGCTCCAGCCTGGCATCCCTGCAGGATGGTCTTGAAGGTCTTGAGGGCTGGGCTGGGGGAGCCTGGAGGTCTCTTCCAGCCAGAGCTGCTCTGTGGCGTCACTCCTGCCCTGCCCCTCAGTCACTGCACAGCAACTGCATCGTTTGCCCTGTTGGAGCAAGACCTGGCACTTGTTTTTAACAGCAGCAGCCTCCTCTGTGCCCAAGGCCTTGTCCTTTGCTTGTGACTGGCAGGCAGACAGCCACACGGCTGCAGCCCCCGCAGAGCCCCGAGCCCAGCAGCTCATGGGCTGGGCCAGCAGGGCTGGGGGCTGGGGTGCCCCGGGGGCCGTGAGTACTGCAGAGTCAGAGAGCCACGGATTGGTTTGGGCTGAAGGGACCTTCAAAGGTCACCCAGTCCACCCCCCCTGCAGTCAGCAGGGCCATCTGCAACTAGAGCAGGCAGCTCAGAGCTTCAAGCAGCCTGCCCTGGGCGGGCCCGGGAGTGGGGCATCTCCCTCCTCTGTAGGCAGCCTCAGGGTAAAACATTTCTTCCCTCTGTCCAGAACCACAGAATCACAGGAGCATCAGGGTGGGAAAAGACCTTCCAGATCACCAAGTCCAACCACCAGTCCAGCAGCACCCTGGCCACTAAACCATGCCCCAAAGTGCCACTTGCTGTGGACACCTGCAGGGGTGGTGATTCCAGCCTGTTCCAGTGCCTGACCACTCAGGCAGCAAAGAAATCCTCCCTGACGTCCTCAGTTCAGCCCCAGCTCCCCTTCCTTGTCCTGTCACAACAGGCCCTGCTGAAAAGCCTGTCCTGACATCTTTTCATTGGCCCCTTTAAGCTGAGAGGTTGCCACAAGGTCTCCCTGGGGCCTTTTCTGCCTGTGCTGGCAGGGAGAACGCTGTGCCCGTGCAGCACCCCCCAGCTCCCACAGGCTCCGGGGCAGGGCAGCACAGAGGGTGCAGAGGATCAGCGATGCCTGGGACAAAGGAAGTCCTTCAGAGCTGGAGTCCCAGGTTCTGGCTTCTCTTTGCTCACATATTGCTGGCTGCTGAAGTGGAAGTGGCTGAAGGCAAAGGGTCAGGAGCTGCAATGCCACTTTTCATCTGTCCCCTGAACTCTGGTGGCCACTTCAGTGCTTTATAGCCGAGTGCAGAGCTCTGGCAGGAGCTGCTGTGTGCAGGGCACAGAGTCCTGGCACCTTTGCTGCTCTTCTGGCCACTCATATGGAGCCCTTTGCCTGCTGCCACGAGTGGGCCCCAGAGGGATGCTCTTCCTAAATGAAACACTGGCTCCTTCTGCCTGAGCCCCGGGGCCCGAGGCTGCCAGCAGGCGAGGGGGGAGCAGGCACAGGAGGCTGCTGTGTGCTGCTGCCTCTGCCGTGACTCGGGCAGGGGGGAGAGCGGATGGAGCAGCGGCTCCACGTTCAGGAGGCAGCTGGTGTGCTCCCTTTGGTCCTCACAAGGACTCCAGCAGGAGCTGGGGAGGACCTCACTGTGGTAGCTGTAGGCTGTGCCTAGGAGACCTTCCATGGATCTGGAGCCACCTGAGCTGGCCTGGCACGCTCGTGCTGGGGGGAATCTGATGCTGCCCCCCCCCCCGCACCCCCAGCTCCTCCGGACACCGTGCCTGCCAGTCTGCACACAGAGCACCCAAGCAGGGCACAGCAAGCCTGGCAGAGGTGCTGCAGGTTGCCTGGGGGGGCTGGGGGGCACTGTGGTCTGCAGGCAGCTGCCTGCTGGCAGAGGCAGGAGAGGATTCTTCAGTCCCAGCTGGGGCATGGCACACCCAGAAGTGATGAAATGACATTTTCCTCTGCCCAGGCAGAGGAGCTTCAGCTCCATCAAGCCACAGATCTGCAGCAGACACCTGCTCCTGAGCTGCCTGTTGCAGGCTTCTCTTTCAGGCAGGAAGGGGGGAGAGGTGCTTGCAGGGAGCAGTTCCTCTGACCAAATCCAACTACCCCCTCGGGGCAGAGGTAAGCCACACTCTGTCCCAGTGCAAAGAGCCACATGCCACAGAGCCCCAGACTTCATGGCCAGCCTCAGCCTGAGCCCTGGGGGAGAGAGGGAGGAATACAGAGGTGAGGACAACAGCAACAAGCCAAAAGCCAAAGGTCTGGCTAAGATTCTTAACTGGGGCAGTGCCTGAAACCAGCTGATGTGACCCAAGCTCGGGGGCCATCCTTCCTGGGCTGCCTGCAGCACCATTTCCTCCTGCAGCAGTGCTCAAGATAGTGACAGCAAGTGGGAAGCAATCAGGGTGATGATAGATCCTGGTCCTAGGAGGCCTGAAGAAACCACACAGCTGGATGCAAGCAGGGAAATGTGGCAGTGAATTGTTGTCAGCCTGTGCCATCAGCACCCTGGGAGCTGGGCTTGGCAGCCTGGCTGGGCCTGCCAGCTGAGGAAGGATGCTGGGAACACCAGGATGCACTTAAGGGGAGAGCTGGAAGCAATGAGCACTTCTTCCATGTCTTAATAACAGGAGGTGGAGCTGGCTGAAGAAAGGCCTCTGGGAGAGTGAACAGCTGTGGAGCAGGGATCCAGCAAGGCAGGCTGCATTAGGAGCAAGCCTGCAGCAGCAGCTTTGACCTTGCAGGTAGCTGCTGTCAATTTCCTTCAGCTCCAAAGAGCACCAGGCAGCCATCTGCCTGTCCCAGGGCTGCTGTCCGCCCCGGTGCCTCGGGCTGCAGCTGGGGAATGCAAGGCACCAGCTTCCCGGTGAGCCTGTGGTAGCGGCTGGGCTCCAAGCCCTGCCTCCCAAGTGCCAGGAAAAAGAGGGAGGCTTCACCCCGGGCTGTCCTTCTCCAGGGGGCAGCCCAGCCTTGCTCTGGTAGCTCCTGCACTCCTTATGAGCCCCCTGGGCATACCTGGGAGGCCTCTCTGCACAGGAGTGGCAAGCAGTAGGGCTTCTCCTGGCTGTTAGCAGCCATCTGGGCTGTCTCAGTTCCATGCCAGCATGTTCTGTGTGGGATCAACCCTGGTCTCCAAAGCAACCTGGTGCATGGTATGGAAGGTGCCCACAGCGCCTAGGCTGGGTCTGGTCTGCTCTGGCTCGTCCCGAGGGCAGCTCTGGGGAGCTGCTGAGGAGCTGCGGCTCGCCTGCACCTTCCTGGCAGCTCGATGCCCAGCACAATGCCTGCCTGGAGAGCAGGAGGGGAAGGGCTGCTCTGCCATTGTGTGGGGAGCTGAATAGCACTGTAATGCCCTCACACTTAGCTCGGGGTCCCCAGGGGGGGCCGACTTATCTCTGCCATTGAGAGCCGCTGCTGGGAGCAGGAGGGAGGATTTGCTGCACCTTATCTCCATTCAGCCGTCGGTGACGCCGCCTGATAACTTGCTAATCCGCCCAGATAAGAAGGTGCAAGCAGATTTGGCAGCCTTTCGGATGAAATGCGTGCAGGGCTCTGCATCCCTCCCGCGGAGCGCTGGAGTCGGCCCCTCCGCGGCGGGAGCCGGCGGCTCGGCGGCGGCGCTGCGGCCAATTAGCCCCCGGATCGGGCTCCTGCCCAACAGCTCGAAGCCGACGAGCAGACAATGTGCTAGGATAAAGAGGAAAATAAAAGCAGCTGAGCAAGGCTGATCGTGCAGCAGCACTTCACAGCTCTGCGAGCCACGGCCGGGCAGGGCTGGAAGCTCCCTTTTAGAGTCACAGGGCGGGCTGGGGCGGGGGGGAGCTCCAGGGCTCATCCAGTCCAACCCCTGCGCTCAGCAGGGACAGCCCCAACTGCATCGGGTTGCCCAGAGCCCTCTCCAGCCTCACCTGGAATAGCTCCAGGGCTGGAGCCTCAGCCACCTCCCTGGGCAGCCTGCTGCAGGGTTCCAGCAGCCTCCTGGGGCAGAGCTTGTTCCTCACATCCAATCTCAGTCTCCTCTGCTCTCACAGGCTCACAGGATGCCAGGGGCTGGAAGGGACCTCCAAAGAGATCATTGAGTCCAAGCCCCCTGCCAGGGCAGGAGCAGAGACCCCAGCACAGGGCACACAGAACACACCCAGGTGGGGCTGGAGAGGCTCCAGAGCAGGAGACTCCACAACCTCTCTGGCAGCCTGCTCCAGGCCTCTGGGAGCCTCCCAGGGCAGAAGTTCCTCCTCCTGCTGAGCTGCAACCTCCTGTGCTGCAGTTGGCATCCATTGCCCCTTGGCCTGTGCCAGGGTGCAGCTGAGCAGAGCCTGTGCCCTCCCTCCTGCCCCCAGCCCTCAGAGCTTTAGAAGCATTCCTTAGAGCCCCTCTCAGGCTTCTGCTCTGCAGACTGAGCAGCCCCAGGGCTCTCAGCCTCTCCTCCCAGGGCAGTGCTGCAGTCCCTCCCTCATCCTGGTAGCCTCTGCTGGGCTCTCATTTCAAACCATTGCCTCTCGTCCTGCCCCTGCAGGCCTCTGGGAACAGTCTCTCTCCATCCTTCTTGCAGGGCCCCTCCAGGTGCTGGAAGGTTGTTCTTAGGGTTGGGTTTTTCTGTTTCCTGATGGAGCTCTTGCACTGCTTGGAATTTGTTGGTGGGGAGTGGGAAGAGATCAAAGGAGCTGGCTCTGGAAAGCTCTCCAGCTTCTTGGGGACTAAACCTCTGCCACAGGTGCTGCACACGAATCATCCCTGAGGAGTGGCAGCTCTGGACATGAGGGTTTCACCCTCAAAGGCTTTCAGGGGTGCAGTGGTTCCCAGAGCTGAACAACCTTTGGGTAGGAAGTGCCCAAGGTGGGCCTTGGGCACCACCTCCCCTGGCACCCAGGCTTCCTCTGGGCCTTGAAGGAGGTCTTGCACCTTACCTGCTGCAGCCACATCTGCCCTTTGGGTTGCTCCTCTGCAGCTGGGCTTTGTTCTGCTCATTTCTGGGGTTTGATCTGGTTTATTTGTGGTTTCTCTGGTGCTAGTTCCTTGCTGGTAGTGGCCTGGGCTGGCTTGGACCTTCACTGTGCTACAGCTCTGTACTGCACTCCCCAGGAGCAATCCATTCACCAGGACACTTCTTTTCCACCCCTCAGGGCTGCCTCTTCCCCGCCTGGAATGGCACTGGAAGGTGCTTGATGCAGTTAAACCCTCTCAGCCCCTGTAGAGAGCTTCAGGGTTTGGGCTGGGATGAAGAACAGCCCTGCCCTGCTCAGCTCTGCTTTCTCTTTACAGTCCGTCAGGGGGCTTTAGAGGGGCTGTGGTGTGGATTAAACACAGCACAAGGAGGTTGCACATGTCAAAAGGCCTCCCCAGCTGGGAGCTGGGGGCAGACACCGTGGTGCAGTCTGCTGTACCTAGAGGGCAAAGCCCTGGGAAGACAATGATGGAGCAGCAAATTGCTCTGAGCAGCCTGGCAGAGCAGCTCCTCACCGCAGCAGCTCCCCTGGAGGCTTCCTCTGAAGCCCCAGTGCTGGTGCAGCTGTGCTTGGCAGAGCCCAGCAGCAGCAGCTTGCTCCAGAGGAGGTTTCCTACCTGAAAGAAGGGGCAGAACCTTTCAAGATGCCCTCAGAACACCTCTGGGTTTCCCCACTGCAAGGTTTCTGCTGTTACTCCTTTTTCTCCCGCTCTGGAGACTGCTGCTGGCTGCTGGAGAAGCTGGCTCCTGGCAGGGGCCCCAGCTGAGCAGCAAGGCTGAAATGCAAAGGCAGAGGCCGGTGGCATTAAAGGCACAAGGCCAGTAAGAGGATAGAGAGCTTGGAGAATTAGTTATTTGACTCTTTTGACCTAAATCTGCAGTTTAATGAAGCAAAGTCCTTCCACATGGTGCTCGTTAGAGGCCTGGACAGAAGGGTTTGCACAGCCGGCTCAGGGGCTCAGCAGAGGTCATGGCCCCAGCGAGTCCAGCAGGGGGGCTGAGCCCCAGCCCCATCCCCCAGCCTTTGCTGAGCCCCCAGCCCCCTCCTGCCCAGCCTTTGCTGAGCCCCCAGCCCCCTCCTGCCCAGCCTTTGCTGAGCCCCCAGCCCCATTCCCCAGCCTTTGCTGAGCCCCCAGCCCCATTCCCCAGCCTTTGCTGAGCCCCAGCCCCCTCCTGCCCAGCCTTTGCTGAGCCCCCAGCCCCCTCCTGCCCAGCCTTTGCTGAGCCCCCAGTCCCCTCCTGCCCAGCCTTTGCTGAGCCCCCAGCCCCCTCCTGCCCAGCCTTTGCTGAGCCCCAGCCCCCTCCTGCCCAGCCTTTGCTGAGCCCCCAGCCCCATTCCCCAGCCTTTGCTGAGCCCCCAGCCCTGGGCACAGCTCTCAGCACACTGCAGGGAGGGCTCTGCTGCTGTCCTCTCTGTGTGCAGGGGGAGCAGGTGGGGGGAAGTCCTGGCTGAGGGCAGACATGAATTTTCCAGGGAGGAAGAGGCAGGGCAGGGTGACTCCAGGGCAATGGCAAGGAGGAAGGGGCTGCTGAGAGGGAGGGTTTGAGCAGAGCACCCTCCTGCAGCTAAAGGCCTGTGGGGATGAGGATGAGGGGCAAAGGTCTGGAATCAGAGGAGCTTTAGGCTGGATGTTAGGAACAAGTTCTTCAGCATGAGGGTGGTGGAACAATGCAAGAGGCTGCCCAGGGAGGGAGTTGAGGCCCCAGCCCTGGAGGTGCTCAAGGCTCTGAGCAACCTGATTTAGTGGAGGCTGTCCCTGCTGGCTGTAGGGAAGAGAGAAGCCTGAGAGGGGCTCTAAGGAATGCTTCTAAAGCTCTGAGGGCTGGGGGGCAGGAGGGAGGGCACAGGCTCTGCTCAGCTGCACCCTGGCACAGGCCCAGGGGCAATGGATGCCAACTGCAGCACAGGAGGTTGCAGCTCAGCAGGAGGAGGAACTTCTGCCCTGGGAGGCTCCCAGAGCCCTGGGGCAGGCTGCCCAGAGGGGTTGTGGAGGGGGCTGGAGCTGGATGGTCTCTGGAGGTGTGCTCCAGCCTGCACCACTCTGTGGCTCTGTGATTCGAACTTGTGCTGCAGCCCAGCCCCTGCCAGTGGCAGCTCAGCTGCGATTCTGACCCCGCTGCCAGCACCCAGCACCTCCCCAGACCTCAGCCCCGTGGCACAGGGCTGTGCTGTCCTGGCTCCCCCAGCCTGGGCACAGTGTCCCCAGGAGCAAACCTCTGCAGGCTCAGCTCAGCTTCTCCAGGCTCGGAGGGGCTCTGGCAGCTTTTCATTTGCTCCGTGGCAGGGGGAGGGCAGGGGCAGGGCAGGGCTGGCTTTAGCCTTGGCAGTAAGGAGAAAATCCAGAGCCTGTTGAATTAGAGGCTGAGCAGCAGCTTCTGTAATCACTCTGCACAGTCCCTGGGATCTTCCCTGCTTCAGAGAGCGATTTTTCACTCTCACTTAGGGCACAAGCCTGCTTTCAATTAATCCTGCTCTGCCCCACTCCTGTCAGCACATGGCCTGAGAGGTTCTTGGCACGGAGAGGGGAGCTCTGAGAGCTCCTAATCCAGGCCCTCGCCAGCTGCTAGGTCCCGGTGCCCTTTTGACGGCCAGGAGCAGCTGTAATGGCCCCGGAGCGGTGCCGCTGCCCGGCCCGAGGCTGAGCCGGCGCGGCCGCGGCAGCAGGGCTCGGAGCCGGCTGCGGGGGACGCCGGGGGGCTGCGCTGCCCCCAGCCGGCAGGAGAGCCCCCAGGGACGGACAGGCGTGCGGGACCGCTCTGCCGAGCGAGCAGCCCAGCGGGCAGGGGCTGCGGGCAGCGAGCTCTGCCGCCGGCAAGCAGCACAGCCCCGGAGCCACACCGGCAGGGGCAGGGGGAGGCTCCGAGCAGAGGAGATGTCGCTCTGAGCTTCAGCTCGCCGGGGCAGCGTGCTCCAGGGTCAGGATTTCCAGGCCATGCTGTGCTCAAAAAGAGCCTGCATCTGGGGCTGGAAGAGTTGAGGAGTTGGAAGGAGCAGGTGAAGAGGATGGGGTTGGACTCCTTCCATCAGTGCCCAGGGACAGGGCAAGGGAAGGAGCAGAGGCTGAGAGCCCTGGGGCTGGAGCCTGGAGCAGAGCAGCCCCAGAGGGCAGCTGAGCAATGCTCAGCAGGAGCTGAAGGAGCTGTGGGGGGCAAGAGGCTGGGGCCAGGCTCTGCTGAGTGGTGCCCAGGAACAGCACAAGGGGCAGTGGGCACAAACTGGCACCCAGGAGGCTCCACCTGAGCAGGAGGAGAAAGCTGTTTGGTGTGAGGGTGCTGGAGCCTGGAGCAGGCTGCCAGAGAGGTTGTGGAGTCTGCTCTGGAGCCTTTCCAGCCCCACCTGGATGTGTTCTGTGTGCCCTGTGCTGGAGCCTCTGCCCCTGCTCTGGCAGGGGGCTTGGGCTGGATGATCTCCAGAGGTCCCTTCCCACCCCTGACATCCTGTGAGCTGTGAGCTGTGCCTGAATCTCCTCTTGCAGGGGTTTCCAGTCCTTCTCTCCCTTGCCAGCAGTGTTTCCCAGGCCTTGGCTGGGGTCATGCTGCCCAGGTGGGGAGCAGGTTTCCTCAGCCTCAGAGGCTGCACTGCCCTTTCAAGGGAGATCCAACCTGCTGTGCTGGAAACCTCTTTGTCTCCCTGCCTGGCAGGTCAGATGAATGATGCAGCTTCTTGTTACTTACTGCCAGGGGTGCTGCCTCAGCAGCACGCAGCCCACCGGCTGCTGGGAAGCCTCCTGGCTGGAGGGAAGCGCTGGGCTGGGCACAGCAAGCCTGGCTGAGCTGCTGGCTCCAACAGCTCCATTAGATTAAACAAGTAAATCACAAGGCAGCAGGAGATCGATGCTCCTGACAGATGAAGGCCTTGCAGGAGAAGTGGAACTTGTTCTGAGTGTGATCCATCACTGCTGCAGGGAGGGGACCCCAGAGGTGCCACAGGAGCCTCCTGTCCTCCTTGAGCAGCTGCAGAGCAACTGAGCTGGGCCAGTGAGGGCTGCAGGGTCTGCACCTGCAGCACAGGGCAGTGAGGATCACAGCATCACAGAGTGGTCTGGGCTGGAAGGGAGCTCCAGAGCTCACCCAGCCCAAGGCCCTGCACTCAGCAGGGACATCCCCACTGGAGCAGGCTGCCCAGAGCCCTCTCCAGCCTCACCTGGAATAGCTCCAGGGCTGGAGCCTCAGCCACCTCCCTGGGCAGCCTGCTGCAGGGTTCCAGCAGCCTCCTGGTAAAGGATGAACAGGGCCTGACTCTGGCTCTCCTGACACACTGGAACCCCAAAGGCTTCTTCCTCCCGTGCTCAGCTGTGGCCAGAGGGTGGACTTTGCTGTGGATCCCTCACCAAAGAGCTCCAGAGTGGGACAGAACAGAAGGGAAAACACTTCTAACAATAAATCTCCTTCCTCCCCTCTGCTTTGGTTTTGCTTTGCTTGGTTTGGGTTGGGTTGAGTTGGTCTTGTCCTGTTTTGGTTTGGGTTTGCTTTGCTTGATTTGCTTTGGATTATTTTGGGTTGGGTTGGGTTTTGCTTTGCTTGGTTTGGTTTGTTTTGGGTTGGGTTGGGTTTGGTTTTGCTTTGCTTGCTTTGGTTTGTTTTGGGTTGGGTTTGGCTTTGCTTTGCTTTGGTTTATTTTGGGTTGGGTTGGGTTTGGTTTTGCTTTGCTTTGGTTTATTTTGGGTTGGGTTTGGTTTTGCTTTGCTTTGCTTTGGTTTATTTTGGGTTGGGTTTGGTTTTGCTTTGCTTTGGATTATTTGGGTTGGTTTGGTTTTGCTTTGCTTTGCTTTGGTTTATTTTGGGTTGGGTTTGGTTTTGCTTTGCTTTGCTTTGGTTTATTTTGGGTTGGGTTTGGTTTTGCTTTGCTTTGCTTTGGTTTATTTTGGGTTGGGTTTGGTTTGGTTTTGCTTTGCTTTGGTTTATTTTGGGTTGGGTTTGGTTTTGCTTTGCTTTGGTTTATTTTGGGTTGGGTTTGGTTTTGCTTTGCTTTGGATTATTTTGGGTTGGGTTTGGTTTTGCTTTGCTTTGCTTTGGTTTATTTTGGGTTGGGTTTGGTTTTGCTTTGCTTTGCTTTGGTTTATTTTGGGTTGGGTTTGGTTTTGCTTTGCTTTGGATTATTTTGGGTTGGGTTTGGTTTTGCTTTGCTTTGCTTTGGTTTATTTTGGTTGGGTTTGGTTTTGCTTTGCTTTGCTTTGGTTTATTTTGGGTTGGGTTGGGTTTGGTTTTGCTTTGCTTTGGTTTATTTTGGGTTGGGTTGGGTTTGTTTTTTTCTGGTCTTGTTTTGTCTGGGTTTGGGTTTGCTCTGCTTTGCTTTCCTCCCGGGCTTGCTCTCTCCACAGCAACCTCCTGAGCTTCCTGGATGCAGACAAACTGCACCAAGCCTTGCCTGCTCCCAGGAGAAGCCTTTCCCTCTCCATCACGTCTGAGGCTGGCTGCCTGCTGCCTGTTCCAGGGCTTCTCTTGCCTGGCTGGAAGCTCCATTTTGCCCCCCTCGAACTGTTCACAGCCCTGGCATCTCCCACCACTGCCAGCAGCCTGTGCTGGATTCCACAGGCACCTCACAGGCCGCTGGAGAAATCCTTCCTGCGGTGCTGAGCTGCTCAGCAGGGAGCTGGAGGATTCTGCTTGGCAGAAAAGGCAAAGTACCCTCAGCTGCCCCCCAGGCCGGGCAGTTGGGGTCTGCTTCATTCCTTCCATCAGCTGAGGAGACCTCTGAGGGTGGTGAAGGTGCCAGGCCCCGTTCAGTGGCAGCCTGCGGTGAGAGCAATAGGTGAAAGCTGGGAGCCAGGAGGTGCCAGCCGGGCGTGAGGAGACACTGCTGCCCTGCCCTGCCCTGCCCTGCCCTGCCCTGCCCTGCCCTGCCCTGCCCTGCCCTGCCCTGCCCTGCTCTGCTCTGCCCTGCCCTGCCCTGCCCTGCTCTGCCCTGCCCTGCTCTGCCCTGCCCTGCCCTGCCCTGCCCTGCCCTGCCCTGCTCTGCCCTGCCCTGCCCTGCCCTGCTCTGCCCTGCCCTGCCCTGCCCTGCTCTGCCCTGCCCTGCCCTGCTCTGCTCTGCTCTGCCCTGCCCTGCCCTGCCCTGCCCTGCTCTGCCCTGCCCTGCCCTGCCCTGCTCTGCCCTGCCCTGCCCTGCCCTGCTCTGCCCTGCCCTGCTGCCCTGCCCTGCCCTGCCCTGCCCTGCCCTGCTCTGCCCTGCCCTGCCCTGCCCTGCTCTGCCCTGCCCTGCCCTGCCCTGCCCAGACCACCCTGCACACTGCCCCCAGCCCTGGGCTGCCCAGCCCCAGAGACCCGCTGGGGGGAGGCCAGGGGAGGATGATGTAGGGCCTGGAACAGCTCTGCTGTGGAGAAAGGCTGAGAGGGACCTGATCAATGCCTATCAGTGTCTGAGGGGTGGGGGTCAGGAGGAAGGGGCCAGGCTCTGGCTGGTGGTGCCCAGGGACAGGACAAGGACCCACAGGGATGAGCTGGGACCCAGCAGGTTCCTCCTGAGCATGAGGAGAAAGTTGTTTGGTGTGAGGCTGCTGGAGCCTGGAGCAGGCTGCCCAGAGAGGTTGTGGAGTCTGCTCTGGAGCCTTCCCAGCCCCCCCTGGCTGTGCTCCTGGGTGCCCTGCCCTGGGAGCCCTGCCCTGGGTGCCCTGCCCTGGCTGCTCTCTGGAGCTCCCTTCCAGCCCTGCCACGCTGTGATTTCCCTTCACATTCAGCCCAAGCATGGCCCAAAGTTAGCTTCCTGTCCCTCTGGTTCCCCTGCAGAGCTCTCTGTGAGCTCCCAGCCTGAGGAGCCCTCACAGGTAGCAGCCTGGGGGTCTCTGCAGTGAGGATGCCTCTGGAGGGGGAGGAGGGATGGCTGCTGAGTGCCATAAATCCAGAGCAACTGGAATTCGATTCTGGGAGCCTTGGATTCCCCTCTGTGGCCAGCTCAGCTCCACTGATCCTCCCTCTGCAGTGCTGGCTCTTTATACCTTTGTTTTCCATTCCTGCTGTTAACTTTCTCTGCTCAGTTGGATTTTTTTTGATTTTATTTTAATTTCTCTTAGAAAAAATAAATTTCCTTCTCCCCCCCAGCAGTGCTGCTGGGCACAGCCCTCTGCCCCTGCCCTGCAGTGCCAGGCCTGCCCTTCCTCTTGGGCTTTTCCCTCTCCTCACTGATTACCCAGGGGCAGTCGAAACAGCTCTTGGGCACAGAGCCACAGAACTCCAGACCCTTAGGGGCTGGGAGGGAGCTCAGGGCTCAGCCAGCCCCAGCCCCCTGCCATGGGCAGGGACCCCTCACACCACAGCAGGCTGCTCACAGCCACCTCCAGCCTGGCTGCAAACACCTCCAGGCAGGAGGCTGCCACCCCCTCCCTGGGCAGCCTGTGCCAGGCTCTCACCACCCTCCTGGGGAACAACTTCTTCCTCACAGCCAAGCTCAATCTCCCCACTTCTACTTCTGCTCCATCCCCCCCAGTCCTATCCCTCCCTGACACCCTCCAAAGTCCCTCCCCAGCTTGCTTGCAGCCCCCTGCAGATCCTGGAAGGCCACAATGAGGTCTCCTGGAGCCTTCTCTCCAGCCTGCACAGCCCCAACTCCCTCAGCCTGTGCTCACAGCAGAGCAGCTCCAGCCCTCTGCTCCTCCTCCTGGCCCTTCCCTGGACACCTTCCAGCCCTTCCTTCCAGTCCTACAACAGCTTCTCCTCAGGAAGGAGTTCGGTGACACACTCAAGGCCCTCCACTGCTACTCTGCTGAGCATCACCACCTCCCCACCCCCTGCCAGCTGGGGCAGGGCAGTGGCACCCCCAGGCAGGCTGCTGTCTGGCAGGGAAAAGCACAGAGAGGCCAGAGGTGAAGTGCCCCTGAGCCCTGCAAGGGCTGAGCTGTGGCCTGTGCCCAGCTTCATTCCCTGTGCTGGGAGCAGGGTCTCCAGGACACCTTCCAGCCCCTCCAGAGCCTGCCTGGCACAGAGGCTCCAGAGCTGGCCCCAGAGCTGCAGCTGTGGTGTGAGCAGAGTGGAGCAGAGGGGCAGAGTCCCCTCCCTGCCCTGCTGGCCACACTTCTCTGGCTGCAGCCCAGGAGGGCAGCTCCAAGGCTGACTGGGGCCGTCGGTGGGACGGGAGGGGCAGGCAGGAGAGGCACTCAGGGGTGAGCAGAGTTTGTGCTCTCTGAGGAAGGGACCACTGCTTCTCTTGGAATAAATCTTAGTAATGCACTTCCAGCTGCAGCACAGCAGCAGTATTTCAGACTTAAGGAAGTCATCCCTTGGAACATTTGGATCCTTTTGGGTAGATTATCTTGATGGATTTACTTTTTGGGCTCATGCATCTCAATGGCCCCCACAGAGAGCATCAGACCTGGGGAAATTGCATTAAATTAGCAGCTAAGTGCTGGGGAGACTTTCAGATTCCTCCCATTGCTGAGGCAGGGCTCTCCTGCAGGCCGAGAGCAGGGCTTTAATCTGCAGCACTCAGGACCTCCCCAGGGATTAGCAGCAGCCCTGATATGTTAATATTGCCAAAAAATGGATGATCCAATTAAGCTCTGCTAAAGCATGGCAGGAGGCAAGGTCCATGTGCTGCCTGATCCTTCTGGGCCCTGCATTAGCTGGGGATTGCCAGGCAGCCTCTGCTGATCGCTGGCTTTGGAGCTGTGATCATCACAGCCCTGCCTCCCCGCTGGGGGCTTCCTCATCCTCTTGCAGTGCATTCCCACCTGCAGCTCGGGGTCCAGCTCTGGAGCCTCTGGGCCAGGCAGGCTCTGGAGGGGCTGGAAGGTGTCCAGAGCAGGGCCAGGAGGAGGAGCAGAGGGCTGGAGCTGCTCTGCTGTGAGCACAGACTGAGGGAGTTGGGGCTGTGCAGCCTGCTGTGGTGAGAGCCTCACCTTGGGCAGCAGCCCTTCTCTGCTGGTGCCAACAAGCTCCAGCATCACTTCCCTTGCTGGGAGGGGGCAGCTGCCCCCTCTGCACTCCTCAGCACCCTGGAGTGCTGGGGCAAGGGAGCAGAAGCAAGGAGCCCAGGGTGAGACAACTCACTTTGGCCTCACACTCCATCAAAGCCAACTCCCTGCTGAAATCCTCCAGCAGGCAGCCCCCAGCCAGCCTGCAGCTCCGCTGGGGATGGAGGGACTGCTCCTGTGCTGGGGCATCTCAGCTGCTGCTGCTGCTCCCAGGGGCTTCCAGGGCACATCTCTCAACCTTTTAATCAGCTTTTCCAAGGCTCACCTTCTGTGAGAGTCACCTCCTGCTTTCAACCCCTACAAACCAGCCTTGGCTTGGCTTCACAGCCTGTGACAAGTGGATTTGGCTGCTGCTGCTGGAATCCCCTTTGGGGACCACAGCTCTTGGCTTCATTCTGCTGTCAGGGCGAGGGACTTGGCCAGGTTCTGAGCCCCAGCACCGAGCGAGTAGGGAATGTCTTCACAGGAGGCTTCCTGGGACCTACCTCTGCAAAGGATTGGCTGCTTTGGAGGGAGGAGTCCCAGGGTGATGCTTTAGGCATCTACCTGCAGAAGTGCCAGTAAGGGAGGCCAGAAAAACCTCAGCTGGAGGATTACTTCCAGAGCCAAAGTTTCTGGCAGGAGAAAATGCTTTTGGCTGAAATCAATGTTCAGCTCCCAAAGAGCTGCTTCTGGCTCACTTGTTCCAGAGCTGCACTGCTCTCTCATAGCAGGATAGCTGCTCCCAGGGCTGGAGTGTGGGTCCTTGCTCTGCTGGCCCAGTGCCCTCTGCACTGGGTTGGAAGCTGGCTGCTGGGCGAGCCCGAGGAGCTCATCCTGGCTGGTGCTCAGGCACCGGCAGCGTCCCCCAGGGCTCAGCACTGGGGCCTGCTCTCTTCAGTGCCTTTATCAATGGCAGGAATTGAAGGATCACAGAATCCATCTGCTTTGGAAGAGCTCTCCAGGCCAGGCAGCCCGAGCCCCCCCAGCCCTGCCCATGGCCCTCAGCACAGCTCCACAGCTGCTGAAACCCCTCCAGGCATGGGGACTGCAGCACTGCCCTGGGCGGCCTCTGCCAAGCTCTGAGAAGCCTTCCAGGGCAGAAAGAGTTCCTGAGCTCCAGCCTCAGCCTCCCCTGCTGCAGCTTGCCACCCTTTGCCCTGGGCCTGGCCCCTGCCCCCCAGGAGCAGAGGCTGCCCCCTCCTCACTGCAACCTCCCTGCAGGCAGCTGCAGAGAGCAAGGAGGTCTCCCTCAGCCTCCTCCCTTGCAGCCTCAACACCCCCAGCTCCCTCAGGCCCTCCTCGTGGGCCAGGGGCTCCAGGCCCTTCTCCAGCCTCATTGCCCTGCCCTGGACAGGCTCCAGCCCCTCCATGTCCTTCCTGGAGTGAGGGTCCCAGAGCTGAGCCCAGCACTCAGGGGTGGCCTCAGCAGTGCTGAGCCCAGGCTGCTCTCCTGCCCCAGCAGGACTTGGTCCATGCTTCCATGTCTGCTTTGGGCAGCTTTGCCTCCCAGCTCTGCTCACTTCCTCTGCTGCTCTCCAGGGCACACTTTAGCTTCCTTCCCTCAGGCACTGTTTGCCCAGCACACAGCTGCCATTCCTCTCTCTTCTCTACTCTTAGTCTTCCTTTCTTCAGGCTGGTCAGGATGTGTTGACTTCCTGCAGAGTCTCATAAGAACTCATTTTCCAGTCCCCACATCACTGCATTGCTCCTCACCCTGCTCCCTGCAGTTTTTCACCTGACCAAAGGCTCTTCCCACCAGCCCCAGCCCCCCCCTGCCTTGTAAGATGTAAACCACCTCCCTAAGGCTCTGCTTACCTGCCTGCACATCTCACACTCAGCTGTGGATCATCTCTCTGTGCAGGACACACAGGAGCTCTGCATGTTCCAGCTGCTGCCCAGTCCTGGGTCCTCAGGTTCAGAAGGACACTGAGAGGCTGGAAGGTGTCAGAGAAGGGCAACAGAGCTGGGGAGGGGTCTGGAGCACAGCCCTGGGGGAGAGGCTGAGGGAGCTGGGGTTGCTTAGCCTGGAGAAGAGGAGGCTCAGGGGTGACCTTCTTGCTCTCTACAGCTCCCTGAAGGGAGGTTGGAGCCAGGGGGGGGTTGGTCTCTTCTCCCAGGCACCCAGCACCAGAACAAGAGGACACAGTCTCAAGCTGTGCCAGGGGAGGTTCAGGCTGGATGTTAGGAAGAAGTTCTTCCCAGCAAGAGAGATTGGCCATGGGGCTGTGCTGCCCAGGGAGGTGGTGGAGTCCCCATCCCTGGAGGTGTTCAGGAGGAGCCTGAATGAGGCCCTTGGAGCCATGGGTTAGCTGATCAGATGGTGCTGAGTGAGAGGTTGGAGCTGATGGTCCCTGAGGTCTTTTCCAACCTGGTTAAGTCCATTCCATCCCATTCCATTCCATTCCATTCCATTCCATTCCATTCCATCCCATCCCATCCCATCCCATCCCATCCCATCCCATCCCATTCCATTCCATTCCGTTCCACTCCACTGCACCCCACAGCTACCCGAGGGGAGGTTCTCCTGAGGTGCAGAGGGCTGTCACAGGTGCTTGCCAAAATGTTTGCTCCCTCTTTGCTCCTCCTGTTCCTGCTTCATCATCCCCAGGTACCTCGCAACGGGAGGAGGCCCCTCCAGGGCTGGTTTGCAGGCAGCAGTGTCCCAGGCTCACAGGGGAAGCCCAGCTGAGCTCACCACTGCCTTCTGCAGGGCCTTCCATGTGCTACTTGTGTTGCATATTAATCTCTTGACTCAGAAGCTCTTCCTCATTAAGAGCTCTTGTAGGAGCTGAAGGGATGACATGATCAGCAGATGCTAATCCATCCTTAGTGATCACACAGCTCAGGCCCAGAGCTTCCATTGATCTCCTCCTTGCTGCAGATGGATGTTGACTGCAAGCAGAGCTTGGCTCCAAGAGCCAATTCCTGCTGTCTCAGGGCTGTGCCTTGGCTGGGAAGGGTCCTGGGGGTGCTGCCTGCACACACTCCTTCCCTCACAGCCCCTGTGAGGTGCTGCAGAGCAGGGAAACAAAAGCACAGCTGGCTCGGGCTGCAGGAGGAGATCAGGGCAGGTGAGAGGCCTGGCTGGGGTCCCAGCTCCCTTTCTAGCTCAGGAGCTCTGGCAAGCTCTTTTCTCCTGAGCTCTAGGTGTGACCAGCAGCAGCAGGGCAGGGATTGCCCCCCCCGTGCTGGGGCACCCCTCCAATATTGGGGTCAGGAGAGAGGAGGGGGTGGAAAAGCCAACCCAAAGGTAGCCAGAGTGAAAGTCTGAGAGGATACTCCTGCAGGCTCCAGTGCAGAACTGGCTTGGCCCTGAGCCCAAGAGCAAGAAATGCAGCCCAGGAGAGCAGAGGTGGCTGAGTGCTGAGCTCCAGGAGAGCAGAGGTGGCTGAGTGCTGAGCTCCAGGAGAGCAGAGGTGGCTGAGTGCTGAGCTCCAGGAGAGCAGAGGTGGCTGAGTGCTGAGCTTCAGGAGAGCAGAGGTGGCTGAGTGCTGAGCTCCAGGAGAGCAGAGGTGGCTGAGTGCTGAGCTCCAGGAGAGCAGAGGTGGCTGAGTGCTGAGCTCCAGGAGAGCAGAGGTGGCTGAGTGCTGAGCTTCAGGAGAGCAGAGGTGGCTGAGTGCTGAGCTCCAGGAGAGCAGAGGTGGCTGAGTGCTGAGCTCCAGGAGAGCAGAGGTGGCTGAGTGCTGAGCTTCAGGAGAGCAGAGGTGGCTGAGTGCTGAGCTTCAGGAGAGCAGAGGTGGCTGAGTGCTGAGCTTCAGGAGAGCAGAGGTGGCTGAGGACCTTCAGGGGAGCAGAGGTGGCTGAGTGCTGAGCTCCAGGAGAGCAGAGGTGGCTGAGGACCTTCAGGGGAGCAGAGGTGGCTGAGTGCTGAGCTCCAGGAGAGCAGAGGTGGCTGAGTGCTGAGCTTCAGGAGAGCAGAGGTGGCTGAGTGCTGAGCTCCAGGAGAGCAGAGGTGGCTGAGTGCTGAGCTTCAGGAGAGCAGAGGTGGCTGAGTGCTGAGCTCCAGGAGAGCAGAGGTGGCTGAGTGCTGAGCTCCAGGAGAGCAGAGGTGGCTGAGTGCTGAGCTTCAGGAGAGCAGAGGTGGCTGAGTGCTGAGCTCCAGGAGAGCAGAGGTGGCTGAGTGCTGAGCTCCAGGAGAGCAGAGGTGGCTGAGTGCTGAGCTTCAGGAGAGCAGAGGTGGCTGAGGACCTTCAGGGGAGCAGAGGTGGCTGAGTGCTGAGCTTCAGGAGAGCAGAGGTGGCTGAGTGCTGAGCTTCAGGAGAGCAGAGGTGGCTGAGGACCTTCAGGGGAGCAGAGGTGGCTGAGTGCTGAGCTCCAGGAGAGCAGAGGTGGCTGAGGACCTTCAGGGGAGCAGAGGTGTGAGTGCTGAGCTCCAGGAGAGCAGAGGTGGCTGAGTGCTGAGCTTCAGGAGAGCAGAGGTGGCTGAGTGCTGAGCTCCAGGAGAGCAGAGGTGAGTGCTGAGCTCCAGGAGAGCAGAGGTGGCTGAGTGCTGAGCTCCAGGAGAGCAGAGGTGGCTGAGTGCTGAGCTCCAGGAGAGCAGAGGTGGCTGAGTGCTGAGCTCCAGGAGAGCAGAGGTGGCTGAGTGCTGAGCTCAGGAGAGCAGAGGTGGCTGAGTGCTGAGCTCCAGGAGCAGAGGTGGCTGAGTGCTGAGCTTCAGGGGAGCAGAGGTGGCTGAGTGCTGAGCTTCAGGAGAGCAGAGGTGGCTGAGTGCTGAGCTTCAGGAGAGCAGAGGTGGCTGAGTGCTGAGCTCCAGGAGAGCAGAGGTGAGTGCTGAGCTCCAGGAGAGCAGAGGTGGCTGAGTGCTGAGCTTCAGGAGAGCAGAGGTGGCTGAGTGCTGAGCTTCAGGAGAGCAGAGGTGGCTGAGTGCTGAGCTCCAGGAGAGCAGAGGTGGCTGAGTGCTGAGCTCCAGGAGAGCAGAGGTGGCTGAGTGCTGACCTTCAGGAGAGCAGAGGTGGCTGAGTGCTGAGCTTCAGGAGAGCAGAGGTGGCTGAGTGCTGAGCTCCAGGAGAGCAGAGGTGGCTGAGTGCTGAGCTCCAGGAGAGCAGAGGTGGCTGAGTGCTGAGCTCCAGGAGAGCAGAGGTGGCTGAGGACCTTCAGGAGAGCAGAGGTGGCTGAGTGCTGAGCTCCAGGAGAGCAGAGGTGGCTGAGTGCTGAGCTCCAGGAGAGCAGAGGTGGCTGAGTGCTGAGCTCCAGAGAGCAGAGGTGGCTGAGTGCTGAGCTCCAGGAGAGCAGAGGTGGCTGAGTGCTGAGCTTCAGGAGAGCAAGGTGGCTGAGTGCTGAGCTCCAGGAGAGCAGAGGTGGCTGAGTGCTGAGCTTCAGGGGAGCAGAGGTGGCTGAGTGCTGAGCTCCAGGAGAGCAGAGGTGGCTGAGTGCTGAGCTTCAGGAGAGCAGAGGTGGCTGAGTGCTGAGCTTCAGGAGAGCAGAGGTGAGTGCTGAGCTTCAGGAGAGCAGAGGTGGCTGAGTGCTGAGCTCCAGGAGAGCAGAGGTGGCTGAGTGCTGAGCTTCAGGAGAGCAGAGGTGGCTGAGTGCTGAGCTCCAGGAGAGCAGAGGTGGCTGAGTGCTGAGCTTCAGGAGAGCAGAGGTGGCTGAGTGCTGAGCTCCAGGAGAGCAGAGGTGGCTGAGTGCTGAGCTTCAGGGGAGCAGAGGTGGCTGAGTGCTGAGCTCCAGGAGAGCAGAGGTGGCTGAGTGCTGACTTCAGGAGAGCAGAGGTGGCTGAGGACCTTCAGGGGAGCAGAGGTGGCTGAGGGCTGAGCTCCAGGAGAGCAGAGGTGGCTGAGGACCTTCAGGGGAGCAGAGGTGGCTGAGTGCTGAGCTCCAGGAGAGCAGAGGTGGCTGAGTGCTGAGCTTCAGGAGAGCAGAGGTGGCTGAGTGCTGAGCTTCAGGGGAGCAGAGGTGGCTGAGTGCTGAGCTCCAGGAGAGCAGAGGTGGCTGAGTGCTGAGCTTCAGGGAGCAGAGGTGGCTGAGTGCTGAGCTTCAGGAGAGCAGAGGTGGCTGAGTGCTGAGCTCCAGGAGAGCAGAGGTGCTCTGCTGAGCTCCAGGAGAGCAGAGGTGGCTGAGTGCTGAGCTCCAGGAGAGCAGAGGTGGCTGAGTGCTGAGCTCCAGGAGAGCAGAGGTGGCTGAGTGCTGAGCTTCAGGGGAGCAGAGGTGGCTGAGTGCTGAGCTTCAGGAGAGCAGAGGTGGCTGAGTGCTGAGCTCCAGGAGAGCAGAGGTGGCTGATGACCTTCAGGAGAGCAGAGGTGGCTGCTGCTGGAGGGGCAGCCCCAGAGCAAGCTTCCTGCCAAGCTCTCTTGCCTGTGCCTTTCCCTGCCCAGGCTCCAGTGCATCAGAGGGAAGAGGGGAAGGAGTTACTGTCAGGAGCCAGGTTATGAATCAAGAGAAGATTACTCTGCCTCTGCCCTGGGCTTGGCAGACAACCAAAGGAGGCTCTGAAGGAGAGGCCTCACACAATAAAGCTTAGTCCATCACAGCTGATGGAGATAATTCCTTTGGTGGGATGCAGCCATTTATTCCCTGTGGACTCCTGGCTGGTATCTGTGATTTTGCCTTAAAGGAGGTGAGAGCACCATCAATAGGTTTGACTCAAGTGTCTTGAGCCCAAGCTGCTGCTGCTCCACGTCCTGCAAAGCAGTAAGGAGAGTGCAATGGTGCTGAGGTTAAACTGCTGTGTGCTTGGAGGTTTGTCTCCAGCAGAGCTTCCTGTCAAGCACCTGCCAGTGAAAGACCTGCTGGAGGTCATGAATCACAGAGCCATCGAATTGCTCAGGTTGGAAAAGCCCTTTAAGACCCCTGAGCCCAACCCTCCCCAGCCCTCCCCAGGCTGGGGCTGAACCCTGGCCCTCAGCACCACGGCTCTGCCTCTGGCAGCGCCTCCAGGGATGGGGGTTCAGCCAGCTCCCCGGGGCCTCTGCCAGCCTTGGGGAACCCTTCCAGTGAAGGAGCTGCTTCCAGGGTCCAACCTAAACCTCCCCTGGTGCCACTTGGGGCTGTTTCCTCTCACAGAACCAGAATGGCCCAGGCCAGGAGAGACCTCCAAGCTCACCCAGTCTGACCTCCCCAGAGGCAGCAGACATCCCCTGGCTGGGGAGGGTCCAGATGAGGCCATGAAAAACATCCAAGGGTTGGAGCACCTCTGCTATGAGACAGGCTGAGGGAGCTGGGGGTGTTCAGCCTGGAGGAGAGAAGACTCTGAAGGGACCCCAGAGCTGCCTTCCAGTACCTGAAGAGGGCTGCATGAAGGATAGAGACTGCTTCCAAAGGCCTGCAGGGACAGCACCAGGGGCAATGGTTTGAATGAGAGCAGAGCAGATTGAGATTGGATGTGAGGAACAAGCTCTGCCCCAGGAAGCTGCTGGAACCCTGCAGCAGGCTGCCCAGGGAGGTAGCTGAGGCTCCAGCCCTGGAGACATTCCAGGTGAGGCTGGAGAGGGCTCTGGGCAGCCTGCTCCAGGGGAGGATGTCCCTGCTGAGTGCAGGGGCTTGGGCTGGATGAGCCCTGGAGCTCCCCTCCAACCAGCCCACTCTGTGACTCCATGGGCTGACAGTGAGTGCTCTCCTTCCACCTGCAGCTTTGGTTGGATGCTAAGCAGCAGATGTAGCAGTGGAGCAAGTTTCTGCTTGCCTGCATCTCCAGAAGCACCAGAGCCAGGCTCTGCCTTAGTGTCTCACAGCTCTCAGCGGAGCAAGCACAGGCCCAGGCCCGCCTGGGACCCAGGGAGGCTTTGTGCACAGTGCCTGTGGCAGAGCACAGACCCTGCCTGGAGAACCTTCCTGCTGCTTGGAACCTGCCACCTGGGAGCTGCACTGCTTGCAGTCTCTCCTCAGCTGACTGCTGCCTCCATCTCCTGCTTTTGGTGCTGCTTACTTTGCCTCCCCCTCCCCCTTCCCCTTCCGGATGAAGGCTCCCAGTGTGTGGCTGCTGCGTGCCCCGAGGTCACTTTCACACCGCTGTGAAGCCCTTCCACCACCGCTGCTGCCCTCCACTTCTGTGGCTTTGGGGTTTTTTTGCCTCAGGTTTTGGTGTATCCTTCCTGAGCTGGGCATCAGAACTGCCCTGTGGCCAGCAGGAGCTTGCCTGTGGCCAGGCTTGCCCCGTGGCCAGCAGGAGCTTGCCCAGGGCCAGGCTTGCCCTGTGGCCAGCAGGAGCTTGCCCAGTGCTAGCAGAGCTGCCTGCTTGGGCCGTGCCTTTGTTGCTTGCGGGTGCTGGCCCAGGGGCCCGGCTTGCTCTCCCACTCCTTTCCTCGGCACGATCATTTCAAACCGTGGTTTCCTCTGTTTAATTCTTTTCCCTAATTTAATTGTCTATCCTAGCTGCTGCCCCCTCCGCCCCGAGCGTTGCCCCTTCCACCGCCAGCCTGGGCTCTGCCTGGCTCAAACCGCTGTTTATTAGCGTAAGGACCTCGCCTCGCATCCTTCGTTAAGGTGATTGTGGTTTTCTTGGCGAAAGGCTTTGTCGAAGGCCTTTAGAAATGCAAATGCTCCATCAGCTGGCTCTGCCTCGTCCCCTGCCGATCGAGCGCTTCAAGCGCTGCGCCGAGGCTGCGGAGCGCTATTCCCTTCGCGGAGCCGCCCGCACGCTCCTCCATTATGCTTCAGCGATCCACGGATCCTCTTTTATCTCACAATTTCTATCAATTAGCCTGCTACAGATGTGCTGCCAGGCTGGAGTCGCCAGAACCTTGCTTAGGCTCCTCTTTAATAATGGAAACCACCTCGGTTAGCTCCAGCTCCTCTCGCAGAGGTATTTTTACAGCGCAGCCTGCACGCCGGTTGTTAATTCAGCTTTCACAGCGGAGTCCCCCGTGGTGCTCCGGCGAGGATATCCTTTGGTCTGGTGATTGCTGTAGTGCCTTTTGAAACGCTTCATGATCTCCTCCCACGTGAGAGGAGCCTCTGATGTGTCCCCTCGCACGGGAGCAGCGGCTGCGGGGAGCCGGCAGGCGGAACGCCGCGCTGGCTTTCTGCTGGGCACTGGTTTACCCCCCCCTTCCTTCCCCTCCCGCACTTCCAGTGCCCATTCTGCCCCTTGGGCTTGCTAAAGTCCTTTTGGCAGACCTAAGAGCAGCCTGGCAGGACCTGAAGGAGGCTACAGGCAGGCTGCAGAGAGACTGTTCCCCAAGGCCTGCAGGGGCAGCAGCAGGGGCCATGGCTGCAGGCTGGAGCAGGGCAGGTTGAGATTGGGTATCAGGAAGAAGTTCTTCCCTGTGAGGCTGCTGGAACCCCTGCAGCAGGCTGCCCAGGGAGGTGGCTGAGGCTCCAGCCCTGGGGATCTTCCAGGCGAGGCTGAGTGAGGCCCTGGGCAGCCTGACCCAGCTGGGGATGTCCCTGCTGAGCGTGGGGAGGTTGGGCTGGAGGAGCTTTGCAGGTCCCTGCCTGCCTGTCCTGTGATCTGTGTCCCCTGCCCCCTACCTGAGCCCCAAGGACTCCTCTAGCTGCCAGGCAGTCTAACGTTTCCTTTAATGCTCTCCAGCCTGTGGGCAGCCGGTGCCTCTCTGGGTGCTCCGGGGTCCTTTTGTCCTGGAGCGTCCTTTCAGCCGCATGCCGCTGCCATGGAGGCTCGGAGGAGCTCAGCCTGGCGGGAGCGGTGCTTGCCCTCCAGCCCCAAGGCACCGCCGGCGTTCGGCAGCAGCCAAGGGGACGCTGATCCCCGAGTTCCTCATTTGCCTGAAGCCTCAACACCTACCTTGAGTTTTGCCTGCTCCTGCCACCTCTGCCCTCCTGCCACCTCTGCCCTCCTGCCCCCAGCTCCTCCTCCTCCTGCTCAGGCAGGAGCCCGGCTGGGATGGCCTCCACCGGGCAGCAGTATTGATGGGGGCTCAGCAAATGTGGATGTGCTGTTTCCAGCTAATAGAACTCCAATCACGTTGCACTGCACCATTAGAGAGGAAACCTCCCCAGTAAATTATACACAGCCATAAATGGAAGCAGTTGTAGTGGTTTATGGCTCCATAAGCTCGGGGAGTTTATTGCTGTTGAACAAACAGGGAAGCTGATTCTGGAAGCTGAGCAGAGGAAACCAGAGGGTCCCAAACCTGTCCTTTCCTTCAGACCCTGTTTGCCATGCTGGTCGTGTCAGGGAAGCTGTGCTCAGGGCAGGTTTGGGGACCATTAATAAACCCAGAGCCTCTTCTAGGAGGTGTCCCAGCGGCCCGGGTGCAGGCAGTGCCAGAACTCAGTGCAGCACAGAGGTGGCTCCAGTTTAATGCTCTCCCCTTGCCCGTGAGGAGGTCCTCTGAGGACTCCAGCAAGAGCTGAGGACAGGGACGTGTTGGACCTCTGAAATCCAAGCTGCTGCTGCCTGTGAGGTGTATTGTATTGTATTGTATGTATTGAAATGCAGGGCAGTGCTCGGTGCCTCCCGAAGCCCCTCTGGCAGACCGGGTGAGCAAGCCGGGCCAGGCCAGGCCGGGCCGTGCCAAGCCGAGTTCGGTGCCCTGGCTTACAGGCGTGTGGCAGGCCATGGGCAGCACAGCAGAGCTTGCACAGGCTGCTGGGCCCCATCTGAGCAGCAAATGGTGTCTCAGCAGTGCGGGGAGCTGAGCCCAGCCCGCGGGGTTTAGTGGGACCTCACTGCAGGCAGCCTGCCTGATCAGAGCTTTGATTCAGGATTCCTTCTTCCTCCTGCCTCTGCCCCCCATGTTATTTTTAATGCTCCCATTTGCAGCCTGGCCTTGCAGCGGGGGGAGCACAGCAGCCTTTGAGCTGCTCGCTTCTCCCCCTCCTTCCCAGAGGCAATTCAGGGCTTGTGCTGCCCCAGTTTTGCTCTCCCAGCCTCCAGCCTTCTGCCAGCGAGGCAGAGGCAGCAGGGACAGCTCTCAGGGAGCACCTCTGCAGGGTTAGAGCAGGACCCACGGGCCCCCTGTCCCCACGGGCCCCCTGTCCCCACGCTCCCTGTCCCCACGTCGTCCCTGTCCCCACCTGCCAGACCCCTTCTCTGGTGGGAGGTTTGCTGCCGTGCTGCCCCCTGTGCTCTGGAACCAGCACAGCTGAGGCTGCTGCTTGCCAGGGCAGCACAGAGCCCAGCAAGGCAGCAAGGGGAAGTGGGTTTTTCCCTGCAGAAACTCTCTCAACCCCCTGAGAGGGGCTGATGGGAGCTAAAGCAGGGAGGGGCAGCCCTCTGTGCAGAGCACCTGCACTCCTCTGCTGTCTCAGCTGCAGGAAGGATCAGGAGCATCTAAGCCCTGCACTTCCTCAGCTGCTTTGCTCAGACAGGGCAGGGGTGGTCTGGATTTGGCCTTCTGGTTACAGGCTTGCCCTGGAGCCCTTCCAGCAGCAGCCTGGGTGGGTGGTGAGAGCAGGCCTGCAGTGCTGGGAGCCTTGTGTGCTGGCTAATGGTGTGACACAGGGGCCTGCAGTGGAAAGGGGCAAAGAGCTGTGCTGGAGCTGTGCTGAGCTGTGCGCCCATGTGCTGCACATCAGCCCCCCAGGGCCACAGGAGGCAGCTGGCCGGGAGAGCTGCCCTTGGCCGGCTTGGCCCCCTGGGCGCTGCTGGCTCCTGGTCGGTGGCTGCCCAGCAGCCCCCCCAGCTGCAGGGCAGGAGCCCCGCTGGGGCCTCGGGCTGTTGTGGCTTGAGAGCACCACTGCTGAGCAGCTACACTCCAATGCCCTTTCTCCTGCTGCCTCCTCAGGCAGGGAGGAGCTTTTGCTGCTGAAACGCTGCGTGGGCTGATGTGCAGAGGGAGCGGCAAGAGCCCTCCCGCTGATGGCGGTGGTGGCTCCTCGCATCTGCTGGGATCGGGCCCGGGCGGGGGCAGCCCCAGCTGCTCTCTGCTCCGTTTGTCTGGCAAAGCTCCCAGGCGCCCTGCAGGGCCGGCAGTGTGGCTGAGCCTTGCTCTCAGCAGCTGG
>JAAWVA010000032.1:15428597-15471411 GCA_015227895.2 Colaptes auratus
GAGGTAGAGGTAAAGGTGGAGCTGGAGGTGGAGCTGGAGCTGGAGCTGGAGGTGGAGCTGGAGCTGGAGGTTGAGCATTCTGTGCTGAGAGCTCACCTGCAGTGCTGTGTGCAGGTCTGGAGCCCCCAGCACAGGAAGGACCTGGAGCTGATGGAGAGGGGCCAGAGGAGGCCACACAAGTGATCAGGGGCTTGGAGCAGCTCTGCTCTGGGGACAGGCTGAGGGAGCTGGGGGTGCTCAGCCTGGAGAGGAGGAGGCTCTGGGCAGACCTTAGAGCAACCTTCCAGCACCTGAAGGCAGATACAAGAAGGCTGCAGAGGGACTGTTGGCAAAGGCCTGCAGGGACAGCACCAGGGGCAATGGTTTGAATGAGAGCAGAGCAGGTTGAGATTGGATGTGAGGAACAAGTTCTGCCCCAGAGCTGCTGGAACCCTGCAGCAGGCTGCCCAGGGAGGTGGCTGAGGCTCCAGCCCTGGAGCTATTCCAGGTGAGGCTGGAGAGGGCTCTGGGCAGCCTGCTCCAGGGAGATGTCCCTGCTGCCTGCAGATGAGCTTTGGAGCTCCCTTCCAACCCAACCCAAGCCATTCTGTGATCGATTCTGTGATATCCCCAGACCTGGCCACGTCTGCAGCAGCTGCTCTAAGCCTGGCAAGGGGAAGACTGCAGCTCTGCTGGCCTGGTACCTGGAAGTGTCTTTGGGGAAGAGATTCAGAAGCTGCAGGGTGGCACAGAACTGACATCTTCAGGAGGAGAACCGCCTGGGGGAGCACATCCTGAAGCTGTGAGGGGGGGGAGACCCTGGCACAGGCTGCCCAGGGAGGCTGTGGAGGTGTTGGAGGCCAGGCTGGATGTGGCCTGGAGCAGCCTGGGCTGGTGTGAGGGGTCCCTGCCCACGGCAGGGGGGTTGGAACCGGCTGAGCCTTGGGGTCCCTCCCAACCTCAGCCCTCCTCTGCATCTGTGCAGGAGCTGTCTCTCATGGACTGCTGGCTGGGAGGTGCTGATCACAGGCAGCTGTGTGATGGGGCAGGCAGCTCCCCTGTTAGAGATATGTCGTAAGCCCACATCCAGCAAGGCCCAGCGGGCAGGAAAACCAGCAAGGCCCAGCCCCCACCCCCCACACATCCCTTTCAGTTTTATTTTAGCTCTTCTTGCCCCTCTAGCTAAAGGTAATTAATTATTGAGCTGCTGCAGCTCTGGCTCGGGTTTTCCCCCCCCTCTCTTTTTACTGTCTAATAAAACTGTGGGAACATAAATCTGGTTTAGCTCCTTTAGAAAAAAAGAGATAAAAATCAAATTAATAAATAATAACCCAACCCCCCCCCTCCCCCCAGGAAACCCCCAGCCCCCAGCCGCTGCAGAGTGCCCGGACCCCAGGGCGCTGCAGGCAGGGAGCTGGGGGAGGCTGCCGCAGAGGCCTCCCAGGAAGCTGTTCTGCCCTTCTCTTGCCCCAGGATGTCTTCTTCCCTCCCACAGTCAATAACTTATGGACTCAGTGCCTGGGGCTGGAGGTGTTTCTGTGCTTTGTGGCTGTGTGTTTGGGGGGAGGGGTTGGGGTTTTCCCCCCCCTCCTCTCCTGGCTGCTCTGCTTCCCGGGGAGCACAGAGCCCGGGGGGGTGGTTCTGCCCGCGCTGGGCTGCCTGCATTTCAGGCAGGGGGGGAGGAAAAGGGGCAGAGCCGGCTGGGTGGGAAGGCAGCAGGTCGTGGGGCTGGGAGGGAAGGGATCAGATCACTCTCTGTTTCCCTGGTCCTGTTTTGCCCCGGGTGGAAGCAAGCAGCAGCTCCCTGGCGCAGGCCGGTGATTGCTGCTTGGGATCGTTCGCATCCAGCACCTGGGGCCCTGGGGCCACATCTGGAGCCCTGGGGCCACCTCTGGAGCCCTGGGCCACCATCTGGAGCCCTGGGGCCAGTTCTGGGCTCCCCAGTTCCAGAGAGAAAAGGAACTGCTGGAGAGAGTCCAGCAGAGGCTACCAAGCTGCTGAGGGGCCTGGAGCAGCTCTGGGAGGAGCAGCTGAGAGCCCTGGGGCTGAGAGCCTGGAGCAGAGCAGCCCCAAAGGGCAGCTGAGCAATGCTCAGCAAGAGCTGAAGGAGCTGTGGGGGGCAAGAGGCTGGGGCCAGGCTCTGCTCAGTGGTGCCCAGGGACAGGACAAGGGGCACAGGCTGGAAGCCAGGAGGTTCCACCTGAAGAGGAGGAGAAAGTTGCTTGGTGTGAGGGTGCTGGAGCCTGGAGCAGGCTGCCAGAGAGGTTGTGGAGTCTCCTGCCCTGGAGAGCTTCCAACCCCCCCTGGGCACTGTGCCCCTGGGCAGGCTGCTGTGGAGCCCTGCTGGAGCAGGGGCTTGGGCTGGGTGAGCTCCAGTGGTCCCTTCCAGCCCCTCCCTGCTGGGATTCCATGAATCTGTGACTGGTGTGGCCAGAGAGGAGAGAAGCTGGGGACTGAAGGGCCATACACAGCCACCCCCCACCCAGGGCTGGCAGCCACACAGACAGGGCAGGCTGCTGCCATCAGTGGATCAAAAGCCCCAAAGAGTGGCCAGGAGCAGTGCTGGAGACAGGAGCAACCCCTGACTGTGTCCTGCTGACCCTGGCCCCTTCTCCATGGGCACTCTACAGAGCTGCCCCTGGGGAGACCCTCTCCTGGTGCCCTGTCTGGGATGAGCTGCAGGAGGCTGAGCAGCTCTGAAGCCTTCTCCCTCTGCACCAGAGAGCCACAGGGCTGCAGCAAGCTGCTTTTACCAGCCCTGCTTCATCTCCCAGACCCATTACAGACCCCTCCACCAAGGGCAAGATCTGCCCTTCCAGGCCCCCAGCCTTGCAGGCTGTTTGCCCCTTTGTGTCTCCCAGCACTGCTCTGCTTCACCCAGCAGGAGGCGGCCGGAGGGGCTGGGCTCAGCTCTGCTCCTGTGCACACAGACTGCCTCCTACACACAGCTGCTTCAGCTTCCTCGCCCCTTCCAGCTGAGCCACCAGCACAGCTCCCCCCGGGAGCCTGACCGGAGCAGCTGTACCTCCTCCTCCCTCCCGCGGAAGGTGGTGGCGAGCTCCGAGGGCAGAGAGGACCCACTGCCCGCCTGCCCCAGCGGCATCCCAGCTGGAAACAAGGGGAAAGGACTTCAGAGGAGGAATTCTGGGTTAAGCAGGTCACAGCCAGCACCAATCCTGGCTTAAGGGAGAGGCTCAGGCAGGGGGGCTGAGGAGCAAAGGGGTGGGGGGAGGGAAATGGAACTCTGCAGCAGGGTAATGAGGGTTGGCTCACCTAAAATAGCATCATTAAAAACTGCAAGGGAGGTGCAGTGCCAGGGGCTGCAAACCTGACAGAAGGTAGCTGAGGGTGGAAGGGAAAGGCAGCTTTGATGCCAAGATTAGGCTCGGTGTTAATTGCTGGCTTAGGAGCTGAAAACTCCTCTGCACCCCCACAAAAGGGCACAGAGAGACAAAGGGCTGGGAGAAAATCTCCGGCCCCAGCTCCCCCCAGGCCACCACAGGAGCCATCAGCCCCTCAGAGGCTCAGCCCCACGGCCCCAGAGCAGCAGAGGGGCACAGAGGCAAACAGGAACCCAAACGATGGAGTCAGGGGAAGCCACAGCATCTCTGGGCCCCTCCCTGGGCTGTCCTGGGCCTGAGGCATGGAACCCAGCCCCATGAGGCAATGCCAGAGCGCCTTTGGGACTGCAGAGGAAGGGGCTAGGGGCTGCCCCTGCTGGGGAGAGTGTCAGGGGCTGGCTGGCACACGGTGCAAGCAGTGCCCTGACCATCTGATGCAGAGCAGGGGCTTGGCAGCTGAATCTTGAGCTGAAGTAACACCCAGGCTGAGCTTTCTGCTCTGGCAGCTCCCTCAGCAGGTGGAGGACAAGGAGACACAGCAAGCTCCTCCTCGGCCTCCCAGTGCTCTGCCCCCTCCAGCCTCAAAGCCAAGGCTTGGTGCCTGGCTCCTGCAGGGGCTGGAGGGAAAACCTCTCCGCTCCTCTGCCCATCGCGGGCCAAGGACCTCCTCAGGGATGCAAGGCCACAGGGGGCCTCAGGCTGCTCTGGAGGACAAAAGCTCTCCCCCTGGGGCCAGCAGGGCTTCGAGCTTCTTGCAGGTGAGTGGAGTGAAGGGGTAGAGGGCTGCTGCCCTCCAGCCTGACCCTGCTGCTCCCCCCTGACCCTGAGCCTGCAGCTGCTCAGCAGCCCCTGGCAGCAGAGCTGCTGGCAGCTTCTGGGGGTTAGAAAGTGCAGGTCTGGCAGATGCCTTTAGCTGCAGGCTCCCTGGCAGCCTGCATCAGCTGCAGCCACACTCTGGGGCTTCTCTCTGGCCACCCTCAGTGCCTGCCTGCTCAGGGGGTCCTTCCCTGTGAAGGCCTGGGGGCAGCTGCACACCCAGCCCGTCGCCAGCTCTGCCTGCTCTGCCTGCTGCTTGCCCTGCTCTCAAGGGCAGGAAGGTTGCTCCTTGTGCCTGCTGTGCTCATTGCTCTCCCCACAGGAGGCACTCAGCCACGGTGCTTGCCCTGCCCTGCTGCCCTGCCCGGCCTTGCTCCCTGCCTGCCTCCAGCAGGAGCCCTCAGGCTGCTTCAGCTGAGGTGTGCCAGGGGTCCCTGGGCTGGCACATTCCCCTGCTGCTAATGCTCTGCAGGGGCAGTGCCTTGCTGCTTGGAGAGCTTTCCTTGGGGACAGACCTGCTTCCCCGGGGGAAAAGAGAGAAAGCAAAGCCACCAAACCACCTCTCTTGCAATTAGGAGCCCCAGGGCCTCCCCCAGCCCGGCCCTCCCTCGTCTTCCCCAGGCTGGCATGGCCCAGGGAGCCTGCACTGCCTGCCACTGCAGCACTCTGCCACTTGCAGCTGCCCCTGGGCCCTGCTGCTGCTGCTGCTGCTTTTTGTGGGTGGCACTTTGTCTCCTCCCCTGCTGTGGGTTCCATTCGGCTTCCCAGCTGCCACCACCTTTGCTGCTCCCATAAAGAGAGAGAATAAACCCCAAAAAACCCCAAATGAAAGTGCTGCTTCCTTCTTCTGCAGGCTCTGGAGCTGGGACTGGGAGCTGCAAGGCAGGACCCAGCCCTGGGCAGCCTCTCCTGGGGACAGAGTGGCTGAGAGCAGCCAGGCAGAGAGGGGCCTGGGGGGAGTGGTGGACAGCAGCTGAACAGGAGCCAGCAGTGTGCCCAGGGGGCCAAGCAGGCCAAGGGCATCCAGGCCTGCAGCAGGAGCAGTGTGGCCAGCAGGAGCAGGGAGCTCATCCTGCCCTGTGCTCAGCACTGCTGAGGCCACACCTTGAGTCTTGTGGAGTCCCCACCCCTGGAGAGGCTCAGCACAGGCTTGGATGAGGCCCTTGGAGCCATGGTTTGGGTGCCAGGAGGTGCTAGGGCTTAGGTCAGAGGTTGGACTGGATGGTCCCTGAGGTCTCTCCCGGCCTGGCTGGCTCTGTGAGTCTATGCAAGCAACTCAGATGAAGAGCCAGGCAGGGGGCTCCACCCCTCCTGCCTTCCCCTGCCTGGGTGAGGCACCCAGAGCCATGGTTTAGCTGATCAGGTGGTGCTGGGTGCCAGCCTGGACTCAGTGACCTCTGAGGTCTTGTCCAACCTGCTTAATTCTGTATTCTACCTCCCCAGCTGCTGTCCCCCTTCAGCTGGACCATTCACAGGCTCCACACATGGCTACCAGGGGGGGAGCACGGGGTCTCTGCTGGCCTCTGCCCATCCCAGGTGCTGCAGCACATGGAGGCCTTGCTGGGATGCAGTCTCCTTCCTTGTCCACTGCTCGTTTGACTCTGCCCTGCTCTGGTTGAGGCTAGCTGCTGGGGACAGCAAACCAGCAATGATTTGTCAGCTCAGCTGGGGGTGAAGGGCTGACCACTGGTGGTGTTTGTCTCAGCTTCCAGAGGATCACAGAGCCCCAGCATGCTTTGGGTAAGAAAGAGCTCTTAAAGCTCATCCAGTCCTCCCCCCCTGCAGGGACATCCCCAGCCAGAGCAGGATGCTCAGAGCCTCAACCAGCCTGGCCTGGAGTGGTTCCAGGCATGGAGCATCTCCCAGCTCTCAGGGCACCCTGAGCAAGGCTCTCTCTACCCTCAGCACCATAGAACCACAGAGCTGGCAGGGCTGGAGGGGACCCCAAGGCTCAGCCAGCCCCAACCCCCTGCCCTGGGCAGGGACCCCTCACCCCACAGCAGGCTGCTCACAGCCACCTCCAGCCTGGCTGCAAACACCTCCAGGCAGGAGGCTGCCACCCCCTCCCTGGGCAGCCTGTGCCAGGCTCTCACCACCCTCCTGGGCAACAACTTCTTCCTCACATCCAGTCTGCATCTCCCCACTTCTGGCTCTGCTCAGTCCCAGCACTGCCTGATGTTGTCCTTCTCACTGATCTGGATCTCCCTCACCCCTTGTTCTGATTCAAGGGGTCCTGATCTAAAGTCTGTCCCCAGCTTTCTGCTTGGCCCCTGTCAGCACTTAGAAGGCCACCAGGAGGTCTGCCTGGAGCCTTCTCTTCTGCAGGCTGAGCAACCTCAGCTCTCTCAGCCCTGCTGGCATCGCGGTGGCCTCCCCTGGCTCTGTTTTCTGACTCTCTGATCGATTCTCTGTTGCCATCAGCATCTCAATGCTTTGCTGACTGCTGTTGCCACCAGAGGACTATGGATTGGTGTCGGTGCCGAGGGCTTGGAAAGTTCTGACCCTGAGAGGGGTTTGGCTTGTAACCCCCCAGCTGCTGAGAGCAAGGCTCAGCCACGCTGCCGGCCCTGCAGGGCGCCTGGGAGCTTTGCCAGACAAACGGAGCAGAGAGCAGCTGGGGCTGCCCCCGCCCGGGCCCGATCCCAGCAGATGCGAGGAGCCACCACACATCAGCGGGAGGGCTCTTGCCGCTCCCTCTGCACATCAGCCCCGGCAGCGTTTCAGCAGCAAAAGCTCCTCCCTGCCTCTGAGGAGGCAGGAGAAAGGGCATGGGAGTGTAGCTGCTCAGCAGTGGTGCTCTCAAAGCCACCAACAGCCGCGGGCCCCAGCGGGGCTCCTGCCCTGCAGCTGGGGGGGCTGCTGGGCAGCCACCGACCAGGAGCCAGCAGCGCCCAGGGGCCAAGCCGGCCAAGGGCAGCTCTCCCGGCCAGCTGCCTCCTGTGACCCTGGGGGGCTGATGTGCAGCACATGGGCTGCACAGCTCCAGCACAGCTCTTTGCCCCTTTCCACTGCAGGCCCCTGTGTCACACCATTAGCCAGCACACAAGGCTCCCAGCACTGCAGGCCTGCTCCCACCACCCACCCAGGCTGCTGCTGGAAGGGCTCCAGGGCAAGCCTGTAACCAGAAGGCCAAATCCAGACCACCCCTGCCCTGTCTGAGCAAAGCAGCTGAGGAAGTGCAGGGCTTAGATGCTCCTGATCCCTCCTGCAGCTGAGGCAGCAGAGGAGTGCAGGTGCCCTGCACAGAGGGCTGCCCCTCCCTGCTTTAGCTCCCATCAGCCCCTCTCAAGGGGTTGAGAGAGTTTCTGCAGGGAAAAACCACTTCCCCTTGCTGCCTTGCTGGGCTCTGTGCTGCCCTGGCAAGCAGCAGCCTCAGCTGTGCTGGTTCCAGAGCACAGGGGCAGCACGGCAGCAAACCTCCCACCAGAGAAAGGGTCTGGCAGGTGGGGACAGGGAGCCCGTGGGGACAGGGGGCCCGTGGGGACAGGGAGCCCGTGGGTCCTGCTCTAACCCTGCAGAGGTGCTCCCTGAGAGCTGTCCCTGCTGCCTCTGCCTCGCTGGCAGAAGGCTGGAGGCTGGGAGAGCAAAACTGGGGCAGCACAAGCCCTGAATTGCCTCTGGGAAGGAGGGGGAGAAGCGAGCAGCTCAAAGGCTGCTGTGCTCCCCCCGCTGCAAGGCCAGGCTGCAAATGGGAGCAGTAAAAATAACAATGAGGGGCAGAGGCAGGAGGAAGAAGGAATCCTGAATCAAAGCTCTGATCAGGCAGGCTGCCCTGCAGTGAGGTCCCACCAACCCCCGCGGGCTGGGCTCAGCTCCCCGCACAGCTGAGCACACATTTGCTGCTCAGATGGGGCCCAGCAGCCTGTGCAAGCTCTGCTGTGCTGCCCATGGCCTGCACACGCCTGTAAGCCAGGGCACCGACCTCGGCTTGGCACGGCCCGGCCTGGCCTGGCCCGGCTTGCTCACCCGGTCTGCCAGCAGGGGCTTCGGGAGGCACCGAGCACTGCCCTCGCATTTCAATACAATGCAATACAATACAATACACCTCACAGGCAGCAGCAGCTTGGATTTCAGAGGTCCAACACGTCCCTGCTCCTCAGCTCTTCGCTGGAGTCCTCAGAGGACCTCCTCACGGGCAAGGGAGAGCATTAAACTGGAGCCACCTCTGTGCTGCACTGAGTTCTGGCACTGCCCTGCACCCGGGCCGCCTGGGACACCTCCTAGGAAGAGGCTCTGGGTTTATTAATGGTCCCCAAACCTGCCCCTGAGCAACAGCTTCCCTGCCACGACCAGCATGGCAACAGGGTCTGAAGGCAAGGGCAGGTTTGGGACCCTCTGGGTTTCCTCTGCTCAGCTTCCAGAATCAGCTTCCCTGTTTGTTCAACAGCAATAAACTCCCCGAGCTTTATAGAGCCATAAACCCACTACAACTGCTTCCATTTATGGCTGTGTATAATTTACTCGGGGAGGTTTCCTCTCTAATGGTGCAGTGCAAGTGATTGGAGTTCTATTAGCTGGAAACAGCACATCCACATTTGCTGAGCCCCCATCAATACTGCTGCCCGGTGGAGGCCATCCCAGCCGGGCTCCTGCCTGAGCAGGAGGAGGAGGAGCTGGGGGCAGGAGGGCAGGAGGGGCAGGAGGGCAGAGGTGGCAGGAGCAGGCAAAACTGAAGGTAGGTGTTGAGGCTTCAGGCAAATGAGGAACTCGGGGATCAGCGTCCCCTTGGCTGCTGCCGACCGCCTGCGGTGCCTTGGGGCTGGAGGGCAAGCACCACTCCCGCCAGGCTGAGCTCCTCCTGAGCCTCCTGGCAGCGGCATGCGGCTGAAAGGACAGCTCCCAGGACACAAGGACCCCGGAGCACCCAGAGAGGCACCTGGCTGCCCACAGGCTGGAGAGCAATAAAGGAAACGTTAGACTGCCTGGCAGCTAGAGGAGTCCTTGGGGCTCAGGTAGGGGGCAGGGGACACAGATCACAGGACAGGCAGGGAGGGACCTGCAAAGCTCCTCCAGCCCAACCTCCCCACGCTCAGCAGGGACATCCCCAGCTGGGTCAGGCTGCCCAGGGCCTCACTCAGCCTCACCTGGAAGATCTCCAGGGCTGGAGCCTCAGCCACCTCCCTGGGCAGCCTGCTGCAGGGTTCCAGCAGCCTCACAGGGAAGAACTTCTTCCTGATACCCAATCTCAACCTGCCCTGCTCCAGCCTGCAGCCATTGCCCCTGCTGCTGTCCCTGCAGGCCTTGGGGAGCAGTCTCTCTGCAGCCTGCCTGTAGCCTCCTTCAGGTCCTGCCAGGCTGCTCTGAGGTCTGCCAAAAGGACTTTAGCAAGCCCAAGGGGCAGAATGGGCACTGGAAGTGCGGGAGGGGAAGGAAGGGGGGGGTAAACCAGTGCCCAGCAGAAAGCCAGCGCGGCATTCCGCCCCGGCGGAGCCGGCAGGCAGCCCCCGCAGCCGCTGCTCCCGTGCGAGGGGACACATCAGAGGCTCCTCTCACGTGGGAGGAGATCATGAAGCGTATCAAAAGGCACTACAGCAAATCACCAAGACCAAAGGATATCCTCGCCGGAGCACACGGGGGACTCCGCTGTGAAACTGCTGAATTAACCACCGGCGTGCAGGCTGCGCTGTAAAAATACCTCTGCGAGCCGAGAGGCTGGAGGCTAACCGAGGTGGTTTCCATTATTAAAGAGGAGCCTAAGCAAGTTCTGGAGACTCCAGCCTGGCAGCACATCTGTAGCAGGCTAATTGATAGAAATTGTGAGATAAAAGAGGATCCGTGGATCGCTGAAGCATAATGGAGGAGCGTGCGGGCGGCTCCGCGAAGGGAATAGCGCTCCGCAGGCTCGGCGCAGCGCTTTGAAGCGCTCGATCGGCAGGGGACGAGGCAGAGCCAGCTGATGGAGCATTTGCATTTCTAAAGGCCTTCTACAAAGCCTTTCGCCAGGAAAACCACAATCACCTTAACGAAGGATGCGAGGCGAGGTCCTTACGCTAATAAACAGCGGTTTGAGCCAGGCAGAGCCCAGGCTGGCGGTGGAAGGGGCAACGCTCGGGGCGGAGGGGCAGCAGCTAGGATTAGACGATTAAATTAGGGAATTAAACAAAGGAAACCACGGTTTAAATGATCGTGACGAGAAAGGAGAGTGGGAGAGCAAGCCTGGCCCCTGGGCAAGCTCCTGCTGGCCACTGGGCAAGCCTGGCCCCTGGGCAAGCTCCTGCTGGCTACAGGGCAAGCCTGGCCCCTGGGCAAGCTCCTGCTGGCCACAGGGCAAGCCTGGCCCCTGGGCAAGCTCCTGCTGGCCACAGGGCAAGCCTGGCCCCTGGGCAAGCTCCTGCTGGCCACAGGGCAAGGTTCTGCTGGCCACAGGGCAAGCTCCTGCTGGCCCCTGGGCAAGCTCCTGCTGGCCACAGGGCAAGCTCCTGCTGGCCACAGGGCAAGCCTGGCCACTGGGCAAGTTCCTGCTGGCCACTGGGCAAGCTCCTGCTGGCCACTTGGCAAGCTCCTGCTGGCCACAGGGCAGTTCTGATGCCCAGCTCAGGAAGGATACACCAAAACCTGAGGCAAAAACCCCCAAAGCCACAGAAGTGGAGGGCAGCAGCGGTGGTGGAAGGGCTTCACAGCGGTGTGAAAGTGACCTCGGGGCACGCAGCAGCCACACACTGGGAGCCTTCATCCGGAAGGGGAAGGGGAAGGGGGAGGCAAAGTAAGCAGCACCAAAAGCAGGAGATGGAGGCAGCAGTCAGCTGAGGAGAGACTGCAAGAGTGCAGCTCCCAGGTGGCAGGTTCCAAGCAGCAGGAAGGTTCTCCAGGCAGGGTCTGTGCTCTGCCACAGGCACTGTGCACAAAGCCTCCCTGGGTCCCAGGCGGGCCTGGGCCTGTGCTTGCTCCGCTGAGAGCTGTGAGACACTAAGGCAGAGCCTGGCTCTGGTGCTTCTGGAGATGCAGGCAAGCAGAAACTTGCTCCACTGCTACATCTGCTGCTTAGCATCCACCAAAGCTGCAGGTGGAAGGAGAGAGCACTCACTGGCAGCCCATGGAGTCACAGAGTGGGCTGGTTGGAGGGGAGCTCCAGGGCTCATCCAGCCCAAGCCCCTGCACCCAGCAGGGACATCCTCCCCTGGAGCAGGCTGCCCAGAGCCCTCTCCAGCCTCACCTGGAATAGCTCCAGGGCTGGAGCCTCAGCCCCCTCCCTGGGCAGCCTGCTGCAGTGTTCCAGCAGCCTCCTGGGGCAGAACTTGCTCCTCACATCCAATCTCAATCTGCTCTGCTCTCATTCAAACCCTTGCCCCTGGGCCTGTCCCTGCAGGCCTTTGGCAGCAGTCTCTATCCTTCCTGTAGCCCTCTTCAGGTACTGGAAGGCAGCTCTGGGGGTCCCTTCAGAGTCTTCTCTCCTCCAGGCTGAACACCCCCAGCTCCCTCAGCCTGTCTCATAGCAGAGGTGCTCCAACCCCTTGGATGTTTTTCATGGCCTCATCTGGACCCTCCCCAGCCAGGGGATGTCCTGCTGCCTCTGGGGAGGTCAGACTGGGTGAGCTTTGGAGGTCTCTCCTGGCCTGGGCCATTCTGGTTCTGTGAGAGGAAACAGCCCCAAGTGGCACCAGGGGAGGTTTAGGTTGGACCCTGGAAGCAGCTCCTTCACTGGAAGGGTTCCCCAAGGCTGGCAGAGGCCCCGGGGAGCTGGCTGAACCCCCATCCCTGGAGGCGCTGCCAGAGGCAGAGCCGTGGTGCTGAGGGTTCAGCCCCAGCCTGGAGAGGGCTGGGGAGGGTTGGGCTCAGGGGTCTTAAAGGGCTTTTCCAACCTGAGCAATTCGATGGCTCTGTGATTTCATGACCTCCAGCAGGTCTTTCACTGGCAGGTTGCTTGACAGGAAGCTCTGCCTGGAGACAAACCTCCAAGCACACAGCAGTTTAACCTCAGCACCATTGCACTCTCCTTACTGCTTTGCAGGACGTGGAGCAGCAGCAGCTTGGGCTCAAGACACTTGAGTCAAACCTATTGATGGTGCTCTCACCTCCTTTAAGGCAAAATCACAGATACCAGCCAGGAGTCCACAGGGAATAAATGGCTGCATCCCACCAAGGAATTATCTCCATCAGCTGTGATGGACTAAGCTTTATTGTGTGAGGCCTCTCCTTCAGAGCCTCCTTTGGTTGTCTGCCAAGCCCAGGGCAGAGGCAGAGTAATCTTCTCTTGATTCATAACCTGGCTCCTGACAGTAACTCCTTCCCCTCTTCCCTCTGATGCACTGGAGCCTGGGCAGGGAAAGGCACAGGCAAGAGAGCTTGGCAGGAAGCTTGCTCTGGGGCTGCCCCTCCAGCAGCAGCCACCTCTGCTCTCCTGAAGGTCCTCAGCCACCTCTGCTCTCCTGAAGCTCAGCACTCAGCCACCTCTGCTCTCCTGAAGGTCCTCAGCCACCTCTGCTCTCCTGGAGCTCAGCACTCAGCCACCTCTGCTCTCCTGGAGCTCAGCACTCAGCCACCTCTGCTCTCCTGGAGCTCAGCACTCAGCCACCTCTGCTCTCCTGGAGCTCAGCACTCAGCTCTGCTCTCCTGAAGCTCAGCACTCAGCCACCTCTGCTCCCCTGGAGCTCAGCACTCAGCCACCTCTGCTCTCCTGGAGCTCAGCACTCAGCCACCTCTGCTCTCCTGGAGCTCAGCACTCACCTCTGCTCTCCTGAAGCTCAGCACTCAGCCACCTCTGCTCCCCTGGAGCTCAGCACTCAGCCACCTCTGCTCTCCTGGAGCTCAGCACTCAGCCACTCTGCTCTCCTGAAGCTCAGCACTCAGCCACCTCTGCTCTCCTGAAGCTCAGCACTCAGCCACCTCTGCTCTCCTGGAGCTCAGCACTCAGCCACCTCTGCTCTCTGGAGCTCAGCACTCACCTCTGCTCTCCTGGAGCTCAGCACTCAGCCACCTCTGCTCTCCTGAGCTCAGCACTCAGCCACCTCTGCTCTCCTGAAGCTCAGCACTCAGCCACCTCTGCTCTCCTGGAGCTCAGCACTCAGCCACCTCTGCTCTCCTGGAGCTCAGCACTCAGCCACCTCTGCTCTCCTGGAGCTCAGCACTCAGCCACCTCTGCTCTCCTGGAGCTCAGCACTCACCTCTGCTCTCCTGGAGCTCAGCACTCAGCCACCTCTGCTCTCCTGAAGCTCAGCACTCAGCCACCTCTGCTCTCCTGAAGCTCAGCACTCAGCCACCTCTGCTCTCCTGGAGCTCAGCACTCAGCCACCTCTGCTCTCCTGGAGCTCAGCACTCAGCCACCTCTGCTCTCCTGGAGCTCAGCACTCAGCCACCTCTGCTCTCCTGAAGCTCAGCACTCAGCCACCTCTGCTCTCCTGGAGCTCAGCACTCAGCCACCTCTGCTCTCCTGGAGCTCAGCACTCAGCCACCTCTGCTCTCCTGGAGCTCAGCACTCAGCCACCTCTGCTCTCCTGGAGCTCAGCACTCACTCTGCTCTCCTGGAGCTCAGCACTCAGCCACCTCTGCTCTCCTGGAGCTCAGCACTCAGCCACCTCTGCTCTCCTGAAGCTCAGCACTCAGCCACCTCTGCTCTCCTGGAGCTCAGCACTCAGCCACCTCTGCTCTCCTGGAGCTCAGCACTCACCTCTGCTCTCCTGGAGCTCAGCACTCAGCCACCTCTGCTCTCCTGGAGCTCAGCACTCAGCCACCTCTGCTCTCCTGGAGCTCAGCACTCAGCCACCTCTGCTCTCCTGGAGCTCAGCACTCAGCCACCTCTGCTCTCCTGGAGCTCAGCACTCAGCCACCTCTGCTCTCCTGGAGCTCAGCACTCAGCCACCTCTGCTCTCCTGGAGCTCAGCACTCGCCACCTCTGCTCTCCTGAAGCTCAGCACTCAGCCCCCTCTGCTCTCCTGGAGCTCAGCACTCAGCCACCTCTGCTCTCCTGGAGCTCAGCACTCAGCCACCTCTGCTCCCCTGAGCTCAGCACTCAGCCACCTCTGCTCTCCTGGAGCTCAGCACTCAGCCACCTCTGCTCTCCTGAAGCTCAGCACTCAGCCACCTCTGCTCTCCTGGAGCTCAGCACTCAGCCACCTCTGCTCTCCTGGAGCTCAGCACTCACCTCTGCTCTCCTGGAGCTCAGCACTCAGCCACCTCTGCTCTCCTGGAGCTCAGCACTCAGCTCTGCTCTCCTGAAGCTCAGCACTCAGCCACCTCTGCTCTCCTGAAGCTCAGCACTCAGCCACCTCTGCTCTCCTGGGCTGCATTTCTTGCTCCTGGGCTCAGGCCCAAGCCAGTTCTGCACTGGAGCCTGCTGGAGTATCCTCTCAGACTTTCACTCTGGCTACCTTTGGGTTGGCTTTCCCACCCCTCCTCTCTCCTGACCCAATATTGGAGGGGTGCCCCAGCACGGGGGGGGGCAATCCCTGCCCTGCTGCTGCTGGTCCACACCTAGAGCTCAGGAGAAAAGAGCTTTGCCAGAGCTCCTGAGCTAGAAAGGGAGCTGGGACCCCAGCCAGGCCTCTCACCTGCCCTGATCTCCTCCTGCAGCCCGAGCCAGCTGTGCTTTTGTTTCCCTGCTCTGCAGCACCTCACAGGGGCTGTGAGGGAAGGAGTGTGTGCAGGCAGCACCCCCAGGACCCTTCCCAGCCAAGGCACAGCCCTGAGACAGCAGGAATTGGCTCTTGGAGCCAAGCTCTGCTTGCAGTCAACATCCATCTGCAGCAAGAGGAGATCAATGGAAGCTCTGGGCCTGAGCTGTGTGATCACTAAGGATGGATTAGCATCTGCTGATCATGTCATCCCTTCAGCTCCTACAAGAGCTCTTAAATGAGGAAGAGCTTCTGAGTCAAGAGATTAATATGCAACACAAGTAGCACATGGAAGGCCCTGCAGAAGGCAGTGGTGAGCTCAGCTTCCCCTGTGAGCCTGGGACACTGCTGCCTCCAAACCAGCCCTGGAGGGGCCTCCTCCCATTGCGAGGTACCTGGGGATGATGAAGCAGGAACAGGAGGAGCAAAGAGGGAGCAAACATTTTGGCAAGCACCTGTGACAGCCCTCTGCACCTCAGGAGAACCTCCCCTCGGGTAGCTGTGGGGTGGAGTGGAGTGGGATGGAATGGGATGGGATGGGATGGAATGGAATGGACTTAACCAGGTTGGAAAAGACCTCAGGGATCATCAGCTCCAACCTCTCACTCAGCACCATCTGATCAGCTAACCCATGGCTCCAAGGGCCTCATTCAGGCTCCTCCTGAACACCTCCAGGGATGGGGACTCCACCACCTCCCTGGGCAGCACAGCCCAAGGGCCAATCTCTCTTGCTGGGAAGAACTTCTTCCTAGCATCCAGCCTGAACCTCCCCTGGCACAGCTTGAGACTGTGTCCTCTTGTTCTGCTGCTGGGGGCCTGGGAGAAGAGACCAACCCCCCACCTGGCTACAACCTCCCTTCAGGGAGTTGCAGAGAGCAATGAGGTCTCCCCTGAGCCTCCTCTTCTCCAGGCTAAGCAAGCCCAGCTCCCTCAGCCTCTCCCCCAGGGCTGTGCTCCAGACCCCTCCCCAGCTCTGTTGCCCTTCTCTGACACCTTCCAGCCTCTCAGTGTCCTTCTGAACCTGAGGACCCAGGACTGGGCAGCAGCTGGGACATGCAGAGCTCCTGTGTGTCCTGCACAGAGAGATGATCCACAGCTGAGTGTGAGATGTGCAGGCAGGTAAGCAGAGCCTTAGGGAGGTGGTTTACATCTTACAAGGCAGGGGGGGGCTGGGGCTGGTGGGAAGAGCCTTTGGTCAGGTGAAAAACTGCAGGGAGCAGGGTGAGGAGCAATGCAGTGATGTGGGACTGGAAAATGAGTTCTTATGAGACTCTGCAGGAAGTCAACACATCCTGACCAGCCTGAAGAAAGGAAGACTAAGAGTAGAGAAGAGAGGAATGGCAGCTGTGTGCTGGGCAACAGTGCCTGAGGGAAGGAAGCTAAAGTGTGCCCTGGAGAGCAGCAGAGGAAGTGAGCAGAGCTGGGAGGCAAAGCTGCCCAAAGCAGACATGGAAGCATGGACCAAGTCCTGCTGGGGCAGGAGAGCAGCCTGGGCTCAGCACTGCTGAGGCCACCCCTGAGTGCTGGGCTCAGCTCTGGGACCCTCACTCCAGGAAGGACATTGAGGGGCTGGAGCCTGTCCAGGGCAGGGCAATGAGGCTGGAGAAGGGCCTGGAGCCCCTGGCCCACGAGGAGGGCCTGAGGGAGCTGGGGGTGTTGAGGCTGCAGGGGAGGAGGCTGAGGGAGACCTCCTTGCTCTCTGCAGCTGCCTGCAGGGAGGTTGCAGTGAGGAGGGGGCAGCCTCTGCTCCTGGGGGGGCAGGGGCCAGGCCCAGGGCAAAGGGTGGCAAGCTGCAGCAGGGGAGGCTGAGGCTGGAGCTCAGGAACTCTTTCTGCCCTGGAAGGCTTCTCAGAGCTTGGCAGAGGCCGCCCAGGGCAGTGCTGCAGTCCCCATGCCTGGAGGGGTTTCAGCAGCTGTGGAGCTGTGCTGAGGGCCATGGGCAGGCTGGGGGGGCTCGGCTGCCTGGCCTGGAGAGCTCTTCCAAAGCAGATGGAGTCTGTGATCCTTCAATTCCTGCCATTGATAAAGGCACTGAAGAGAGCAGCCCCAGTGCTGAGCCCTGGGGGACGCTGCCGGTGCCTGAGCACCAGCCAGGATGAGCTCCTCGGGCTCGCCCAGCAGCCAGCTTCCAACCCAGTGCAGAGGGCACTGGGCCAGCAGAGCAAGGACCCACACTCCAGCCCTGGGAGCAGCTATCCTGCTATGAGAGAGCAGTGCAGCTCTGGAACAAGTGAGCCAGAAGCAGCTCTTTGGGAGCTGAACAGTGATTTCAGCCAAAAGCATTTTCTCCTGCCAGAAACTTTGGCTCTGGAAGTAATCCTCCAGCTGAGGTTTTTCTGGCCTCCCTTACTGGCACTTCTGCAGGTAGATGCCTAAAGCATCACCCTGGGACTCCTCCCTCCAAAGCAGCCAATCCTTTGCAGAGGTAGGTCCCAGGAAGCCTCCTGTGAAGACATTCCCTACTCGCTCGGTGCTGGGGCTCAGAACCTGGCCAAGTCCCTCGCCCTGACAGCAGAATGAAGCCAAGGGCTGTGGTCCCCAAAGGGGATTCCAGCAGCAGCAGCCAATCCACTTGTCACAGGCTGTGAAGCCAAGCCAAGGCTGGTTTGTAGGGGTTGAAAGCAGGAGGTGACTCTCACAGAAGGTGAGCCTTGGGAAAGCTGATTAAAAGGTTGAGAGATGTGCCCTGGAAGCCCCTGGGAGCAGGAGCAGCAGCAGCTGAGTCTGCCCCAGCACAGGAGCAGTCCCTCCATCCCCAGCAGAGCTGCAGGCTGGCTGGGGGCTGCCTGCTGGAGGATTTCAGCAGAGAGTTGGCTTTGATGGAGTGTGAGGCCAAAGTGAGTTGTCTCACCCTGGGCTCCTTGCTTCTGCTCCCTTGCCCCAGCACTCCAGGGTGCTGAGGAGTGCAGAGGGGACAGCTGCCTCCTCCCAGCAAGGGAAGTGATGCTGGAGCTTGTTGGCACCAGCAGAGAAGGGCTGCTGCCCAAGGTGAGGCTCTCACCACAGCAGGCTGCACAGCCCCAACTCCCTCAGTCTGTCCTCACAGCAGAGCAGCTCCAGCCCTCTGCTCCTCCTCGGGGCCCTTCTCTGGACACCTTCCAGCCCCTCCAGATCCTGCCTGGCCCAGAGGCTCCAGAGCTGGGCCCCGAGCTGCAGGTGGGAATGCACTGCAAGAGGATGAGGAAGCCCCCAGCAGGGAGGCAGGGCTGTGATGATCACAGCTCCAAAGCCAGCGATCAGCAGAGGCTGCCTGGCAATCCCCAGCTAATGCAGGGCCCAGAAGGATCAGGCAGCACATGGACCTTGCCTCCTGCCATGCTTTAGCAGAGCTTAATTGGATCATCCATTTTTTGGCAATATTAACATATCAGGGCTGCTGCTAATCCCTGGGGAGGTCCTGAGTGCTGCAGATTAAAGCCCTGCTCGCAGCCTGCAGGAGAGCCCTGCCTCAGCAATGGGAGGAATCTGAAAGTCTCCCCAGCACTTAGCTGCTAATTTAATGCAATTTCCCCAGGTCTGATGCTCTCTGTGGGGGCCATTGAGATGCATGAGCCCAAAAAGTAAATCCATCAAGATAATCTACCCAAAAAGGATCCAAATGTTCCAAGGGATGACTTCCTTAAGTCTGAAATACTGCTGCTGTGCTGCAGCTGGAAGTGCATTACTAAGATTTATTCCAAGAGAAGCACTGGTCCCTTCCTCAGGGAGCACAAACTCTGCTCACCCCTGAGTGCCTCTCCTGCCTGCCCCTCCCCGTCCCACCGACGGCCCCAGTCAGCCTTGGAGCTGCCCTCCTGGGCTGCAGCAGCAGCAGTGTGGGCAGCAGGGCAGGGAGGGGACTCTGCCCCTCTGCTCCACTCTGCTCACACCACAGCTGCAGCTCTGGGGCCAGCTCTGGAGCCTCTGTGCCAGGCAGGCTCTGGAGGGGCTGGAAGGTGTCCTGGAGACCCTGCTCCCAGCACAGGGAATGAAGCTGGGCACAGGCCACAGCTCAGCCCTTGCAGGGCTCAGGGGCACTTCACCTCTGGCCTCTCTGTGCTTTTCCCTGCCAGACAGCAGCCTGCCTGGGGGTGCCACTGCCCTGCCCCAGCTGGCAGGGGGTGGGGAGGTGGTGATGCTCAGCAGAGTAGCAGTGGAGGGCCTTGAGTGTGTCACCTAACTCCTTCCTGAGGAGAAGCTGTTGTAGGGCTGGAAGGAAGGGCTGGAAGGTGTCCAGAGAAGGGCCAGGAGGAGGAGCAGGGGGCTGGAGCTGCTCTGCTGTGAGCACAGCCTGAGGGGAGTTGGGGCTGTGCAGGCTGCAGAGGAGAAGGCTCCCAGGAGACCTCATTGTGGCCTTCCAGGAGCTGCAGGGGGCTGCAAGCAAGCTGGGGAGGGGCTTTGGAGGGTGCCAGGGAGGGATAGGACTGGGGGGGATGGAGCAGAACTAGAAGTGGGGAGATTGAGATTGGCTGTGAGGAAGAAGTTGTTGCCCAGGAGGGTGGTGAGAGCCTGGCACAGGCTGCCCAGGGAGGTGGTGGCAGCCTCCTGCCTGGAGGTGTTTGCAGCCAGGCTGGAGGTGGCTGTGAGCAGCCTGCTGTGGGGTGAGGGGTCCCTGCCCATGGCAGGGGGGCTGGGGCTGGCTGAGCCCTGAGGTCCCTTCCAGCCCCTAAGGTTCTGGAGTTCTGTGGCTCTGTGCCCAAGAGCTGTTTCGACTGCCCCTGGGTAATCAGTGAGGAGAGGGAAAAGCCCAAGAGGAAGGGCAGGCCTGGCACTGCAGGGCAGGGGCAGAGGGCTGTGCCCAGCAGCACTGCTGGGGGGGAGAAGGAAATTTATTTTTTCTATAATTTCCAACAGAAATTAAAATAAAATCTAAAAAAATCCAACTGAGCAGAGAAAGTTAACAGCAGGAATGGAAAACAAAGGCATAAAGAGCCAGCACTGCAGAGGGAGGATCAGTGGAGCTGAGCTGGCCACAGAGGGGAACCCAAGGCTCCCAGAATTGAATTCCAGTTGCTCAGGATTTATGGCACTCAGCAGCCATCCCTCCTCCCCCTCCAGAGGCATCCTCACTGCAGAGACCCCCAGGCTGCTGCCTGTGAGGGTTCCTCAGGCTGGGAGCTCACAGAGAGCTCTGCAGGGGAACCAGAGGGACAGGAAGCTAACTTTGGGCCATGCTTGGGCTGAATGTGAAGGGAAATCACAGCGTGGCAGGGCTGGAAGGGAGCTCCAGAGAGCAGCCAGCCCAGCCCCTGCCAGGGCAGGGCATCCAGGGCAGGGCACCCAGGGCAGGGCTCCCAGGGCAGGGCTCCCAGGAGCACAGCCAGGGGGGGCTGGGAAGGCTCCAGAGCAGACTCCACAACCTCTCTGGGCAGCCTGCTCCAGGCTCCAGCAGCCTCACACCAAACAACTTTCTCCTCATGCTCAGGAGGAACCTGCTGGGTCCCAGCTCATCCCTGTGGGTCCTTGTCCTGTCCCTGGGCACCACCAGCCAGAGCCTGGCCCCTTCCTCCTGACCCCCACCCCTCAGACACTGATAGGCATTGATCAGGTCCCTCTCAGCCTTTCTCCACAGCAGAGCTGTTCCCTGCCCTTCGTCATCCTCCCCTGGCCTCCCCCCAGCAGGTCTCTGGGGCTGGGCAGCCCAGGGCTGGGGGCAGTGTGCAGGGTGGTCTGGGCAGGGCAGGGCAGGGCAGGGCAGAGCAGGGCAGGGCAGGGCAGGGCAGGGCAGGCAGGGCAGAGCAGGGCAGGGCAGGGCAGGGCAGGGCAGGGCAGGGCAGGGCAGAGCAGGGCAGGGCAGAGCAGGGCAGGGCAGGGCAGGGCAGCAGGGCAGGGCAGGGCAGGGCAGAGCAGGGCAGGGCAGAGCAGGGCAGGGCAGAGCAGGGCAGGCAGGGCAGGGCAGGGCAGGGCAGGGCGAGCAGAGCAGAGCAGAGCAGGCAGGGCAGGCAGGGCAGAGCAGGGCAGGGCAGGGCAGAGCAGGGCAGGGCAGGGCAGGGCAGGGCAGGGCAGGGCAGAGCAGGGCAGGGCAGGGCAGGGCAGGGCAGAGCAGGGCAGGGCAGGCAGGGCAGGGCAGGGCAGAGCAGGGCAGGGCAGGGCAGGGCAGGGCAGGGCAGGGCAGTGTGCAGGGTGGTCTGGGCAGAGCAGAGCAGGGCAGGGCAGGGCAGGGCAGGGCAGGGCAGCAGTGTCTCCTCACGCTCGGCTGGCACCTCCTGGCTCCCAGCTTTCACCTATTGCTCTCACCGCAGGCTGCCGCTGAACCGGACCTGGCACCTTCACCACCCTCAGAGGTCTCCTCAGCTGATGGAAGGAATGAAGCAGACCCCAACTGCCCGGCCTGGGGGGCAGCTGAGGGTACTTTGCCATTTCTGCCAAGCAGAATCCTCCAGCTCCCTGCTGAGCAGCTCAGCACCAGCAGGAAGGATTTCTCCAGCGGCCTGTGAGGTGCCTGTGGAATCCAGCACAGGCTGCTGGCAGTGGTGGGAGATGCCAGGGCTGTGAACAGGTTGAGGGGGGCAAAATGGAGCTTCCAGCCAGGCAAGAGAAGCCCTGGAACAGGCAGCAGGCAGCCAGCCTCAGACGTGATGGAGAGGGAAAGGCTTCTCCTGGGAGCAGGCAAGGCTTGGTGCAGTTTGTCTGCATCCAGGAAGCTCAGGAGGTTGCTGTGGAGAGAGCAAGCCTGGGAGGAAAGCAAAGCAAAGCAAACCCAAACCCAGACAAAACAAGACCAGAAAAAAACAAACCAAACCCAGCCCAAAATAAACCAAAGCAAAGCAAAACCAAACCCAACCCAAAATAAACCAAATCTAGCAAAACAAAACCCAACCCAACCCAAAACAAACCAAACCAAGCAAAGCAAAACCAAACCCAACCCAACCCAAAATAAACCAAAGCAAAGCAAAACCCAACCCAACCCAAAATAAACCAAACCAAGTAAAGCAAAACCAAACCAAACCCAACCCAAAACAAACCAAATCTAGCAAAGCAAAACCCAACCCAAAATAAACCAAAGCAAAGCAAAACCAAACCCAACCCAACCCAAAATAATCCAAAGTAAATCAAGCAAAGCAAAAACAAACCAAACCCAGCCCAAAATAAACCAAAGCAAGCAAAGCAAAACCAAACCCAACCCAAAATAATCCAAAGCAAATCAAGCAAAGCAAACCCAAACCAAAACAGGACAAGACAAAACCAAACCAAACCAAGCAAAGCAAAACCAAAGCAGAGGGGAGGAAGGAGATTTATTGTTAGAAGTGTTTTCCCTTCTGTTCTGTCCCACTCTGGAGCTCTTTGGTGAGGGATCCACAGCAAAGTCCACCCTCTGGCCGCAGCTGAGCACGGGAGGAAGAAGCCTTTGGGGTTCCAGTGTGTCAGGAGAGCCAGAGTCAGGCCCCTGTTCATCCTTTACCAGGAGGCTGCTGGAACCCTGCAGCAGGCTGCCCAGGGAGTGGCTGAGGCTCCAGCCCTGGAGCTATTCCAGGTGAGGCTGGAGAGGGCTCTGGGCAGCCTGCTCCAGTGGGGATGTCCCTGCTGAGTGCAGGGCCTTGGGCTGGGTGAGCTCTGGAGCTCCCTTCCAGCCCAGACCACTCTGTGATGCTGTGATCCTCACTGCCCTGTGCTGCAGGTGCAGACCCTGCAGCCCTCACTGGCCCAGCTCAGGCTGCTCTGCAGCTGCTCAAGGAGGACAGGAGGCTCCTGTGGCACCTCTGGGGGCCCCTCCCTGCAGCAGTGATGGATCACACTCAGAACAAGTTCCACTTCTCCTGCAAGGCCTTCATCTGTCAGGAGCATCGATCTCCTGCTGCCTTGTGATTTACTTGTTTAATCTAATGGAGCTGTTGGAGCCAGCAGCTCAGCCAGGCTTGCTGTGCCCAGCCCAGCGCTTCCCTCCAGCCAGGAGGCTTCCCAGCAGCCGGTGGGCTGCGTGCTGCTGAGGCAGCACCCCTGGCAGTAAGTAACAAGAAGCTGCATCATTCATCTGACCTGCCAGGCAGGGAGACAAAGAGGTTTCCAGCACAGCAGGTTGGATCTCCCTTGAAAAGGCAGTGCAGCCTCTGAGGCTGAGGAAACCTGCTCCCCACCTGGGCAGCATGACCCCAGCCAAGGCCTGGGAAACACTGCTGGCAAGGGAGAGAAGGACTGGAAACCCCTGCAAGAGGAGATTCAGGCACAGCTCACAGGATGTTAGGGGTGGGAAGGGACCTCTGGAGATCATCCAGCCCAAGCCCCCTGCCAGAGCAGGGGCAGAGGCTCCAGCACAGGGCACACAGAACACATCCAGGTGGGGCTGGAGAGGCTCCAGAGCAGGAGACTCCACAACTTCTCTGGCAGCCTGCTCCAGGCTCCAGCACCCTCACCCCAAACAACTTTCTCCTCCTGCTCAGGTGGAACCTCCTGGGTGCCAGTTTGTGCCCACTGCCCCTTGTGCTGTCCCTGGGCACCACTCAGCAGAGCCTGGCCCCAGCCTCTTGCCCCCCACAGCTCCTTCAGCTCCTGCTGAGCATTGCTCAGCTGCCCTCTGGGGCTGCTCTGCTCCAGGCTCCAGCCCCAGGGCTCTCAGCCTCTGCTCCTTCCCTTGCCCTGTCCCTGGGCACTGATGGAAGGAGTCCAACCCCATTCTCTTCACCTGTTCCTTCAGGCTGGATGCTGCCCCTCCAACTCCTCAACTCTTCCAGCCCCAGATGCAGGCTCTTTTTGAACACAGCATGGCCTGGAAATCCTGACCCTGGAGCACGCTGCCCCGGCGAGCTGAAGCTCAGAGCGACATCTCCTCTGCTCGGAGCCTCCCCCTGCCCCTGCCGGTGTGGCTCCGGGGCTGTGCTGCTTGCCGGCGGCAGAGCTCGCTGCCCGCAGCCCCTGCCCGCTGGGGCTGCTCGCTCGGCAGAGCGGTCCCGCACGCCTGTCCGTCCCTGGGGGCGCTCCTGCCGGCTGGGGGCAGCGCAGCCCCCCGGCGTCCCCCCGCAGCCGGCTCCGAGCCCTGCCTGCCGCGGCCGCGCCGGCTCAGCCTCGGGCCGGGCAGCGGCACCGCTCCGGGGCCATTACAGCTGCTCCTGGGCCGTCAAAAGGGCACCGGGACCTAGCAGCTGGCGAGGGCCTGGATTAGGAGCTCTCAGAGCTCCCCTCTCCGTGCCAAGAACCTCTCAGGCCATGTGCTGACAGGAGTGGGGCAGAGCAGGATTAGTTGAAAGCAGGCTTGTGCCCTAAGTGAGAGTGAAAAATCGCTCTCTGAAGCAGGGAAGATCCCAGGGACTGTGCAGAGTGATTACAGAAGCTGCTGCTCAGCCTCTAATTCAACAGGCTCTGGATTTTCTCCTTACTGCCAAGGCTAAAGCCAGCCCTGCCCTGCCCCTGCCCTCCCCCTGCCACGGAGCAAATGAAAAGCTGCCAGAGCCCCTCCAAGCCTGGAGAAGCTGAGCTGAGCCTGCAGAGGTTTGCTCCTGGGGACACTGTGCCCAGGCTGGGGGAGCCAGGACAGCACAGCCCTGTGCCACGGGGCTGAGGTCTGGGGAGGCGCTGGGTGCTGGCAGCGGGGTCAGAATCGCAGCTGAGCTGCCACTGGCAGGGGCTGGGCTGCAGCACAAGTTCGAATCACAGAGCCACAGAGTGGTGCAGGCTGGAGCACACCTCCAGAGACCATCCAGCTCCAGCCCCCTCCACAACCCCTCTGGGCAGCCTGCCCCAGGCCTCTGGGAGCCTCCCAGGGCAGAAGTTCCTCCTCCTGCTGAGCTGCAACCTCCTGTGCTGCAGTTGGCATCCATTGCCCCTTGGCCTGTGCCAGAGTGCAGCTGAGCAGAGCCTGTGCCCTCCCTCCTGCCCCCCAGCCCTCAGAGCTTTAGAAGCATTCCTTAGAGCCCCTCTCAGGCTTCTCTCTTCCCTGCAGCCAGCAGGGACATCCTCCACTAAATCAGGTTGCTCAGAGCCTTGAGCACCTCCAGGGCTGGGGCCACAACTCCCTCCCTGGGCAGCCTCTTGCATTGTTCCACCACCCCCATGCTGAAGAACTTGTTCCTAACATCCAGCCTAAAGCTCCTCTGATTCCAGACCTTTGCCCCTCATCCTCATCCCCACAGGCCTTTAGCTGCAGGAGGGTGCTCTGCTCAAACCCTCCCTCTCAGCAGCCCCTTCCTCCCTGCCATTGCCCTGGAGTCACCCTGCCCTGCCTCTTCCTCCCTGGAAAATTCATGTCTGCCCTCAGCCAGGTCTTTCCCCCCACCTGCTCCCCCTGCACACAGAGAGGACAGCAGCAGAGCCCTCCCTGCAGTGTGCTGAGAGCTGTGCCCAGGGCTGGGGGCTCAGCAAAGGCTGGGGAATGGGGCTGGGGGCTCAGCAAAGGCTGGGCAGGATGGGGCTGGGGGCTCAGCAAAGGCTGGGCAGGAGGGGGCTGGGGGCTCAGCAAAGGCTGGGCAGGAGGGGGCTGGGGGCTCAGCAAAGGCTGGGCAGGAGGGGGCTGGGGGCTCAGCAAAGGCTGGGGAATGGGGCTGGGGGCTCAGCAAAGGCTGGGGAATGGGGCTGGGGCTCAGCAAAGGCTGGGCAGGAGGGGGCTGGGGGCTCAGCAAAGGCTGGGGAATGGGGCTGGGGCTCAGCAAAGGCTGGGCAGGAGGGGGCTGGGGCTCAGCAAAGGCTGGGCAGGAGGGGGCTGGGGCTCAGCAAAGGCTGGGGGAGGGGGCTGGGGCTCAGCCCTCCTGCTGGACTCGCTGGGGCCATGACCTCTGCTGAGCCCCTGAGCCGGCTGTGCAAACCCTTCTGTCCAGGCCTCTAACGAGCACCATGTGGAAGGACTTTGCTTCATTAAACTGCAGATTTAGGTCAAAAAGAGTCAAATAACTAATTCTCCAAGCTCTCTATCCTCTTACTGGCCTTGTGCCTTTAATGCCACCGGCCTCTGCCTTTGCATTTCAGCCTTGCTGCTCAGCTGGGGCCTCTGCCAGGAGCCAGCTTCTCCAGCAGCCAGCAGCAGTCTCCAGAGCGGGAGAAAAAGGAGTAACAGCAGAAACCTTGCAGTGGGGAAACCCAGAGGTGTTCTGAGGGCATCTTGAAAGGTTCTGCCCCTTCTTTCAGGCAGGAAACCTCCTCTGGAGCAAGCTGCTGCTGCTGGGCTCTGCCAAGCACAGCTGCACCAGCACTGGGCTTCAGAGGAGGCCTCCAGGGGAGCTGCTGCGGTGAGGAGCTGCTCTGCCAGGCTGCTCAGAGCAATTTGCTGCTCCATCATTGTCTTCCCAGGGCTTTGCCCTCTAGGTACAGCAGACTGCACCACAGTGTCTGCCCCCAGCTCCCAGCTGGGGAGGCCTTCGACATGTGCAACCTCCTTGTGCTGTGTTTCATCCACACCACAGCCCCTCTAAAGCCCCCTGACGGACTGTAGAGAGAAAGCAGAGCTGAGCAGGGCTGTTCTTCATCCCAGCCCAAACCTGAAGCTCTCTACAGGGGCTGAGTGGGGTTTAACTGCATCAAGCACCTTCCAGTGCCATTCCAGGCGGGGAAGAGGCAGCCCTGAGGGGTGGAAAAGAAGTGTCCTGGTGAATGGAGAGCTCCTGGGGAGTGCAGTACAGAGCTGTAGCACAGAGAAGGTCCAAGGCAGCCCAGGCCACTACCAGCAAGGAACTAGCACCAGAGAAACCACAAATAAACCAGATCAAACCCCAGAAACGAGCAGAACAAAGCCCAGCTGCAGAGGAGCAACCCAAAGGGCAGATGTGGCTGCAGCAGGTAAGGTGCAAGACCTCCTTCAAGGCCCAGAGGAAGCCTGGGTGCCAGGGGAGGTGGTGCCCAAGGCCCAGCTTGGGTACTTCCTACCCAGGAGGTTGTTCAGCTCTGGGAACTACTGCACCCCTGAAAGCCTTTGAGGGTGAAACCCTCATGTCCAGAGCTGCCACTCCTCAGGGATGATTCGTGTGCAGCACCTGTGGCAGAGGTTTAGTCCCCAAGAAGCTGGAGAGCTTTCCAGAGCCAGCTCCTTTGATCTCTTCCCACTCCCCACCAACAAATTCCAAGCAGTGCAAGAGCTCCATCAGGAAACAGAAAAACCCAACCCTCAGAACAACCTTCCAGCACCTGGAGGGGGGCCTGCAAGAAGGATGGAGAGAGACTGTTCCCAGAGGCCTGCAGGGGCAGGACGAGAGGCAATGGTTTGAAATGAGAGCCCAGCAGAGGCTACCAGGACGAGTGAGGGACTGCAGCACTGCCCTGGGAGGAGAGGCTGAGAGCCCTGGGGCTGCTCAGTCTGCAGAGCAGAAGCCTGAGAGGGGCTCTAAGGAATGCTTCTAAAGCTCTGAGGGCTGGGGGGCAGGAGGGAGGGCACAGGCTCTGCCCAGCTGCACCCTGGCACAGGCCAAGGGGCAATGGATGCCAACTGCAGCACAGGAGGTTGCAGCTCAGCAGGAGGAGGAACTTCTGCCCTGGGAGGCTCCCAGAGCCCCCTGGAGCAGGCTGCCAGAGAGGTTGTGGAGTCTCCTGCTCTGGAGCCTCTCCAGCCCCACCTGGGTGTGTTCTGTGTGCCCTGTGCTGGAGTCTCTGCTCCTGCCCTGGCAGGGGGCTTGGACTCAATGATCTCTTTGGAGGTCCCTTCCAACCCCTGGCATCCTGTGAGCCTGTGAGAGCAGAGGAGACTGAGATTGGATGTGAGCAACAAGTTCTGCCCCAGGAGGCTGCTGGAACCCTGCAGCAGGCTGCCCGGGGAGGTGGCTGAGGCTCCAGCCCTGGAGCTATTCCAGGTGAGGCTGGAGAGGGCTCTGGGCAACCCGATGCAGTTGGGGGCTGTCCCTGCTGAGCGCAGGGGCTGGACTGGGTGAGCCCTGGAGCTCCCCCCCGCCCCAGCCTGCCCTGTGACTCTAAGAGGGAGCTTCCAGCCCTGCCCGGCCGTGGCTCGCAGAGCTGTGAAGTGCTGCTGCACGATCAGCCTTGCTCAGCTGCTTTTATTTTCCTCTTTATCCTAGCACATTGTCTGCTCGTCGGCTTCGAGCTGTTGGGCAGGAGCCCGATCCGGGGGCTAATTGGCCGCAGCGCCGCCGCCGAGCCGCCGGCTCCCGCCGCGGAGGGGCCGACTCCAGCGCTCCGCGGGAGGGATGCAGAGCCCTGCACGCATTTCATCCGAAAGGCTGCCAAATCTGCTTGCACCTTCTTATCTGGGCGGATTAGCAAGTTATCGGGCGGCGTCACCGACGGCTGAATGGAGATAAGGTGCAGCAAATCCTCCCTCCTGCTCCCAGCAGCGGCTCTCAATGGCAGAGATAAGTCGGCCCCCCCTGGGGACCCCGAGCTAAGTGTGAGGGCATTACAGTGCTATTCAGCTCCCCACACAATGGCAGAGCAGCCCTTCCCCTCCTGCTCTCCAGGCAGGCATTGTGCTGGGCATCGAGCTGCCAGGAAGGTGCAGGCGAGCCGCAGCTCCTCAGCAGCTCCCCAGAGCTGCCCTCGGGACGAGCCAGAGCAGACCAGACCCAGCCTAGGCGCTGTGGGCACCTTCCATACCATGCACCAGGTTGCTTTGGAGACCAGGGTTGATCTTCCACACAGAACATGCTGGCATGGAACTGAGACAGCCCAGATGGCTGCTAACAGCCAGGAGAAGCCCTACTGCTTGCCGCTCCTGTGCAGAGAGGCCTCCCAGGTATGCCCAGGGGGCTGATAAGGAGTGCAGGAGCTACCAGAGCAAGGCTGGGCTGCCCCCTGGAGAAGGACAGCCCGGGGTGAAGCCTCCCTCTTTTTCCTGGCGCTTGGGAGGCAGGGCTTGGAGCCCAGCCACTACCACAGGCTCACCGGGAAGCTGGTGCCTTGCATTCCCCAGCTGCAGCCCGAGGCACCGGGGCGGACAGCAGCCCTGGGACAGGCAGATGGCTGCCTGGTGCTCTTTGGAGCTGAAGGAAATTGACAGCAGCTACCTGCAAGGTCAAAGCTGCTGCTGCAGGCTTGCTCCTAATGCAGCCTGCCTTGCTGGATCCCTGCTCCACAGCTGTTCACTCTCCCAGAGGCCTTTCTTCAGCCAGCTCCACCTCCTGTTATTAAGACATGGAAGAAGTGCTCATTGCTTCCAGCTCTCCCCTTAAGTGCATCCTGGTGTTCCCAGCATCCTTCCTCAGCTGGCAGGCCCAGCCAGGCTGCCAAGCCCAGCTCCCAGGGTGCTGATGGCACAGGCTGACAACAATTCACTGCCACATTTCCCTGCTTGCATCCAGCTGTGTGGTTTCTTCAGGCCTTCTAGGACCAGGATCTATCATCACCCTGATTGCTTCCCACTTGCTGTCACTGTCTTGAGCACTGCTGCAGGAGGAAATGGTGCTGCAGGCAGCCCAGGAAGGATGGCCCCCGAGCCTTGGGTCACATCAGCTGGTTTCAGGCACTGCCCCAGTTAAGAATCTTAGCCAGACCTTTGGCTTTTGGCTTGTTGCTGTTGTCCTCACCTCTGTATTCCTCCCTCTCTCCCCCAGGGCTCAGGCTGAGGCTGGCCATGAAGGCTCTGTGGCATGTGGCTCTTTGCACTGGGCAGTGGGACAGAGTGTGGCTTACCTCTGCCCCGAGGGGATAGTTGGATTTGGCCAGAGGAACTGCTCCCTGCAAGCACCACTTCCCCCCTTCCTGCCTGAAAGAGAAGCCTGCAACAGGCAGCTCAGGAGCAGGTGTCTGCTGCAGATCTGTGGCTTGATGGAGCTGAAGCTCCCCTGCCTGGGCAGAGGAAAATGTCATTTCATCACTTGTGGGTGTGCCATGCCCCAGCTCGACTGAAGAATCCTCTCCTGCCTCTGCCAGCAGGCAGCTGCCTGCAGACCACAGTGCCCCCCCAGCCCCCCAGGCAACCTGCAGCACCTCTGCCAGGCTTGCTGTGCCCTGCTTGGGTGCTCTGTGTGCAGACTGGGGGGCACGGTGTCCGGAGGAGCTGGGGGTGCGGGGGGGGGGGGGCAGCATCAGATTCCCCCCAGCACGAACGTGCCAGGCCAGCTCAGGTGGCTCCAGATCCCTGGAAGGTTCCCTAGGCACAGCCTACAACTACCACAGTGAGGTCCTCCCCAGCTCCTGCTGGAGTCCTTGTGAGGACCAAAGGGAGCACACCAGCTGCCTCCTGAACGTGGAGCCGCTGCTCTCCCCCCTGCCCGAGTCACGGCAGAGGCAGCAGCACACAGCAGCGGCAGCAGCACACAGCAGCCTCCTGTGCCTGCTCCCCCCCTCGCCTGCTGGCAGCCTCGGGCCCCGGGGCTCAGCCAGAAGGAGCCAGTGTTTCATTTAGGAAGAGCATCCCTCTGGGGCCCACTCGTGGCAGCAGTCAAAGGGCTCCATATGAGTGGCCAGAAGAGCAGCAAAGGTGCCAGGACTCTGTGCCCTGCACACAGCAGCTCCTGCCAGAGCTCTGCACTCAGCTATAAAGCACTGAAGTGGCCACCAGAGTTCAGGGGACAGATGAAAAGTGGCATTGGAGCTCCTGACCCTTTGCCTTCAGCCACTTCCACTTCAGCAGCCAGCAATATGTGAGCAAAGAGAAGCCAGAACCTGAGTCTCCAGCTCTAAAGGACTTCCTTTGTCCCAGGCATCGCTGATCCTCTGCACCCTCTGTGCTGCCCTGCCCCGGAGCCTGTGGGAGCTGGGGGGTGCTGCACGGGCACAGCGTTCTCCCTGCCAGCACAGGCAGAAAAGGCCCCAGGGAGACCTTGTGGCAACCTCTCAGCTTAAAGGGGCCAACAAAAAGATGTCAGGACAGGCTTTTCAGCAGGGCCTGTTGTGACAGGACAAGGAAGGGGAGCTGGGGCTGAACTGAGGACGTCAGGGAGGATTTCTTTGCTGCCTGAGTGGTCAGGCACTGGAACAGGCTGGAATCACCACCCCTGCAGGTGTCCACAGCAAGTGGCACTTTGGGGCATGGTTTAGTGGCCAGGGTGCTGCTGGACTGGTGGTGGGACTTGGTGATCTGGAAGGTCTTTTCCCACCCTGATGCTCCTGTGATTCTGTGGTTCTGGACAGAGGGAAGAAATGTTTTACCCTGAGGCTGCCTACAGAGGAGGGAGATGCCCCACTCCCGGGCCCGCCCAGGGCAGGCTGCTTGAAGCTCTGAGCTGCCTGCTCCAGTTGCAGATGGCCCTGCTGACTGCAGGGGGGTTGGACTGGGTGACCTTTGAAGGTCCCTTCAGCCCAAACCAATCCGTGGCTCTCTGACTCTGCAGTACTCACAGCCCCCGGGGCGCCCCAGCCCCCAGCCCTGCTGGCCCAGCCCATGAGCTGCTGGGCTCGGGGCTCTGCGGGGGCTGCAGCCGTGTGGCTGTCTGCCTGCCAGCCACAAGCAAAGGACAAGGCCTTGGGCACAGAGGGGGCTGCTGCTGTTAAAAACAAGTGCCAGGTCTTGCTCCAACAGGGCAAACGATGCACTTGCTGTGCAGTGACCGAGGGGCAGGGCAGGAGTGATGCCACAGAGCAGCTCTGGCTGGAAGAGACCTCCAGGCTCCCCCAGCCCAGCCCTCAAGACCTTCAAGACCATCCTGCAGGGATGCCAGGCTGGAGCAGGGAGGGGGTGTGAAAAATCCTCCCCCTGGGGTGAAAGGGGCTGAGAGCAAGTCCCCGGTCCTGCTCCTCCTGTGCTGCTGGGAGAGGGCAGGCACAGACAATTGGGAGTGACAGAGTGGCTGTGCCGGGACCCTGCTGTGCAGCCAAGGCCAATGCACCACAAGACACCAAAGTAAGGTCAGCCACAGCTGCCTGCGCCCAGCCTGCAGGCAAGGGTGGTGCAGCAGGGGACGATTTGAAGGCTCAGACTCAGGCCAGAGCCCTGCCAGCCTCCCGGAGGAGCTGTGTCTAGCCCAGGTGCGAGACACGGCACGAATCTAGGGCTGAGCTCTTAGCACTGTGCTTGAGTGAGGCCACTCTTGACCTCTAGCCTGATCTTCTGTCTGCTTTAGAGATGTTTATCCTCCACAGGCATGAAGAGTCAAGAGTGGCAGGAAACAGCCAAAGCAAGAGGGGAAGAGTTAAGAGTGGCAGGAAACAGCCAAAGCAAGAGGAGGGGAGAAGGCAAGTGGGTGGCAGGGAGGGTCTGGAGTTGAGCTGTGAGGGCTGGGACCCAGGCTGGAGGGGAGTGGAAGGGGAGGGCGCAGGGGCTGGGCAGGGCTGGGAGGGCACAGGGGCTGGAACTGCAGGGCTGGAACTGCAGGGGCTGGAGCTGCAGGGCTGGAAGGCTGCGAGCCGCGGGAGCAGCTCCCAGCCCCCGGAGCAGCTCCCATCCCCCGGAGCAGCTCCCATCCCCCGGAGCAGTTCCCATCCCCCGGAGCAGCTCTCATCCCCCGGAGCAGCTCCCAGCCCCCGGAGCAGCTCCCAGCCCCCGGAGCAGCTCCCAGCCCCCGGAGCAGCTCTCATCCCCCGGAGCAGCTCCCAGCCCCCGGAGCAGCTCTCATCCCCCGGAGCAGCTCCCAGCCCCCGGAGCAGCTCCCAGCCCCCGGAGCAGGTCGTGCGACGGCAGGGGAAGACAAATGTGATCTCTCCGGGTTATTGTGGGGATTTACAAGCGGAGTGACACGGGGCCGCGCAAACAGCCGCGGTGTCAGCCGCTAATGGAGACGAATGGCAAAGACATTTAATGAATTAAAAGATGATGAAGTGCTGCTGCCAGAGCGAGGAGCCGCGCCTGGCCCGGGGCGCCGCCGCCGCCGACAGGGGCACTCGCAGCTCCCTCAGCAGCCCCCGGGGCTCGGGGGGTGCAAGGTGGCCCAGGGGCACGGGCACAGGGCTTCCCAGACACTGCTGGTGGGGGGAGCTGAGCTCACAGGGGCTTGCAAAGTGCTGAAGACCTTGCACAGAAGCCACAGGAGGCCAGGCTGGGAGGGAGCTCAGGGGTCATCCAGCCCAGCCTGTCAGGGTTAGAAGGCCACAGGGTCACAGTCACAGAATCCCAGAACACAGCTGGGGGGAGAGAGCTGCGAGGCCAGGCAGCCCGAGCCCCCCCAGCACTGCCCATGGCCCTCAGCACAGCTCCACAGCTGCTGAAACCCCTCCAGGCATGGGGACTGCAGCACTGCCCTGGGCGGCCTCTGCCAAGCTCTGAGAAGCCTTCCAGGGCAGAAAGAGTTCCTGAGCTCCAGCCTCAGCCTCCCCTGCTGCAGCTTGCCACCCTTTGCCCTGGGCCTGGCCCCTGCCCCCAGGAGCAGAGGCTGCCCCCTCCTCACTGCAACCTCCCTGCAGGCAGCTGCAGAGGGCAGGGAGGTCTCCCTCAGCCTCCTCTTAGCTGAGCTGGCTCAGCACCCTGGCAAGCTGGGTCTCAAAGCTGTCTAATGCAGGGGAGCTCAGCACCTCCCTGGGCAGTTCATTCCAATCCCCAAGAGTCTGAATGGTGAAAACATTTTCCCTGGCATCCAGTGGGCATCTCCCCAGCAGCAGCTTGTGCCCAGCACCCCTGGCCTGTGCCATGGGAACCCTACAAAGGGAATCTCCCTCCCCGTGGCAGCCGCCCCTGGTGTGCTCGTTAGGAGGTGTGCCCTAAGCCTTCTCTCCCCCAGGCTGAACAGTCCCAACCCTCAGCCTTCCTGCCCATGGCAGCACTTGCAGTGCCTGAGCACCCCTGTGCTCTCCTCAGGCACTGTGCTGCTCAGGGGGGGACATCCCAGCTGCTGCTGCCTGCGAGTCCAAGCTGAGCCGAGCTGGAAGTTCAGAGGCCTGAGGAAGAGATTCTCTGATCCCTCCTTGGCTTTGAGCGCTCGGCTGGGAGCTGCTGCTGGGCAGTGCTGGGGGGGAGGCCCAGGGGTGAGCAGCAGGCAGCATAATTGGTTGATAGGCTCCGAGCCATGGAGTCACAGAGCAGGCTGGAGCTGAAGGGCCTCCTGGAGCTCACCCAGCCCAATCCCCCTGCGCCAAGCAGGGACATCCCCAGCCTGAGCAGGCTGCTCACAGCCCCAGGCAACCTCTCCTGGGACAGTTCCAGCCATGGGGCTTCTCCCAGCCCTCTGGGCAGCCTGGGCCAGGCTCTCCCCACCCTCAGTGCCAAACACCTCTCCCTTCTTTCCCGTTTTGATCTTCCTCTCCGAGTTCAAAGCATCCTCCCTCCTCCTGCCACATCAGGCCCTGCTCAGAAGGCTGTCCTCAGCTTTCTCAGAGCCCCCTTCAAGTGCTGGAAGGCCACCAGAAGGTCTCCTGGAGCCTTCTCTTCTCTGGGCTGAACAACCCCAGCTCCCTCAGGCATGACTTGGCCAGGTCTAGGGATTTAGGACTGGGCTGTCCTGGGCTGCAGCGTTAGAGACAAAGCATCTTTGGTGCTCAGATGAAGCTGTTGTAGTCTCAACAGCTCAAGAGAAGCCCAGGGTGGAAGCCCACTGGTGTGCTGTGGCTTGGTGCAAGGGCTGCCCTGCAATCATGCTGCAGATGTAGGACACCCTGGGGATTGCACTCTGATTCTTTGGGCACGTGGAGCCTTGGGGCAGGGCTGGGCCACGCTGAAATGAAAGGTTCAGCCTAGGCCAGGGTGGGTTCAGAGGAGAGGCCACATGCTGCTGAAGCCTGGGAGCACAGCACTGCCTTGGGGCTGGGTGGCAACAGCTGAGGCATCCCTGAGGGCTGGGTTCTGCCTGGCTCTGCTGGAGAAGGACCTTCCAGGGCTGAGCTCCTGACCACAGTGGGGATTCAGGTGCCAGAGGTGAAGCTTTGCTGTGTATTAAAACTTGCTGTGACTGCACACAGCACTGGCCTGGGGACCTGGGCAGGGACTGGCTGGAGGGCAGCCCTGGAGGAAAGGCCTTGGGGGTGCTGGGGGAGGAGAAGCTCAGCAGGAGCCAGCAGGGAGCACTTGCAGCCCAGAGAGCCAAGCAGAGCCTGGGCTGCAGCCAGAGAAGTGTGGGCAGCAGGGCCAGGGAGGGGATTCTGCCCCTCTGCTCCACTCTGCTCACACCACAGCTGCAGCTCTGGGTCCAGCTCTGGAGCCTCTGTGCCAGGCAGGATCTGGAGGTGCTGGAAGGTGTCCAGAGAAGGGCCAGGAGGAGGAGCAGAGGGCTGGAGCTGCTCTGCTGTGAGCACAGACTGAGGCAGTTGGGGCTGCTTGGGCTCTCTCCAGGGCAGTGCTGCAGTCCCTCACTCATCCTGGTAGCCTCTGCTGGGCTCTCTGCAGCAGCTCCCTGTCCCTCCTGAGCTGGGCAGCCCAGAGCTGGGTGCAGTGCTCCAGGGGAGGTCTCAGCAGGGCAGAGCAGAGGGGAGGAGACCCTGCCTGGCTCTGCTGGGCACATTCCTGATGCAGCCCTCCTGCATGCAGCCCTCTGCTCATCCTCATGGTCCTTGCTGCATGGACACAAGAGGATTCCTGGCTTACAGCCTCAGCTCCATTCTTCAGCTGTGTTCAACAGCAAAGTGAAGAGGGAAAAGATGTAAGGGTGCCTGAGGAGCTCTCCTGCTTGTGCTGCATCCTCCCCCAGCTTGCAGCTCTGATCAGGCTCTGGCAGCTCTGGGCTCAGGGCAGCCACACCTTGGCCCTGCTGGAGAGCTCTGCAGCTCTGATCAGGCTCTGGCAGCTCTCAGCTCAAGGCAACCAAACCTTGGCCCTGCTGGAGAGCTCTGCAGCTCTGATCAGGCTCTGGCAGCTCTGGGCTCAGGGCAGCCACACCTTGGCCCTGCTGGAGAGCTCGGCCTGGGGGGCACTGCAGCAGTGGCCCCCCGAGGAGCAGACCTCTTCCCAGCAGGCATTACCCAGCATTTCACTCATTTCAATCAGAAATGTGACTGCTGCTGGTCCAGCTCCTGTGGGCCTGGGGCTGGTTGGGTTTGGGGGGTTCTGGAGTTAATCTGGGGTTTCACTCCTTCTCATCATGGTTTTCTGCAGAGCTGTTTCTGGCTGCTCAGATAACACACTTGGTGCCTCCCACACCACCTCCTGTCAGTGCTGTTTGACCACACATGAATTATTGACTGCCAGGCTGGCACACACCCTGGCTGCAGTGAGTTCCCAGATCGATGCTGGCAGCTCACAGGCACCTAACAAACCTCCCGAGCAGGCTCAGCTTTAGGGGTCAGCATCCCAGCTCCTCAGACGTCTCACAGAGTCCTGCTGTGAGCCAGAGCAGAGCTGGCTCTGCCCAGGGCTGGCCCTGCCCAGCTCAGCCTCTGCTCACCGAGGCACTTTCTGCCCTTCAGGGCAGCTTGGCACACCCAGGGGCTGCTCCTGGCAGGCACAAGCTGCTGGGCAGAGCTCCTGCCAAGGGCTGCCATGCACAGAGCCTCTGCCTCACACTTGCTCCTGGACACCCCGAGGCCACTGCCACAGCCTGGGCCACACCTCGGGGGGCAGGGGGGCAGAGGGGGCAGCTGCAGGCAGGAGCAGGCAGCACAGGGGAGCCTCAGCTGCCCAGCAAGGGACTGCAGCCCCTAGGTGTGTGACCTACGTCCCTCTCCTGTGGCTTCTCTGCTCCAGCTGCTGCCCGCCGGGGGCTGGTGCTTGGCTGCCGCTGCCTTGGCTGCCTCCTGCGCTGCGGTCAGTGCTGGCAGCTCCTCTCGGCCCTTCTCTCTCTCTCTTACCTTGCATAGGGTGGGGGAAGGGGGGGGGGGCTGTTGGTAGCCCCCTGGTCGTGCCCGGGGGGGCTCTTGTGCTGTCCCTGGGTGGCAACCCCCGGCAGGTGCTGTCCCTTTGGGGCTCATTGCCTGCCCCTGCCTCTGGAGGGTGTGTGGCTCGCAGCTGCAGCTCCCTGTGCTTCCCAGCCGAGCTGCTCTGGCACACTGCATTCTGGGGTCGTTTCAGCCTCTCTCAACCTGCTGCTCACACTTTTCTTAACGTCCCCCCGGGGAGCCAGCCCCCAGGCATGCCCTGCCCCGCAGGCAGCCATCCTGGCCAGCTCTTGCAGCCATTCAGAGCAGGCTGCAGCGGAGCTGGCAGGTAAGTTAGGAGCCAAGGGGTGAGGAAGGCTTCTGAGCCCATGGCAGTGGCCAGCAGAGCTCTGCACTTGAGGCTGGATGTGCTATAAATAGAGCCCAGGCAGTGATCGAGCCCCAGCCACTGCCATGGCAATCAATCACTTGCCCAAGGCCTTTAACTTCCAGCCCCAGAGTTATTTCCACTCCATCAAGCAACTCCTTTCACCAACAGCTCCATCCTCCCCTAATTTATGCCCCCTCCTCCCTGCCTGCCTCCCCTCATCTCCATACAGACAAATGGACCTGGGGAAGTGTTGAGAGTTCCACTCTTGGGGTAGGCAGAAGCCTTCTCCTCTCCTCTCCCCCTCTGCTCGTGGCAGCTTCAACCCCATCTGATCTGTTTCCCTCTCAGCCCCCAACAGCTCTGCCTCCTTTGATGCCACCCTCCGGTTGGATCTCTGTACCCAATGCTCCCCTGACCCCCCCAGGGCCCTTTGCCGCGGTGACAAAGGGAAGCTCTCCAGCCCAGCCTGCTGCAGAGGGTGCTGCCTGCCCTGCCTGCCCCTTCTGAGCCTTCCCCTGCCCCGATGCAATCCAAGCCTCATTGTTTATTGAGGCTCCTTTGGTCTGTTTCCGACCCAAGCCACGGGAGCAGCTCCGGCAAGCCCTGCCTCTGGCTTGGTGCACAGCACCAGCGCTCCGCAGCCCGGCCAGGGCCCCGCAGCCCGAGCCAGGAGGGCTGCTTGCACAGCTCCCTCTCCCTACCCAGCCACGGTGATGCTCAAGCCAGCCAGTGCATACTGATGCTGACCTCTGCCTCTCCTCTTGTTTCTAGCTGGTGGATCCTCAGCTCACAGCAAAAGGCCTCTCCTGCTCTCCTGTCCTGCTGTGAGCCAGAGCAGAGCTGGCTCTGCCCAGGGCTGGCCCTGCCCAGCTCAGCCTCTGCTCACCGAGGCACTTTCTGCCCCTCAGGGCAGCTTGGCACACCCAGGGGCTGCTCCTGGCAGGCACAAGCTGCTGGGCAGAGCTCCTGCCAAGGGCTGCCATGCACAGAGCCTCTGCCTCACACTTGCTCCTGGACACCCCGAGGCCACTGCCACAGCCTGGGCCACACCTCGGGGGGGCAGGGGGGCAGAGGGGGCAGCTGCAGGCAGGAGCAGGCAGCACAGGGGAGCCTCAGCTGCCCGGCAAGGGACTGCAGCCCCTGGAGGGCATCTTCAGCAGCAAGCTGAGGCATGCCCAGGCTCAAGCCTCTCCTTCCCTGGCCGCTGTGCCGGGAGGGCTCTGTCCCTTCTGCCTCCACCCCCCATCCCTGTCTTCCCCAACCCAGCTGCAGAAGGCAGCTCCTGAGGCCAGCTCCCACCTGCTGCTGAGCCCAGGCTGGGCCTTGCCCAGTGCCTGCCCCGGCAGCAGCGGTGCCAGCGGTGCCCCCAGGGCTTGGGCTGCACACTGCTCTGTGTCTCTGGGTCCCAGAACTCACAGCAGAATGGTTTGTGTTGGAAGGGACCTTGAAGACTGTCTGGTTCCAGCCCCCTGCCACGGGCAGGGACACCTCCCACCAGCCCAGGTTGCTCATGGCCTCATCCAGCCTGGCCTCGAACACCTCCAGGGAGGGCTGAGCCCCTCCCTGGTGCTGCTCCAGGCCGGCCCCAGCTGCAGTGATGCTCCCTTCGGGGAACAGGAGGCTTTCTCCCCTCTTGCATAGAAAGGGGGATGTGGACTCCAGGTCAGCAGCAGCTCTGGACCTCTGGCTACAGCAGCTGCAGGCTGTGAATCCTTCCTGCTTTGCCCACAGCCTCCCTGAGAAGAGCAGGGAGGAGGAGGAGGAGTAAAGAGAAGTTAGCAGAGAAGTTGTTTGGTTCGTTGGGGTTTTGTCATCACTAAGAACAATTTTAGCTTGGAAATGAGGGTCCTGAGCTGCGTTTCAGGGCTGCCAGGTCACAGTCCCTGTCTGAGCTCTGCCAGTGCTCCAGCCATGCTGTGGGGACATCCCCAAGAGTGCTGAGGGTCCCTGCTGGTGGCTCTGCTCCAGCTGCAAACACTGGAAGCCAAAACACCTGGTGGAAGGCAGCTCAGTGTTGAACTCAGAAGGGGAAACGACATGAGACTGCTGCCAAAGGCCTGCAGGGACAGCACCAGGGGCAAGGGTTTGCATGAGAGCAGAGCAGATTGAGATTGGATCTGAGGAGCAAGTTCTGCCCCAGGAGGCTGCTGGAACCCTGCAGCAGGCTGCCCAGGGAGGTGGCTGAGGCTCCAGCCCTGGAGCTATTCCAGGTGAGGCTGGAGAGGGCTCTGGGCAGCCTGCTCCAGGGGAGGATGTCCCTGCTGGGTGCAGGGGCTTGGGCTGGATGAGCTCTGGAGCTCCCTTCTAACCCAACCCATTCTGGCCCTGCTCCACCAGGTCTGTGCTGAGCACTCCAGAGCTGCCCCAGCACTGCAGGGAGGTCTCAGCAGAGGGCAGAATCCCCTCCCTGCCCCTGCTGCCCACACTGCTGGGGGTCAGCCCAGGCCAGGCTGGGGCTGGGCAGGCAGCTCTCGGTGCCAGCTCCTGGCCAGCTCTGCACCCCCCAGCAGCCTCCACCCCCTCTGCCCAGCTCAGCCCGAGCCAGACTCAGCCTTTTCCTCCTCCTGCCTCTCCCCAGCTCAGTGCCACAGGTGCTGCTCTTCCCCCACCCTCTCCCCTTCCCCCAGGTCTCTCTGCCCAGAAGCCGCTGGGCTCAGGGCCGGACGTCCCAGCTGGGCGCTGGCCAGAGCCCTGCTGCCTCCCGGCTGTGCCTGCCGTGCCTCTGCACCAGGCTCGGCCTGAGCTTAGCCTCCCCTGCTGCCCCCCTGCACCCCTCACTTGACACCACCTCACCTCTGCAGTGCGTGGTGAGCTCTCCTCCAGCACGCCCAGCAGCCCCTGGCCAGCTGCACGGCTCTGCCTTCCCCCCCGGTCCTGTGCTTCCCCTTCCCAGCCCTGGGTCCCTCCGGGGGCTGTCTGCAGTGCTGCACAGCTCCCAGTGCAGGCTTCCTGCAGCAGGCCCTCCAGGGGGGAGCTGCTGAGCTGTGTGCCAGCTGCAGCCTCGGCTAGATGAAAGCCTTTTTGTGCCGTGGCCACCAACCGCAGCCCGAGAGGAGAGAGCTGCCGGGAAGCCTGATGCTCCCTCCCCGTTGCCCCAGCGGGCAAAAGCAAAGCTTTTGGACTGTGATTCACCAGAGCAGCTGCCAAGAGCCACTTGGAGCAAAGTTCATTGCGCCCAGCCTCTGCTGCCCGCCCTGCCCCCACGGGCAGCCTCGGATGTCGGGCAGGGGAGGGCCGGCAGCGGGAGCAGGAGCGGCCCCGGGCGCCCCGACCCGGGCAGCCGCCACAGCCCCGGAGCCCCGCAGATGCCTCCCCGGCCCGCAGGCACAGCCAGCTGCAGGAACAGGAGGCTCCTGGCCCTGGGAAGGGCCAGTGCCCCCCAGGCTGGGCCGAGGGTCACTGGTCAGCAGCTCTCTGGCTCACTTTCGCCTCTGCTCCAGCAAAGCTTCACCAAAACCTCCTGGGAGCCCCCCCCTGGAAGGAGGGAAGGACTTGGCTCTCCCCGGGGCACTGGGATGTCAGTCTGCTGGTCACAGGAGGGAGGCTGTGCCCGGAGAGAGGAGGCTCAGGGGAGACCTTCCTGCTCTCTCCAACTCCCTGAAGGGAGGTTGCAGCCAGGTGGGGGTTGGTCTCTTCTGCCAGGCCCCCAGCACCAGAACAAGAGGACACAGTCTCAAGCTGTGCCAGGGGAGGTTCAGGCTGGATGTTAGGCAGAAATTCTTCACAGAGAGAGAGATTGGCCCTTGGGCTGTGCTGCCCAGGGAGGTGGTGGAGTCCCCATCCCTGGAGGTGTTCAGGAGGAGCCTGGATGAGGCCCTTGGCCATGGGCTGTGCTGCCCAGGGAGGTGGTGGTGCTCTTGGTGCCTCCTGCCCAGCTCCCCTCCGGGGAGGGAAGTGCTTTCCCAAGCTGCTATGAGCGGAGTGCAGGCAGCAGAGGCTGGTTCTGCCAGCCACAGGGGAGGGGAGGGCCTGGGGGCAGATGGATTCACACCAAGGGAGCTCCCTGGGCTGCCTCTGGCTGAGGGAGCAAAGGAGCCTGGAGCAGAACACGGGGATGGCTCGTCTGAGGGAGCCAGGCTGGCCAGGCAGGCTCAGGTGCCAGGGGAAGTGATGCCCTCCAGCAGGCTCAGATGGGGGAGCAAAGCAAACCCTTTGAGGTCCATGGTGGACAAAGGAAATTTGCTCTTGAGAAAGATCTTGAGGAATTGTTTCCAGCTCGATTGGCTCTAATTAAAGTGATTGATTCACTCCAGAAAGATGCCAGAAGTAGTCTGTCTTGCTCAAGCTCTTCCTAATGGAAGAACAATATCACTCATGTCTTGTTGAGGCTAATTAATGTCAGGAGTAAAGGAGCTGTGTGCCTGATGGGGTCCTCCTGCTCTGAGAAGCTTTGTTCTGCTTCCCTGGGAGAGTTTTGGCCTCCTCCATCAGAGCTGATTTGGGATTCAGAAGCCCTTCCCTTTTGTTTTGGCTTGAGGTGAGGGTGCAGCAGGATGGATCCCTGGCAGTGCTGAGTTACCTGCCACAGAACACCCTGCAGCCCTTCTGCCTGCCCGTCCCACCCCCTTGCCGTGTTCCTCACAGCTTGTGCAGGAGGGAGGGAGAGCTGCTGCTGCCCCCACTGCCCACAGGCATCACCGCAGCGGCATGGAGCCCAGCAGGCTGGGAGGGACCTCAGGGACCACCCAGTCCAACATAGCACCTAGCACCTCCTGACACCCAAACCATGGCTCCAAGGGCCACAGCCAACCTCCTCCAGGGGTGGGGACTCCACCACCTCCCTGGGCAGCACAGCCCATGGCCAAGGGCCTCATCCAGCTCCTCCTAAACACCTCCAGGGATGGGGACTCCACCACCCCCCTGGGCAGCACAGCCCAAGGGCCAATCTCTCTGGCTGGGAAGAACTTTCTCCTCCCCTCCAGCCTGAACCTCCCCTGGCACAGCTTGAGACTGTGTCCTCTTGTTCTGGTGCTGGGGGCCATGGTTTGGTGCTGAGCTGGTGGTGCTGGGGCCATGGTCTGGGGGTGAGCTGGTGGTGCTGGGGCCATGGTCTGGGGGTGAGCTGGTGGTGCTGGGTTAAGGATTGGGCTCAGTCCTCTTCAGTTCCTTTTCCAGCCTGAATGTGTTGGCAGTTCCTTGCTCCAGCAGCTCTCTCCTGGTCTCCAAGGTGCCCGGAGAGGAGCTGTGGAGCAGGGGCTGCCCCTGCTCAAGGGCTGATCCTGCTGCTCAAGGGCTGATCCTGCTGCTCAAGGGCTCCTGCAGTGAGCAGTGAGGGGAGGCTGTGACCCTCTCCAACGCTGCCAAGGAGAGAGCAGCCAAGGAGGCAGCCAGCCCTGCCGCCGCGGGCTCGGCTCCACGCAGCAGCTGCCCTGCTCTGCCGCTGCCCTGCTCTGCCGCTGCTCTGCTCTGCGCTGCTCTGCTCTGCGCTGCTCTGCTCTGCCGCTGCCCTGCTCTGCCGCTGCCCTGCTCTGCCGCTGCTCTGCTCTGCCGCTGCTCTGCTCTGCCGCTGCCCTGCTCTGCCGCTGCCCTGCTCTGCCGCTGCTCTGCTCTGCCGCTGCTCTGCTCTGCCGCTGCTCTGCTCTGCCGCTGCCCTGCTCTGCCGCGCCCTGCTCTGCCGCTGCCCTGCTCTGCGCTGCCCTGCTCTGCTGCCTCTCTGCCGCTGCCCTGCTCTGCCTCTGCCTCTGCTCTGCCGCTGCTCTGGCCTTGCTCTGGGTCTGACCCTCTGCTGGGGGAACATTTCCAGCCCCCCTGATGCCCGTGCTGTCTGCTGGCCTCTCCTCCTGCTCACAGCAGGGAGACAAGCCCTGGAGCCGTGAGGAGGCGGGGAGGTAGGATGTAACTTGCTCCTCCAGGAGCAGCCTGTGAAGCAGTGGTGCTGCCTCCACATCCAGGCTCATCACAGCCCACACTGACCACCGAGACAGCCCAGCAGGGCGGAGCCAGGCCCAGGCTCTGGGCAGCACAGTCGGGACTGGGAGAGCCGCTCCTGATCGCTCTGTGCAGCAACATCCCCCAGCCAGGGCAGCGGGGCAGGCAGGCTGCCTCTGCCTCAGCAGGGCACGAGTTCTGCTGGCAGGTGCCGGCTGCAGCCACGGTGCCAAACCCCTGTGAGGGGAAGCTGCCGTCCCTGGGCAGCCCCAGGATGGGGCTGGGGAGGTGTGAGCCAGGCTGAGTCAACCAGCTCAGGAAACTGCAGTTAGCTCCTGATGAAGTAACTGTCTGGAGCCAGGGGCCCAGGGCCGTGCAAGAGAGCTGCTTTCCCCCTCTGCCTCCTCTGGGCGTGCAGTGGGGAATTCACAGTG
>JAAWVA010000032.1:15471421-15534476 GCA_015227895.2 Colaptes auratus
CGTGCCACAGAGCTGCGCACAGGGCCAGGGCACAGAGCTGCTCTGCTTCCACCTGCAGGGCTCTCCGGAGCCGGCTCCTGGCTGCCCCTGCTGTGCATGGAGCAGGGCAGGCTGCCTGCAAGGCCCCAGCCAGGGCCTCTGCCCACTCCCCTCAGACACAGGGGAGCAGGCATGCAGTCACAGAGTGGCTCAGGGTGGAAGGGACCTTGGCCATCCTCCACTTTAGCCTCCCCACCATGGGCAGGGGCTCCTCTGAGCCACACTCAGCTGCTCCAGGACTCACCCAGCCTGGCCCTGAACACCCCCAGGCAGGAGGCAGCCACAGCCTCCCTGGGCAGCCTCTGCCAGGGCCTCACCAGCCTGGTACTGAAGAACTTCTTCCTCAGCTCCACTCTGACCCTGCTCTGCCTCAGCTCCAAACCCTTCCCCTTGGCCTGGCTGCACCACTCCAGGCCTTTTCCCACGCTGGAGGCTCCCAGCCCCGCACAGCTCTGCCCCAAAAGCCTCCTTTAGCCTCCCTCTTGCTGCCCCTGGGGGCAGCTGCTCTTTGGTCCCCTGCCTCCTTTGGTCACTGCTCCTCCCCTCTGGCACAGCACCATTCCTCCAGGCCTCTTTCCTTCGTGCATACTCAGATGTGTTTAATGGGCAGGGGGGAGTGTGCCCCCAGGGCTCAGTGCTGGGGCAGCCCTGGTCGGTGTCTGCCAATGGACTGGACAGGGAATGGAGGCACCCTCAGCACTGGGTAGGTGACACTAACCTGGGTGGCAGTGCTGATCTGCTGGAGGGTAGGGAGGCTCCCCAGAGGGACCTGGCCAGGCTGGATCCGTGGGGTGAGGTCAGTGAGGTGAGGTTGGACAAGGCCAAGGGCTGGGTCCTGCCCCGGGGCCACAACCACCCTGCTTCGCCCTGAGCCAGCCCTCCGTGCCCCAGGGCCAGGCTTCAGCACCTCTCACTCCTGCAGCGCTGCTCTCACCTCTGCTGTGCTCCGGGTGGGAAGTGCTGGCTCCTGGCAGGGTACCAGGCAGCGGCAGGGAATCAGCTGCCAGGGAGGGAGGGAGGGACAGGCAGCTGCCAGAGAGGTGCTGCGGCAGCACGGTGGAGGGAGCCTGGGCGCTGGGGAGGCTCAGCCCAGCAAGTGGCAGCTGCAAATGAGCCAGCAGGGCTCAGAGGCAGTGCCAGGCAGAGGCAGAGGTGCCCTGCCAGCCCCCCCCCCCCCGCCTGCAGGGACTGGAAGATCCTCAAGCACAGCCCCTGCTGTCCCAGGGGCTGGCAGCCCCCGGTGTGGCCATGTTGTCAGATACCCGACCCAGGAGCTTGGCTCTTCTCCCTCTTGTTCAGGCAGCCTGGAGCAGTCAGGTGGTGCAGCCAGACACCGGCTGGGGACTCAGAGTGGAGCCAGGGAGAGAGGAGGCTCAGGGGAGACCTCATTGCTCTCTACAGCTCCCTGAAGGGAGGCTGCAGCCAGCTGGGGGTTGGTCTCTGCTCCCAGGCCCCCAGCACCAGAACAAGAGGACACAGGCTCAAGCTGTGCCAGGGGAGGTTCAGGCTGGAGGGGAGGAGAAAGTTCTTCCCAGAGAGAGGAATTGGCCCTTGGGCTGTGCTGCCCAGGGAGGTGGTGGAGTCCCCATCCCTGGAGAGGCTCAGCACAGGCTTGGATGAGGCCCTTGGAGCCATGGTTTGGGTGTCAGGAGGGGTTAGGGATCAGGTCACAGGTTGGAGGTGATGACCCCTGAGGTCTCTCCCAGCCTGGCTGGCTCTGTGGTTGTGCCTCTTGCAGGACAGGCCTGTGAGCTCCTGCCCTGCCTGGGAGTGCTCTGCCAGCAGCTCCCCATCCTGCAGTGATGTATGGGAATGGCACCTCTCAGCTTATTCCTTACAAGCAGCCTATTTACATGCCTCATGAAGCCCACAGCTCTGCACAGAGCACCCGCAGCAGTGATGTACAGCCCGGCCCTCAGACACCGCCACAGCTGCTCAGAGCAGAATGAGCAAGACCTCAGCAGACAGAAGATGATTTTCAGTGCAGAAGACAGGCTCCCAGGGCATACATCACCTTTATGGACAGGTTACCCAGGCACTTTGGAGGCCTTTATTACAGGGAAAGAGGAAGCTCCCATCCCTCCAACTGCTCATCTCTCTCTGCCTCACTCGGCCCTGTGCTGGAGTCCATGGAGACAGATGATGGCCCCAGGCAGCTGCATGTGGCTGCAAACAGTCACAGCCTCCCCCGGGGGAAGATTGTGCCACAAAACGATTCCCACCCCACCCCAGACTCCATCTCCCTGTGTGTCACACCAAGGCTCCCCTCTGGCCTGCTGCAGACCAAGGAAGAGCAAGTGGCAGCAAGGCTGTCAGTGCAGGGGATGCAACAAAGCACCAGAGGGGTCAGCGCCTCTCCAGAGCTTCCAGCACCTGAAGGGCTCCGGGGGAGCTGGGAGGGGCAGGAACAGTGGCTTTGAGCTGGGGGAGGAGAGATTGAGAGCGAGATGAGGAAGGCATCCTCGGCAGTGAGGGTGGTGAGAGCCTGGCACAGGCTGCCCAAGGGGGCCGTGGCTGCCCTCTCCCTGGAGGCGTTGAGGGCCAGGCTGGATGTGGCTTTGAGCAGCCTGGCTGGTGGGAGGTGTCCCTGCCCACGGCAGGGGGCTGGCACTGGAGGAGCTCTGTGGTCCCTTCCAACCCAGCCCCCTCTGTGTGTCTGAGAGCTGCTGAGCCACGTGTGCACAGCAGAGCCCCCCAGCCCCCCCCAGCCCAGTGCCAAAGCTGAGGGCTCTGCCTTGCACACCCAGATGCTCTCCCAGGAGCTCCTCGGCTGGGGTCAAGCAGTGCCCACCAGAACGAACTCACACAGGCAGGCCACAGAGGCTGGGAAAAAGCAGTTATGCCTGAGAGGACTTTATCTGCCCCAAATGACTGCTCCAGCCTGGACCTTTCTGGCCCAGCCTTCAGGAGAGACTGAAACCTTCCCAGGGAGAATGCAGGAGCTGCAATTTCATAACTCCAGAGGTGACTGCGGATCAGGGGGGCAGCGGAGGCACTGCATTTGCAGCTTGTTGCTATTGACCCTTCCCTGTAACACAAATGCCAAGGACTCCTTGCTCTGCCTGCTCTGCAGAGGCTAATAGCCTGTGGCACTCCCTCCCCTGGGGGCTACCTGCCCTTTCCTCCCAGCAGCTGCAAAACCTTTCCCTGCCCAGCTGTGGCAGCTGCTGGGCTCCTCTCCTTCCCCACCCCTGTGGCAGCTGGCTGCTGGGCTCCCTCCTTCCCCACCCCTGTGTGTCTGCACACACCACCCTCAGCAGCCTGATCTGGGGTGCCAGGGAGTGACAGGAGCTGGAGCTGCTCTCCCATGAGGACAGACTGAGGCAGTTGGGGCTGTGCAGGCTGGAGAGGAGAAGGCTCCCCAGGAGGGTGGTGAGAGCCTGGCACAGGCTGCCCAGGGAGGGGGTGGCAGCCTCCTGCCTGGAGGTGTCTGCAGTTCCATGATTCCATGATTAATTGGGTCATGATAGAAATTAACCTCTTTGGGCCAGGCAGAGCCGGTCTGATGTCAGGCTCTGACTCTGGGTCGTGTCCAGGTCTGTCAGGATTGCTTCCCAAAGCCTCCAGCCCGACCTGCATTTGCATAGAGACAAGATGTTAATCGCTCAGTACATCCGAGGAGGAAGCCCAGCGGCAGCTCCCCCGGGCCGGTGCCGCAGGCCCCAGCTGCGCGCAGAGCCCCCGGGGGGCACTGCCCCTGCTTAGCCATTTGCCAGGACAATGGCTCCGGCCGCATGCGGGGCCGGGGCTGCTGCGCGGGGAGCTCCGCACCCGCGCCTGGGGCTGGCGGTGCCAGGAGCCGAGCACAGCCTCCTGCCCCCTGGCTACGAGCCCGGAGTCGCCCCGCGGGAGGTGACCGGAGTTTTGCCCGGAAAAACGCCTGGGTTTGGTCGGCCTCTGCCGCTGGGCTGCGCCTCGCTCCGGCACGGAGCTGCCTGCGCCGAGCGCTGCGGCAGATGGCACCAGATGGCACTCTCGGGTGCCCCCCGCCCGCGCCGCCGGGCGCCGGGGGCTGGCGGGGGAGAAAAGAGAGGCTCCGGGGTGGAGCTGGTTCTGGAGCTTGGGGTTGGAGGCAGCTGGGGCTGGAGGCTGTGCTGGGCTGGCGGCAGAGCTCCTGGAAGTGCAGAGTCACAGAGCTGGCAGGGCTGGGAGGGACCCCAAGGCTCAGGCAGCCCCAACCCCCTGCCATGGGCAGGGACCCCTCACACCACAGCAGGCTGCTCACAGCCACCTCCAGCCTGGCTGCAAACACCTCCAGGCAGGAGGCTGCCACCAACTCCCTCAGCCTGTGCTCATGGGAGAGATGTTTCAGCAGGGGCTGTGGTTGCTGAAGTGCAGCTCCTGGTCAGTCACAGTCACAGAGCAGACCTGGCTCGAAAAGACCTCCAGGATCACCCAGTCCAACCCTGCACAGAAGGCTCAGCACTCCGCCATGTGCCTCAGCACCACATCTCCACAGCTTTGAAACCCCCCCAGGGAAGGTGACTCCACCACTGCTGCTGGCTTCCAAGGGCTGAGAACCCTTTCAGAGCAGCAAAGCTCCTGAGCTCCAGCCTGAGCCTCCCCTGCCGCGGCCTGGGACCATTGCCCCTGGGCCTGTCGCTGCCCCCTCCTGCCTGCAACCTCCCTGCAGGGGGCTGGAGAGAGCACACAGGCCCCTGGGTTCCTTTGGGTGGGCTTCTCTGTTCCTTCACTAATCAACTGGTGACACTCAGAATGCAAGCAAGGTCCTGTGCCACTGACCTCCCCTTGACAGAGCAGCCAGGCTGGGGCCAGGTCTGGAGCAAAGTGCTGTGAGGAGACCCTGAGGGAGGTGGGGATGTTCAGCCTGGGGAAAAGGCAGCTGGGGGAGGACAGATACCTGCCAGGAGCTTGGAGCCAGGTGGGGCTTTGGGCTCTTCTCCCAAGTAACAAATGATAGGACAAGAGGGAATTGGCTTCTAGTTGCCCCAGGGGAGATTAAGGGTGGACAGGAGGAACAATTTCTTCCCCCAAAGGGTGGCCAAGCCCTGGCCCAGGCTGCCCAGGGCAGTGGTGGAGCCCCCATCCCTGGAGGGATGTGGAAGCCCTGGAGATGTGGTGCTGAGGGCTGTGGGTGAGTGGTGAGCTGGCAGTGCAGGCTTAGTGCTTGGGCTGGATGAACTGCAAAGCCTCTCCCAGCTTCAGGGCCTCTGCTCTGCTCTGTGCCAGCTGGCCAGCAAGGGCTCACTTCGCCCACTCATGACACTGGTGGCCAATGGAATTGTCCCCAACACTCCCCCAGTGCCACAGAGGGACTGAAAGAGCTCTTTGGTGCCCTAGTGAGTGGCACAGGGCAGGAGGCTTCCCCCTCCCAGTGTGTCAAGGGGTGGGATCCCGGCCCCAGGTGCTGCAGGGGGGAAGTGTGGGTCGCGCTGCTGGGGGCTGTGCTGGCTTGGCTTGGTGCTTTGCTGCTGTTCTGGGGCTGGCTTCTCTGTGTGTCTGTCTCCAAAGGGAACACTCAGACAAAGATGTGATTCATCTCAGAAAGCTGCCAGGAGGACCTCTGGAATATCAACAGAAGATTGTTCCGAGATAAAACATGCCTTGGAGAAGGTGAAACAAGAGAGCAGAGAATATTACTCACAACATGCAGCAGAGTGCCTCCAACATGCTGCCAGGAGTTAGCACTGAATCCCACAGGAGAGGCTAAATCCCCTCTCTCTCTGCCTCTGATTGCTTCCACTCTCCTGGGTTGCAGCCAGCAGCATCCCTCCCCCCACTGGGGGACCCTGATCCCACCAGCCCAGCAGGGCAGGGTCGGGTTGGACATCAGGAGGGAGTTGTGCCCAGGGAGGCTGGGGAGACACTGGGACAGGCTGCCCAGGGCTGGGGGTGAGGCTCCATGCCTGGAGCCATCCCAGCTCAGCCTGGCTGTGTCCCTGTGCAGCCTGCTCCGGCTGGAGCTGTCCCTGCTGCCTGCAGGGCTTGGCCAGGATGCCCCTGGGGCTGCCTCCCAGCCCAGTGCCAGCTGTGGAGCTGTGGATGTGGGACCTGGGGACGCCCCAGCCTCAGGAAAGAATGAGAGCTTTGGAGCTAACCACTCAGCCTCTTCTTGCCTGCCCTGGGAGACCAGAAGAGGCTAAGCACAATGCAGGGAGGAGCCAGGCTGGGCACTCAGAGCAGCCAGGTGGGAGGGCTGCAGGATGCGCTCTGGCCACTCAGGCGTGGGGAGCCAGCCTTGCCAGCTGCTGAGGGCCACACTCCTGCTCGCACAGGATGGCCTCCCTGCCCTCCTCTTGGCTGCACGGGGGGGTTGCTGTGTGCCTCAGCACAGTGCACGCAGGCAGCCCCTGCAGCAGCTCCTGTCCTGCTGCCAGGCTGGACCTGGGCTGGGCAGAGAAGTCTTTCAGGCTTGTTAGGGATTCAGACATCTCTTCATCTGGATGCTGCCTGAGGTGCTGGAAATAATCATGGCTTTCAGTAGGAGCATAATTCTTAGGTGAATAAAAATCACTCAGCACTTTAATGAGACCATTACATCCAGTTCCAACTGTCCTACCCTCTTCCACAAGCTCTGCCAGTAGGGGAAACTGCTTTGATCTGCCTCCTGAGAGAGCCATGCCAGGTGCCTTCAGGGAAGGATTCATTTCACTGGGGACTCCTCCTCCCACCCAGCTCTGCCCCTGCCTCTCCTCTCCCTTTGCCCAGCTGCACTCCTGGGGCACTCCCCTTCTGCTGAAGCTGTAGTCCCTGAAGGGCTGTGGAGAAGAGGCAGCTAAGCAGCACCCAAACAATCACCTTGCTTTAAAAGAGGCTAATCCAAGCTACCCTGGCAAAGAAGGAACCTTCTGCCCTGCTGAGGCCACAGCTGGAATCTTGTGTCCAGCTCTGGGCCCCTCAGCTCAAAAGGACCTCAGGGAGCTGCTGGAGAGAGTCCATCCCAGAGGCACAGAGCTGCTGCAGGCAGTGGAACATCTCCTGGGAGGCCAGGCTGAGGCAGCTGGGGCTGGGAGCTGGGAGCAGAGCAGCCTGAGGGCTGCCCTCACTGCTGGGGGTCAAGCTGTGCAGGGCTGGAGCCAGGCTCTGCCCAGGGCTGGCCAAGCACAGCACCAGGGGCACTGGGGGCAAGCTGGAGCAGAGCAGGAGCCCCAGGAACAGGAGGGAAACCTTTGTCCCTGGGAGGCTGCTGGAGCCTGGAGCAGGCTGCCCAGAGAGGTTGTGGAGTCTGCTCTGGAGCCTTCCCAGCCCCCCTGGCTGTGTCCCTGGGTGCCCTGCCCTGCCCTGCCCTGGGTGCCCTGCCCTGGGTGCCCTGCCCTGGGTGCAGGGGCTGGGCTGGGTGATCCCTGGGGGTCCCTCCCAGCCTGTGGTTCTTGAGCAGCTCTACCTGCAGGGCTGCACCCCAGGAGGACTGCAGCAACCTGCTGGGAGTGCTCCAGCCCCAGAGCCCTCGGGGCAGGAATGTTCCCGGGGGGGAGCTGCACCAAGTAACCCTTTGCAGGGGGAGTTCTCTCCCAGAGCTGCAGGCCTGAGTCCTGGTAATCAGATGAGCTTTGCCATGCACAGACTTATCCCCCCCCCCCTCTAATTACACCCCAGTGTGCAGCACTAAACAAATCTCATCTCTGCTTTGTCACATGCACCCTCCAAGGAACTTATTACGTTGCCTCTCTCAAGGCACTGTGCAGCAGCATCTCTTGTGATCACTGCTGGCATTCAGCCTCTCCAGGCCTCAATTATTCCTGCTCCCTCTTCATGTGTTGGCTCTTGCTGCTGAATGGACCTGCAGCTGCTGCCCTGGGTGTGACAGACCCTGAAGAGAGAACCAGAGGTCAGCAAATGGTTTCCAGGTAACCCTTTGTGGGTGCTGTGTGTGTGCCCAGATTGCCTTGCCCCCAGCAGCTCCTTTGGAGCAGGGCTGGCTTGAATCAGGAGCTGGCAAGCCTCCACCTGCCAGTTGCTGGCCAAACCATCCCTGCTGTCCTTCAGCAGCACTGTGCCACCCAAGACACTTCCTTCCCATAGCTGCTGCCTCTTCATCAGAAGGTCACACTGCTCTGCTGACAACTGTGGGGGGAGATGAGAGCTGCAGGGTTCTCTGCAGAGCAAAGCTCCTCAGGAGAGCAAAGGAGGCAGGGAGCCAGGAGGTCCCAGCCAGGTTTCATGCAAAGGACAATGGAGATGACTCCCGTGTGGGAGGCACAGGAGCCACCCCTGGGGGTGGGGGGGCACTGGCACAGGTTGCCCAGGGAGGTTGTGGCTGCCCCCTGCCTGGGGGTGTTCAAGGCCAGGCTGGATGAGTCCCTGAGCAACCTGGGCTGTGGGAGGTCAAGGGAGGTTCTGCTGCCCCTCTGCTCTGTCCTAGTGAGGCCCCATCTGCAGTCCTGGGGCCAGTTCTGGGCTCCCCAGTTCCAGAGACAGGGAACTGCTGGGGAGAGTCCAGGGGAAGCTACAGAGCTGCTGAGGGGCCTGGAGCAGCTCTGGGAGCAGCAGAGGCTGAGAGCCCTGGGGCTGAGAGCCTGGAGCAGAGCAGCCCCAGAGGGCAGCTGAGCAATGCTCAGCAGGAGCTGAAGGAGCTGTGGGGGAAGAGGCTGGGGCCAGGCTCTGCTGAGCGGTGCCCAGGGACAGGACAAGGGGCAAGGGGCACAAACTGGCACCCAGGAGGCTCCACCTGAGCAGGAGGAGAAAGCTGTTTGTTGTGAGGGTGCTGGAGCCTGGAGCAGGCTGCCAGAGAGGTTGTGGAGTCTCCTGCCCTGGAGAGCTTCCAACCCCCCCTGGGCACTGTGCCCCTGGGCAGGCTGCTGTGGGGCCCTGCTGGAGCAGGGCTTGGGCTGGGACTGGATGAGCTCCAGGGGTCCCTTCCAACCCTCCCTGCTGGGGGTCTGTCAGCCAGAGGTGTTTTGAGTCTGCCTCCTGAAGGGCCTCTGCCCAGGCCAGCTGAGGCCTCAGCACAGGGAAAGCTCAGCTGGAGCTGGGAATCCAAGGCAGGAGCTCCTGGGCTGCCTCATGCAGAGGTCCTCTTGGTAAGGCAGCTGGTTCCTGGGTGAGAGTCGAGGTGTTTGCTGCAGCTGTTTGCTCAGAGCCTCCCAGCAGGGCCTGGGAGCCTTGGATCCCCACATCCCCAGGGCCTTCCCCTCCGACCGCGGCACAGCCAAAGTCTTCTTCTTTCCTGGGGATTCCTTGGTGGTCACAGAGGTCTCCTGCTGCTGAGCCTCTTCAGGGTGAAAAAAATAAAAGAAAGGGAAAAAAGGAGAGGAAAAAAAAAAGGAGAGGAGAAAATTGAGAGAGAGAAAAAAAAAAGAGAGAGAAAAAAGGAAAAAAGAGAGAGGAAAAAAGAGGAAAAAAAGAGAGAGAGGAAAAAAGAGGAAAAAAAAAGGGGGGAAAGAGAGGAAAAAAGTGAGAAAAAAAAAAAGAGAAAAAAAGAGAGGACATAAATGAGAGGAAAATAAAAGGGAGGAAAAAAGAGAAAAATAGAGGAAAGAAGAGAGAAAAGAGAGAGAGAACAAAGAGAGAGAAAAAAGAGGAAAAAAGAGGAAAAAAGAGAGAGGAAAAAGAGAGAAAAAAGAGGAAAAAAGAAAAAGAGAGAAAAGAGAGAGGGAAAAAAGAGAGGAAAAAAAAGAGAGGGAAAAAGGAAAAAAAGAGAGGACAATAGAAGAGAGAAAATAAGAGAGAAAGAGAGAGAAAGAGAAAAAAGAGAGAAAAGGGGGAAATGAGAGGACAATAAAAGAGAGGAAAAAAGAGGAGGAGAGAGGGAAAAAAGGAGAAAAAATAAGAGGAAAAAGAGAGCGAAAAAAGAGAGGAAAAATGAGAGGAAAAAAGATAAAATGAGAGGGGGAAAAGAGGAAAAAAAAGAAAGAGGAATAAAAAAAGGGGGGGGGGGGGGGGGGAGAGAGAGAGGGAAAAAAGAGTCTTTAAAGTCTTCGTCGCGCCGCGTGTGCATCTCCATTAGCTCGGGGCCATGCGGCGCGGGGCCGGGCGGGAGAGCCTCTGCCGGGCCCGCGGGGCCCGGGCGGACGTCCGCGCCCGCGGGGCGGCGAGCGCGGCTCGGGCTCCCGGCGCAGCCTCGCCACAAAGGCCGGCGCCGGCGCTCCATTGTTGCGGGCAGATAATTGAAACCCGGCGCTGAGTCGGGTGTGTGTCCCCCCCCAACACGCAGGCACAGCTCCAGAGCGGAGAGAAGCTTCAGAAGGGCCGCAGGCTTTGGTGGCAAAGTCGTTCTCATTGTTGCTGGCAACGGCTTGAAGGGAAATTGGATCTTCCCTTTGAGGCAGCCCTGACTGGCTTTCAGAATTGCCACACAAAGCCACTCCACCAGCTGAGAGCTCGGGAGCTTCCTTTCTTCTCCAGCCCTCCTTTGCCTTCCTCTCTAAGTGGAGCAGGCAGAATTTGTTCCTATTAGGAAAAAAATCCAGGGAGGGAGGGAAAAGCAGCCCAACAAACCCAGCCCGCCGGCCAAGCGCTGCTTGCTGGCGCTGCTGCAGCAGCAAGGGAGGTGCTGGGAGCCTTGGACCTCAGGGGAGCCCCATGGGGGTCAGCAGGAGCAAGTGCAGGTCCCGCACCTGGGCTGGGACAAGCCTCATGTCAGTGCAGCCTGGGGAGGAGGGGACAGAAAGCAACCCTGAGGAAAAGGATCTGGGGGTGCTGGTGGGGGAGAAGCTGGGCAGGAGCAGGCAGGGTGAGCCTGCAGCACAGAAGGCAAATCACAGCCTGGGCTGCACTCAAAGCTGCCAGCAGAGCCAGAGAGGTGATTCTGCCTCTGCCCTGCTGAGAGCTCACCTGGAGCCCTGTGTGCAGGTCTGGAGCCCTCAGCACAGGAAGGACCTGGAGCTGATGGAGAGGCTCCAGAGGAGGCCAGGAGAATGCTGAGGGGCTTGGAGCAGCTCTGGACAGGCTGAGGGAGCTGGGGGTGCTCAGCCTGGAGAGGAGGAGGCTCTGGGCAGACCTAAGAGCAGCCTGGCAGGACCTGAAGGAGGCTACAGGCAGGCTGCAGAGAGACTGTTCCCCAAGGCCTGCAGGGACAGCAGCAGGGGCAATGGCTGCAGGCTGGAGCAGGGCAGGTTGAGATTGGGTATCAGGAAGAAGTTCTTCCCTGTGAGGCTGCTGGAGCCCTGCAGCAGGCTGCCCAGGGAGGTGGCTGAGGCTCCAGCCCTGGGGATCTTCCAGGTGAGGCTGGACAGAGCTCTGTGCAGCCTGACCCAGCTGGGGATGTCCCTGCTGAGTGCAGAGGACTTGGACTGGAGGAGCTTTGCAGGTCCCTTTCAGCCCAGCCCATTACTCTGTGATCCTACTGAAGCTCTTCTGCTTTTGCCCCTTTGGAATCCCCCAATCCCCCCCTTTTCCCACCAAATTCTGTGATCCTTTCCCTGCCTCCCTAGCTCTGATCAAGTCCCAGCTCAGGGTGACAACTCAGTGCCAGCCCCAGAGCTGCACAGACAAAGCTTGGTGCCCAGCTGAGCTGTGTGGCTCCTCCACATGGCTCATGGAGAAGAGGAACTTCAGAGGTGCTGCAAGAGATGCAGCAGAAGCTGCTCCTGCCACAAGGAGAGAAGTCATGGCCAGCAGGGAGGGTGATGGCCTCCACTCTGCTCAGATGACCAATTGGCCCTGGGTCTCACCTGGAGGAGGACTCAACTCTCCCCCTGTAGCTGAGGCACCAGGAGGAACCCCCTTGCTCTGCGCCTGGGGGCAGGGGCCAGGCCCAGGGCAAAGGGTGGCAAGCTGCAGCAGGGGAGGCTGAGGCTGGAGCTCAGGAACTCTTTCTGCCCTGGAAGGCTTCTCAGAGCTTGGCAGAGGCCGCCCAGGGCAGTGCTGCAGTCCCCATGCCTGGAGGGGTTTCAGCAGCTGTGGAGCTGTGCTGAGGGCCATGGGCAGGGCTGGGGGGGCTCGGGCTGCCTGGCCTCGCAGCTCTCTCCCACTGGAGGGATTCTGTGATTCCTGCTGCAGGGGCAGGGGCAGAGCTGTCCCTGCCACGGCCCTGGGGGCAGAGGAGCTGTGCTGCAGCCACCTCTCCCTCCTCACCTCCCTGGGGAGCAGAGCAGCTGTGTTTTGAAGCCATCCCTGGGGGCTCTTCCCTCTCCGGCCCAGTGCTGTGGCAGGGAGCCACGCGGTTCGTTTGCAGCGCTCTGCTTGCTGGAGATGCTCTCCCTTCAGGATTTGGTGGTGGCACTTTGGCTTTATGGCTCTGCATGATCTGTTTGTTTGCATTAACTTGATTCCAGGCTTTCATAATCTGATTAAGAGGAGCAAGGCTCACACAGGAGCCGCCAGCCAGGTGCTCCCTGCAGCCCCAGCCCCAGCTCTCCCTGCTCCTTCAGCCTCAGCCTCCTGCAGTCCTCAGGGGGAATCTGCTGATGGACCTTTGGGCGCTGAAAAGGGCACAGATGTGACCTGTGCACGACCTCCAAGCCTGAGGACTTGGTCCTTGCCTTTCAATGTGCTCCATGGCTGTGCCCAGGGGTCTCAGGGCTGCCTGCCCGGGAGTGGGGTTGCTCTAGCGAGGCCACAGCTGCAGTGCTGGGTCCAGTCCTGGGCTCTCCAGCTCAAGAGGGACAGGGACCTGATGGAGAGAGTCCTGGGGGGGCTACAAAGCTGCTGTTGGGCCTGGAGCAGCTCTGTGAGGAGGAAAGGCTGAGGGCCCTGGGCATGAGAGCCTGGAGAGGAGAAGGCTCCAGGGAGACCTCAGAGCTGCATTTCAGTACCTGAAGAGGACCTCCAGGCAGCTGAGGAGGCACTGCTCAGAAGGGGCTGTGGGGATGGACATCAGGAGGGAGCTGTGCCCAGGGAGGCTGGGGAGACACTGGGACAGGCTGCCCAGGGCTGGGGGTGAGGCTCCATGCCTGGAGCCATCCCAGCTCAGCCTTGCCCCCCAGTCCAATGCACTCTGTGAAGCTGTGTGAAGAGCAGCCCCAGAGGGGAGCTGAGCAGTGCTCAGCAGCAGCTGGAGGCTGGGGGGCAAGAGGCTGGGGGGCAAGAGGCTGGGGCCAGTCTTTTTCAGCAGTGCCCAGCAGCAGGACAAGATGCAAGGGGCACAAACTGGCACCCAGGAGGTTCCATGTGAAGAGGAGGAGAAAGCTGTTTGGGGTGAGGGTGCTGGAGCCTGGAGCAGGCTGCCAGAGAGGTTGTGGAGCCTCCTGCTCTGGAGAGCTTCCAAGCCCCCTGGGCACTGTGCCCCTGGGCAGGCTGCTGTGGGGCCCTGCTTGGGCAGGGGGCTTGGGCTGGGGGAGCTCCAGCAGCCTCTCCCAGGCTGCCCCGTGCTGGCTGCTTGGGTTCTGGACCACAGGGGACCAGATCCTGCTCCTTCTGCTCCTTGTGCTTATTCTTCCTGTGCTTGCTTGGGGAAAGAAGGCTCTGGGGGCAGTGACCTCGGGGCACCTGGGTGCTTCCCCAGCCGCTGTCTGAGTGCCAGCACAAGCCCTGAGCCTGCCAGCAGGGGCTGCAGGGAGGAAGGAGTTTGCACCATCCATTAGCACATCACTGTTACCTCCAGCAGCATCTCGCTGCCTAATTGGCCACAGGCAGGCAGAGAGCTGCAGAATTCTGCCTCCCCCCCTGCCAGCACCTGCTGACTGCAGGCAGGATTCCTCTGCAGCCAGATGCTAGCCAGGAAATAACTTTGCCCTTGAGTGGGGGGGGCTGCCAGCCCCTGTGCCCCACTCTGGAGGTGCAGCAGCAGAGAGCTGCAGCCAGGGGAACCATCAGGGCTTGCTCTGGCAAAGCTCTGCCTCAGGAAGGGGCTGAGCCAGGGCCCGGCCGGCCCAGGGCTGCCTGCTGCCAGGGGCAGGGCTCCCGGCTGAGCCCCGGGGAGGGCTCTGTCCCCGGGCCAGCTGAGCCAGAGGTCTCCACCTGCTGGGGAATCTCAGGGGGTGTGGGTGCCTGGAGAAGGAGAAGTGTGGTGGAGCTTCTGTACCCCACAGCACTTCCCAGCAGAGTGTGGCAGCAGCAGAGCTTCCTGAGGGAAGGATAGAATAGAATCAGCCAGGGCTGGAAGGGACCACAAGGAGCATGGGCAGGGACACCTCACACATGGCTTTGTCCTGGGACAGCTTTCTGAGCTCCAGACCCTGCACCCCAGGAGGTGCCTCTCTGGCAGACCTACCACTGCCCTCCCCAGGGAGATCCAGACTGGGAGCTGCCCTCGTTGTGGATGAGGAGGGCTCCAGAGCCTTGTGGTGCAGCCAGAGCAGGAGCTGCAGCACTGTAGACTGCCCAGGCCTGGACAGGAGGCCATCAGGATGCTGCTTCACCTTCCTGCAGCAGATAGGTTGATTCACAGGATCAGAGGATGTGAGGGGCTGGAAGGGACCTCCAAAGGCCATCCAGTCCGAGCCCCCTGCCAGGGCAGGAGCAGGGACTCCAGCACAGGGCACACAGAACACATCCAGGTGGGGCTGGAGAGGCTCCAGAGCAGGAGACTCCACAACCTCTCTGGCAGCCTGCTCCAGGCCTCTGGGAGCCTCCCAGGGCAGAAGTTCCTCCTCCTGCTGAGCTGCAACCTCCTGTGCTGCAGTTGGCATCCATTGCCCCTTGGCCTGTGCCAGGGTGCAGCTGGGCAGAGCCTGTGCCCTCCCTCCCTGCCCCCCAGCCCTCAGAGCTTTAGAAGCATTCCTTAGAGCCCCTCTCAGGCTTCTGCTCTGCAGACTGAGCAGCCCCAGGGCTCTCCCTGTCCCTGCTGCCTGCAGGGGGGTTGCCCAAGATGCCCTTGGAGGGTCTCTTCCAACCCAATGCATTCTGAGACTCTGTAGAAGCATCATGAGAAGAGAGAAGCATTCCCTGAAGTGCTGCTGCTGGTGAGGAGGAAGGAGCTGCTCAAGGCAGCCTTGGAGCTCAGAAATTCCTTCCTGCCATCAGCAGCCAGCCAAAGGCCATCCCTGCTGCCCTGCCTCTGAGCCCCGGCGCTGCCTGCCCTGTCCCCATCCTCAGCTGCCTTCTGATTGCTCAAATCCCCACTAATTGCAGGGACATCTGCTCTCAGCAGAGGATGAGCAGACAGGCTTCCAAGCCAGCTTGCTTGGTGCCAGCAGCAGCTGCTGGTCAAAGAGGAGATCCCAAGCCCAGCCCTGTGCTGCTCTGCCGGCAGCCTCCTCGCGTTTCCAGGCTGCTCTCCCTCCCAGCGCTGGCTGCTGATGCCAAAGCAGCTGTTTGATGCTGGGGGTGAACACAGCCCCCCCAGGGGCCCTGCTCCACCACCTCAGGCCCCAGTGCTCTGCTCTCCTGGCAGAAGTGTCACATCCTTTCCTCCTCTGCACTGGGACAGAGGCTGGGTGGGCTCCAAGCCTTGCTGGAACATCCTCAGGTGCTGCTGTGAGCCAGAGCAGAGCTGGCTCTGCCCAGGGCTGGCCCTGCCCAGCTCAGCCTCTGCTCACCGAGGCACTTTCTGCCCCTCAGGGCAGCTTGGCACACCCAGGGGCTGCTCCTGGCAGGCACAAGCTGCTGGGCAGAGCTCCTGCCAAGGGCTGCCATGCACAGAGCCTCTGCCTCACACTTGCTCCTGGACACCCCGAGGCCACTGCCACAGCCTGGGCCACACCTCGGGGGGCAGAGGGGGCAGCTGCAGGCAGAAGCAGGCAGCACAGGGGAGCCTCAGCTGCCCAGCAAGGGACTGCAGCCCCTGGAGGGCATCTTCAGCAGCAAGCTGAGGCATGCCCAGGCTCAAGCCTCTCCTTCCCTGGCCGCTGTGCCGGGAGGGCTCTGTCCCTTCTGCCTCCCACCCCCATCCCTGTCTTCCCCAACCCAGCTGCAGAAGGCAGCTCCTGAGGCCAGCTCCCACCTGCTGCTGAGCCCAGGCTGGGCCTTGCCCAGTGCCTGCCCCGGCAGCAGTGGTGCCAGTGGTGCCCTCAGGGCTTGGGCTGCACACTGCTCTGTGTCTCTGGGTCTCTACCCCAGGGCATTGTTCCTCTCCCCATCCCAGCTGGGTTAGTTTCTTCCCCACCCCCTCAGCCTCTCTCCCTTCTTGCCTGTGGGATGCAGAGTGGCTCCTGGGGAGCCCCTGGCACCTGCCTGGTGGCCATGCCAGCCCTGGCCCCTGACAGGTGCCCAAGCCCTGCAAAAAGAAGAAGTGACCGAAGCTGAACTCTCTTCCCCTGGCAGCTGAAGTGCTGCAGAGGAAAACTCTCTGGTGCCAAACCCTTTCCTGCACAGCACCATCCCCGAAGGAGCTTCTGGACACTCCCCACACTGCACCTTCGGGCCTCCATCAGCCTGCTTCATCCCAGCTCCTAGCAGAGCAGCAACCTCGTGTGGAGAGCGCGGGGGAGGCTCTTCCCTGCCGCTGCACCTCCGGCTCCCAGGCAGGAAAGAGGAAGCTGATTATCATTATTGATACTTTTGGCACCATTTCGTGCAGCAAGGATGATAAAATCGAGTTACAAAGCCCCCACCGGGTGCCAGGACGGGACCAGAGCTGCAGGGAGGTCGGCTCCGGCCCCCGCGCAGGGAAGCAGAGCGCTCCCAGCACCTTCCCGGGGGGTGGTGCTCAGCAGGCAGGGAGGGCAGGTGGCACCCAGAGGAGCCTGAGCAGGGTGCAGAGCGCTGCAGAGGGGGCTGCTGTCTGGGCTCCTCCTCGGCTTGGCTCTGTGCAGCATGAGGCAGGGGAGCCCTGAGCCCCGAGCAGGCTGCCAGAGAGGTTGTGGAGTTTCCTCTGGAGCCTCTCCAGCCCCCCCCGGATGTGTTCTGTGTGCCCTGTGCTGGAGTCTCTGCTCCTGCTCTGGCAGAGGGTTGGGCTGGAAGATCTCCTGAGGTCCCTTCCAGCCCCTGACACCCTGTGAGCTGTGGTCCTGTGAGCTGGTTAGTCTGGGTGCATTAAGAGTGCCCAGGGGCACAGTGCCCAGGGGGGTTGGAAGCTCTCCAGGGCAGGAGACTCCACAGCCTCTCTGGCAGCCTGCTCCAGGCTCCAGCACCCTCACAACAAACAGCTTTCTCCTCATGGAACCTCCTGGGTGCCAGCCTGTGCCCCTTGCCCCTTGTGCTGTCCCTGGGCACCACTCAGCAGAGCCTGGCCCCAGCCTCTTGCCCCCCACAGCTCCTTCAGCTCCTGCTGAGCATTGCTCAGCTGCCCTCTGGGGCTGCTCTGCTCCAGGCTCCAGCCCCAGGGCTCTCAACCTCTGCTGCCCCAGAGCTGCTCCAGGCCCCTCAGCAGCTCTGCAGCCTCTGCTGAGCTGTGTCCCATCCCTCCCTTCCCTGCTGTTTCCCACTGCATGAAGCCAGTCCCGGCTCTGCCTCACAGCCTCGCAGCACCAGCTCTGCTTTGTGGCTCCTTGCCTGTGCCTGCCTGCTGGCCCTGCCAAGGCTGCCTCCCCTGGGCTCTGGCTTGCACTCCTTGGGTGCTCTGCTGCATGTTTTCATTACTGACTGTGGCACTGGCAGAGCAAGGCTGCTTCCTCCAGCTCTCCCGGGCTGGTGCTTAATGAAAGGCTTTGTAGCTTAATTTAGTGCCAATGGAATTTGTCTTAAGGTCTGGAAGGCAGAAAGATCAAACCCAGACGGAGTTGTGCTTTTATTAAGGAACAGCTCTGGTTCCTTGCTCTCTGTGTGTCAAATGGATCACAACAGGAGCACTTAATTACCTTTAGCTACCCCTCTCCTGCCTCCTTAGCATCACCTAAATTGCTCCTGCTCAAGATCCAAACCCCCAGCTCCGGCAGGTGCTTGATCTTCCAACCTTGATGTGCAGCTGGAAGCTGAAGTCAGTGTCAGTGGAACAGCTCTGGCAGGGGGGGCACTGGCTCTGCTCCTAAGCAGCTCCTTGGTGGTGCAGGGGCAGCCCTGGAGACTGGCACCCCCCTGCTCTTAGCTGATGACAGCTGGGATGCCAGCAGGGAAGCAAAAGAGTGAGGCTGCAGTGGGGGCTGTGATGCAGAGGTGCTGGCAGGGGACAGTGCTGCCAGGGGACAGTGCTGCCAGGGGCAGTGCTGGCAGGGGACAGTGCTGGCAGGGGACAGTGCTGGCAGGGGCAGTGCTGGCAGGGGCAGTGCTGCCAGGGGACAGTGCTGGCAGGGGACAGTGCTGCCTGCCCCTTCACTGCACCGTGCCCAGCCTGGAGGCTCCACAGTCTGCACCCACAGCTGGAGCACTGTGAGAGGAGGCAGCTGCTCCCTGCAGTGCCTGCTCTGCCTCCTCCCAAGGGGCTCTCACAGGCTCACAGGATGTCAGGGGCTGGAAGGGACCTCCAGAGATCATCAAGCCCAAGCCCCCTGGCAGAGCAGGAGCAGAGACTCCAGCACAGGGCACACAGAACACATCCAGGTGGGGCTGGAGAGGCTCCAGAGCAGGAGACTCCACAACCACAGGGGAGGTCTCAGCAGGGCAGAGCAGAGGGGGAGGAGACCCTGCCTGGCTCTGCTGGGCACACTCTGACTGCAGCCCAGGACCCCATGGTCCCTCCTGGCCCCCAGGGCACATTGCTGCCCCCTGCAGAACCTGCTGCCCCCCAGCTCCCTCTCCCCGGGGCTGCTCTGCAGGAGCAGAGGAACAATTCCTCCTTCCAAAACCTTGTGTGCTGCTGTGCCTGTCACCAATCACTCCCTGGGCTGTGTCACCCTCCAAGCACCCTGCTGCCGGCCAGTTTGCGCCTCAGGCACAGCCAGCAGCGGAGCACTGCTCCCCGCGGGGCGTCAGAGGCAGCCCCTGGCTCAGCGGCAGGGGACCCGGCTCCGAAGTGATTTGTGGCTCATCGATTTGACTGATCCCTCACAAATCGTCCCTCCTGCCTGCAGGTCAATACCAGCTCTGAGCCCTGATGGCCGTTGGGGGAGCGCTTGGAGCCAAAGTTGATTTCTCAGCCTGGCTGACTGCTGCTGCTCGCGGGGGGAAGGTGCAGCCGCCGGGCGAGGCCCTGGCCGGCCCAGAGGGCCCCCGAGAAGTATCCTCAGCCCCTCAGTGACTGCTGGAGGGCAACCTGCCGCTCGCTCCTGCCTCCGCAGACCCATCGCCGCCACCGGCAGCTTCCCTGCGCTGTGCCTCGGCCGCAGCGGGGCCGCTGGGGGAGGCAGAGACCACCCCCCGCCTCCTGCAGCGCTTCAGCCCCCAGCTCCCGGCCCGGGGAACTCCTGCGATAAGCACCGAGGTCCTGCATCCCTGTCCTGAGGAGGGTGCCCCAGCCCGTGGCCGTGGGGCAGCAATGTGGCCAAGGGAGCCAACGGGTCCTGGGGGGCAGTCAGAGTGTGCCCAGCAGAGCCAGGCAGGGTCTCCTCCCCCTCTGCTCTGCCCTGCTGAGACCTCCCCTGGAGCACTGCACCCAGCTCTGGGCTGCCCAGCTCAGGAGGGACAGGGAGCTGCTGCAGAGAGCCCAGCAGAGGCTACCAGGATGAGTGAGGGACTGCAGCACTGCCCTGGGAGGAGAGGCTGAGAGCCCTGGGGCTGCTCAGTCTGCAGAGCAGAAGCCTGAGAGGGGCTCTAAGGAATGCTTCTAAAGCTCTGAGGGCTGGGGGGCAGGAGGGAGGGCACAGGCTCTGCCCAGCTGCACCCTGGCACAGGCCAAGGGGCAATGGATGCCAACTGCAGCACAGGAGGTTGCAGCTCAGCAGGAGGAGGAACTTCTGCCCTGGGAGGCTCCCAGAGCCCTGGAGCAGGCTGCCAGAGAGGTTGTGGAGTCTCCTGCTCTGGAGCCTCTCCAGCCCCACCTGGATGTGTTCTGTGTGTGCCCTGTGCTGGGGTCTCTGCTCCTGCCCTGGCAGGGAGCCTGGACTGGATGATCTCCTGAGGTCCCTTCCAGCCCCTCTCATCCTGTGAGCTGGGATCCTGCAGCAGAAGGATGTTTTGCAAAGTGCTGCTCACGAGTTTCAGACCCAGCCCTTAGCTTTTCCTCCTGGCTTGGCTCTAAGGTGCAGAAATTCTCCAGCTGCTCCTGGGTGCCTGAGCCAGGGAGCATCCAAGCCTCACCTGGCTGTGCAGGCAGGCTTTGCAGCCTCATGCTCAGCCCCCAGCAGTTCTGCTCCTCTTGGAGCTGCTGCAGCCCCTTGCAGGGTAGAGTGGCACCAACTGCTCTGCACCAACTGCTCCCAGCTCGGGGCTGTGTCCAAACCTCAGGATGCAGAGAGACCTCCTCAAGGCATGCACAGAAATGCTTCAAGCTGAAGTTTTCTGACAGCAAGGAGCAGCTTGTGTGCTTCCCAAGTACTGCCCTGGCAGCTCCTGCTCCTCCTTCCAATCTGAAGAATCACAGAATCAGAACACTTTGGGTGGGAAGGGAGCTGGAGAGTCCTCCCAGTCCAACCCCCTGCAGTCAGCAGGGACCTCTGCAGCCACAGCAGGCTGCTCAGAGCCCCAGACAGCCCGGCCTGGGATGGTGCCACCTCCCCAGCAGCCCGGGCCAGGCTCTCCCCGCCTTCAGTGTCAAACATTTCTCCCTTCTCTCCACTCCCAATCTCCTCCTTTGAGCTCCAAACCACCAGCCCTTGTCCTGCCCCAGCAGGCCCTGATCAAACATCCGTCCCCAGCTTTCTTCTGGCCTCTTCCAGCACTGAGAGGCCACCAGAAGGTCTCCCTGGAGCCTTCTCCAGACTCATCCTCTCCCCCAGACTCTCTGGTTTCCACACCTTGGGTTAGTTCCTGCTCTTGTGGCTTCCACACATTGGTTCAGTTCTTGTTCTTCTGACTTCCACACCTTGGGTTAGTTCCTGTTCTTGTAGCTTCCACACCTCGGTGTATTTCATGTTCTTGTGGCTTCCACACATTGGTTTGGTTCCTGTTGTTGTGGCTTCTGGACATTGGTTTAGTTCCTCTTCTTCTGGCTTCCACACCTTGAGTTATTTCCTCTTCTTCTGACTTCCACACCTTGGTTTGGTTCCTCCTCTTCTGGCTTCCATACCTGGGTTTATTTCTTGTTCTTGTGGCTTCCACACCTTGGTTTAGGTCCTGTTGTTGTGGCTTCTGGACATTGGTTTAGTTCCTCCTCTTCTGGCTTCCACACCTTGGTTTGGCTCCTGCTCTCGTGGCTTCCACACCTTGGTTTGGCTCCTGCTCTCGTGGCTCTCATGCTCTGATTGACTCCAGGCAGACTGCAGTTATTCTGAAGGGGTGAACACCAACCAGGTTAATATAACAAAATCTCCTTCACAAAGCTTGGGAGAGCCTGGAGAGGCTCAGAGCCCTGCCTGCCACCGAGATGTCCACCCAGACACCTCCACAGCCCAGGCAATGCCCATCCTGTGCCATGCAGGGGCCGAGCCCTGGCCCTGAGGAGAGAGCAACTCACCTCCCCGCATCCAGCCCTGCCCTGGGGTCACTTCCCAGCTGAAGCAATGTCTGTTTGGCTGCAGCTCTCTGGAATGGATCCTGCCCCAAGCTTTAGCCCAGGTCCCTGCCCATCTGGCAGAGAGCTGCAGAGCTGAGTCCTGACATTGTGCTGTGCTCTACCTTGCATATTGATCCAGATCCAGCATATCTCTCAGGCTGGAAAGGGAGGGGAGGGAGAGAGAAACCTGTGGCAAGCTCCTGCACTGCTAATGCTGAGCTTGGGAGAGTGCCACCAGGCCTCTGGAGACCCCTGAGGGGTCTCCAGAGGCCTGGTGGCACTCTCCCAAGCTCTCTGCAGGTCTCCAGAGAAGAGAAAGATAACATTGCTGGAGAGATGGAATTAGCCAGCAGAAGAGAATGGTGATGAATAAACAAGGCAATAAAAGGGGAACTGCTGCTGACATGACTTGGAAGGGCTGGGTGTTGGGTTGGTGCTGGTGGGTTGGTTTGGGGGTTTCCCTGCTTTTATTGCTTAGATGGTGCTGGGTGAGAGGTTGGACTTGGTGGTCTCTGAAAGGAAAAAAAAAAAAACAGAAAGAAAAAAGAAGAAGAGAGAAAAAAAAAGAAAGAGAAGAAGAAAGAAAAAAAGAAGAGGAAAGGAAAAAAAGAATAAAGAAGAAAGAGGACAGGAAGAAAATAAAAAAGAAAGAAGAAGGAAGGAAAGAACAACAAAAAAAAAAAAGAAAGAAAATAAGAAGAAAAAGGAAAAATGAAGAAAGAAAATGAGAAAAAAAAGAAGACAGGGAAAGAAGAAAAAAAAGATGAAGAAAGAAAAAAGAGGAAAGAGAAGAAGAAAGGAAAAAAAAGAAAGAAAAAAGAAGAGAGAAAAAAAGATAAAAGAAAAAAAGGAAGAAAAGAAAGAAAAAAAAAAAAGAAAAAAAGAAGAAAGAAAAAAGAAAAAGAAGAAAGGGTAAAAAAAAGAAGAGAGAAAAAAGATAAAAGAAAAAAGAAGGAAGAAAGACAAAAAAAAAAAAGAAAAAAAAAAAAAGAAGAAAAAAAAGAAAGGAAAAAGAAAAAAAGAAGGGGAAAAAAGGAAGAAAAAAGAAGATAGAAAAAAGAAAAGAAAAAAGAAGGAAGAAAAGAACGAAAAAGAAAAAAAAAGAAGAAAAAAAAGAAGAAAAAAAGAACGAAAAGAAAAAAAAAGGGGAAAAAGAAGAAAGGAAAAAAGAGGAAGAAAGAAAAAGAAAGAAAAAAGGAAGAAAGAGAAAAAGAAGGAAGAAAAAAAGAAAAAAGAATAAAGGAAAGAAAAAATAGCAGAAAGGGGGAAAAAAAGAGGAAAGAAAAAACAAAGGCAAGAAGAGGCTAAGAGCAACCAATTCCTGCAGAGCTGAACCGAACCAAACTCCCAGAGCCAGAGCCGGACTTGCCCTGCCCCGGCGCGGCCACGCGGAGCCGGGAGCGCCCTGGCAGCGCGGCCGGGGCAGGGAAGTGCTCCAGCAGCCCCCCCGGCGCAGCTCCCTCCCGCCCGTCCCGAGCACGGGCGCTGCAGGGCTGGGAAATGCCAACGGCTGTGAGCCCCCGGGGGGAGGGGCAGTCATCCGGGGAGGGGGAGGCTCTCCTCGGTGTCTTTGCCTTCGCGGAGCCGAGGCTGCGTGAAACCCTGCCCGGAGAGCTCTGGCACCCCCCCTGCAGCGTAAAAGAGGCTTTGGGGTTTGGGCTTTTTTACCTCCTTTCTAATAACTCTGAGTGTATTTTCCCCCACTTTTACACTCCCAAGGGCTCTGAGGCTGTTTCCCATGGGCTGCCTGGCACTGAGCTTGCTCCAGCTCAGTCCTAATTGAGCTGGGTTCTGCACTTTGGCCACAGCAACCCCAGGCTGGGGACAGAGTGGCTGAGAGCAGCCCAGGCAGAGGGACCTGGGGGTGCTGGTGGACAGCAGCTGAGCAGGAGCCAGCAGTGTGCCCAGGGGGGCAAGCAGGCCAAGGGCAGCCTGGCCTGTGCTAGAGACAGGGTGGGCAGCAGGGCCAGGAGGTGACCACCCCCCTGTGCTCAGCACTGCTGAGGCCACCCCTGAGTGCTGGGCTCAGCTCTGGGACCCTCACTCCAGGAAGGACACTGAGGGGCTGGAGCCTGTCCAGGGCAGGGCAATGAGGCTGGAGAAGGGCCTGGAGCCCCTGGCCCACGAGGAGGGGCTGAGGGAGCTGGGGGTGTTGAGGCTGCAGGGGAGGAGGCTGAGGGAGACCTCCTTGCTCTCTGCAGCTGCCTGCAGGGAGGTTGCAGTGAGGAGGGGGCAGCCTCTGCTCCTGGGGGGGCAGGGGCCAGGCCCAGGGCAAAGGGTGGCAAGCTGCAGCAGGGGAGGCTGAGGCTGGAGCTCAGGAACTCTTTCTGCCCTGGAAGGCTTCTCAGAGCTTGGCAGAGGCCGCCCAGGGCAGTGCTGCAGTCCCCATGCCTGGAGGGGTTTCAGCAGCTGTGGAGCTGTGCTGAGGGCCATGGGCAGTGCTGGGGGGGCTCGGGCTGCCTGGCCTCGCAGCTCTCTCCCACCAGCTGCATCCTACCACTGTGCTCTGTGATGGAGCAGCTCTGGGCTGCCGTGGAGAGCTCTCTGGCTTCCATGCTTCTTGCCCCACTCCTTCTGGGGACACTGTTTGGAGAGCTGACCACAGGACTTTGCTTCCCAGCCCCGGGCACCCTTGCAGCCGCACAGCGCCATCAGCTCTCCTGTCCGCAGGCCCCTGCCCAGGGCTGCCTGTCCCAGCGGCTCCAGCGGGCTTTAAACTCTCTTCAGCTTCGTGCTTTCCTGTTTATTTCTGTCTCCCTCTGCTGCTCCCCTCCTCCCCCCCCAGCCTCTGCAGCTGTGCAGTGGAGCTGCAGCTCGCTGCTTCCCGGGGGGGTGCACCTCACGGAGCGGCAGCAGCTTCCCCCCGGCGCTCAGCGGCTGCTGGGGCCCCTGCTCCCAGCCAGGGCTGGGCTCTGAGCTCCCAGCTCAGCAGCACGACACAGCAACAGATTTGTTGTGAGCCCTCCCCATTAAAATTCAGGCTCACAGAGTGGAGCTGAGTGTTCCCTGCTTCAAAAGTTGCCCTTGTTAAGCTGCTCTTTGAATGAGGAATGGCACTGGAGACTGGAGGCCTTTTTGTGTCTGCTTGGTTTGGGGCTTTGCTTTTGGGTAGTGCTGGGCTCCTGGCTTTAAGGAGGACGCAGGGAATTTCCATTTCAAGGCTCTTGGAAGGCTGAAAGTCCCAGCAAGCAGGCAGATTATTGACTAAAGCAGGACCTGCTGCAAAGTGATGTGCTCCAAAGTACACACAGAGCTCCCTCTGCCCAGGTGAGAGAACCAGCAGCACATGACTATTAATCAGGCTGCTTAATGCCTTCCTGGATGGCAACCAAACACTCTGCTGCTGATCATGAGAAGCCGTTTAGAGGAGAAATTAATAACGCTGAGGAGGTCAATGCAGGTCTCCAGCGCCGGGAGCAGGAGCCAGGGCTGCCCCCAGAGCCAGCTGCTGGCAGCTGAGCGTCCGGTGGGCAGCGCAGGGCAGCTCCCCAGGCCCGCTGCGGGTGCTCAGCAGATGCTGCCCACTTCGTGTTTGAAGGGTTAGGGACACAGCAGGAAGGGGCAGTGAGGAGAGGGAGGGGGGAAAGCCTTCAGCCACACGAAGGTTGCCCTTTGGTGCTTGAAGGTGGAGAGCAGCACAGCCCCTGCCCGGCCGCACACGGCAGCACACGCACTGGGGGTGCAGCCACTGAGCCTGGGGAGGGGCAGGGGCCACAGGATGGGCTGGGTTGGAAGGGGCTTCGGAGCTCATCCAGGTCCAGCCCCTGCCACGGGCAGGGACACCTCCCCCCAGCCCAGCCTGCTCAGGGCCTCATCCAGCCTGGCCCTGAGCACCTCCAGGCAGGAGGCAGCCACAGCCTCCCTGGGCAGCCTGTGCCAGAGTCTCACCACAAAGAATTTCTTCCTCACCTTCAGCCTCAATCTGCCCTCCTCCAGCTTCAATCCATTGTCCTCAGCCTGTCCCTCCCAGCCCTTGCCCCAAGTCCCTGCCCAGCTCTCCTGGAAGGCTGCTCTGAGGTCTCCCTGGAGCCTTCTCTTCCCCAATTATTTCTGCCAGCCCTTCTTACTGGTGATGTGGCAACTCCACCTGCAGCCCCCACAGCACCTTGGCTCAGGCCACAGCCAGGCCACCAGTCCCAGCAAAGCTGGAGCCTGAGATTTCCCCTGCCACAGTGAAGCTGGGGCAGCACAGCTCCACCTGAAGCCACAGCTGCAGAGCTTTGCCTGTGGGCTCACTCTCATCCCCTCCCCCTTGGGACAGCACAGACAGGTCCATGGACCAAGGGAATGGGATGAGGATCAACAAGGCCAAGGGCTGGGTCCTGCACCGGGCTCAGGACAACCCCATGGACGCTCCAGGCCTGGGGTGCTGGGTGACAGCAGCTGAAGAGGAGCCAGCAGTGTGCCCAGGTGGTCCAAAAGGCCTCCAGTAGCCTGGACCCCAGCAGTGGGTCAGAGTCTGCCTCTCAGGTCACACTGATAGCTCTGGCCTGGCTGCCATGTCCCACGGGGTGCCTCCTGGGCAAGTGAGGGGCTGCTGGTGGGTCCCTTCCCTGCCTGCCTCCAGCCACTGACCAGCAAATGCGGTGCTGAAGGTGGTTCCAGAGCACAGGAGCCACCACGGGCTGCCAGCTCCTCCCTGGCAGGGGAGAGCAGCAACGAAAGCAGCAGAAGCCACAGCCAGCAGGGCCTCGGGGGGGCTGTGTGAAGGAGGGGGCAAGAGGCCTCAGTGCTGAGGGCAGTCTGTGCTTGGCAGTCCCGGGCCGTGCCAATGTCAGCTGCTGGTGGTCCATGTGCTGAGGGAGCCCTGCCCCAGGAACCCACTGGAAGTGAGGCTTAGAGGGTGCAGGGCTCAGGCTGCACAGTGCCTGCTGGTCAAGGCCTCAAGCACTGGGCTCTGAGTGCCTCCTGCGGAGTCAGAGCCTCTCATCCCTGCAGCACCTCTGCAAAGAGCCCATAAATCAGCCTCCCCACGCCGTGCACTTGGCTCCTCTCCGCTGGCAGCTCCCTAGCTTGGTGACACAGCATCTCACACGGCATGGGCAGGCCAGGACGTGGCCCCTGCCTGCCCCAGCCTCAGCCGGGGGCACCAAACTCCCCTGCAGGCTGATGCCTGCCAGAAGCCCTCCCAGGGCTGCTCCTGGTGAGCACCCTTGGCACCACAGACTCCCCTGCAGCACAGCACGCTCAGTGGTGGGGTCCAGAGAGCCTGGCTGGGTCAGTGCCTGCTGGAGCCAGCCCAAGCAGGGGGCTTTGCTTCCTCCTTTCCAGGGGAGAGGTGGTAATGAGTGAATTGTCTGCCTCAAACCAGAGGGAGGTTATCCCCCTCGGAGGAAAGGAAGGGAAGGGCCCCGAGGAGGAGCAGAGGGCTGGAGCTGCTCTGCTGTGAGGACAGCCTGAGGGAGTTGGGGCTGTGCAGGCTGGAGAGGAGAAAGCTCCCAGGAGACCTCATTGTGGCCTTCCAGGAGCTGCAGGGGGCTGCAAGCAAGCTGGGGAGGGGCTTTGGAGGGTGTGAGGAAGGGAAAGGAGTGGGGGGGATGGAGCAGAACTAGAAGTGGGGAGATTGAGCTTGGCTGTGAGGAAGAAGTTGTTGCCAGGAGGGTGGTGAGAGCCTGGCACAGGCTGCCCAGGGAGGGGGTGGCAGCCTCCTGCCTGGAGGTGTTTGCAGCCAGGCTGGAGGTGGCTGTGAGCAGCCTGCTGTGGGGTGAGGGGTCCCTGGCCAGGGCAGGGGGTTGGGGCTGGCTGAGCCTTGGGGTCCCTCCCAGCCCTGCCAGCTCTGTGGTTCTGAAGTGAGGGCTGTGATGCTCTTCATCATCTGCCTCATCCACACTCCTCCCATGGCTGTCCTTTCAGGCAGCCTGTTGCCAGGCTGCAGCAGAGCTGCCGGCACTGAGCTGCCTGGATGGAGGGAGCCGCTGTGGCTCTGCTGCAGGCAGAGGTGTGTGTCCCAGGGAGAGGTGCTGCTGCCCGTGGCCGTGCCCTGCAGAGCAGCTCCATTCACACTTCAGCAGAGAAGCATTCTAATTAATTGTCAACAGTTCCTGGATGTATAGATCCAGCAGGCTCTGCCTGAGCAAACGCTGTTTGAGAGATTAAATTCTGTTTGGATTAATGGCCTCTGACAGCTTCTCCTCCTTTGCAAACAAAGTGGGTTTGAAGTGTAATAAAACAGAGCGTGGGATGCACTGAACACGGAGAGCTGCTCAAGCTGGCAGCCAAGTGAAACATCACCAGCCTGCAGCCAGGGGAGCCCGCAGGCAGGCACAGCCCCCGCCCCGAGGGCTTCAGCCGGCCGGGCTCCGGGCTCCCCACGCTCAGCCCCCCGGGCACCGCGCAGCAGCCCTGGTGGCGTCCTGCAGCGCGGGGGCTGCGAGGCGGGGGGCTGGCACCTGCAGCCCCTGCGTGAGGCAGCGGCTGAGCAGCTCTCCTGTGCCGCGGCTGAGAGCAGGCTGGTCCACAAGGTGGTCACATAGACGAGGTGAGATCTGCTTCGTGGGAGAGGCCAAGGAAGGAGCAGTGCTGCTCCCAGGGCTCCAGAGAACTCTGGAGAGGCTCTTCCCCCATGCTCACAGCCAGCTCCCGACCAGGACAGCAACTCACAGCCACAGAGCTGGCAGGGCTGGAAGGGAGCTCAGGGCTCAGCCAGCTCCAACCCCTGCCATGGGCAGGGACCCCTCACCCCACAGCAGGCTGCTCACAGCCACCTCCAGCCTGGCTGCAAACACCTCCAGGCAGGAGGCTGCCACCCCCTCCCTGGGCAGCCTGGGCCAGGCTCTCACCACCCTCCTGGGCAACAACTTCTTCCTCACAGCCAATCTCAGTCTCCCCACTTCTACTTTTGCTCCATCCCCCCAGTCCTATCCCTCCCTGACACCCTCCAAAGTCCCTCCCCAGCTTGCTTGCAGCCCCCTGCAGCTCCTGGAAGGCCACAATGAGGTCTCCTGGGAGCCTTCTCCTCTCCAGCCTGCACAGCCCCAACTCCCTCAGGCTGTGCTCACAGCAGAGCAGCTCCAGCCCTCTGCTCCTCCTCCTGGCCCTGCTCTGGACACCTTCCAGCCCCTCCAGATGCTTCCTTCTTGTCTCTGGAGCTGTCCTGAAGCCTGGGCTCCAGAGCTCCTCGGTGTGCCCATGTTTTATTCATGAGGAAGGGCCTAAAGACCCTGCAGAGCCCTGGCTTGCATGGCAGCTTTATGGACTCTAAAGGGATGGCTTTTAACAAAGGATTCAGAGTGTATTAGGAAGTAATTATCAAATAACTCCTTAATGACTTCCCAGGGCTGCAGTGGTGTGACAGAGCACGGCTCTGAGCCCTCAGCCCTCCTGTGACTGTTGTTTGGTGCCAGGCAGGAGCAAACCAGCTGCAAAGGCAATGAGAATGTTCATTAACAACAGGAGCCAATAGCCCCCAATAACCAGGATTAATGGCAGTGCCGGTGACAACTCAGCACCAGGAATTCCTCCAGTTAAAAGGGGCTGCCAGGGACCATTTGAAGCAGAAGCTGCTCTCCCAAGTCACTACTGCCCAGCCACATCATCCCCCTGGGCACACTCAGGGCTGCTCTGCCCCCTGGGCATGGCTGGCGCTGGCACAGGAGGGAGCTGTGTGCTCAGGGGCAGCTCAGGGGCCCCTGGGCTGGCTCAAGGGGACCCCTGGCACTCAGGTTCTGTTTCCCCTCCCTAAAGGCTGCCTTCAAATCGACCCCACGTGGAGCAACAAAGCACAGGCTGGGAACTCCCCTGGAAGCTGGCAGGAAACGGAAATTCCTGCCCTCAGGACACTCCAAGATCCCCAAACTGTGTTTTACAGTCACAGAAGGTTAGGGGCTGGAAGGGAGCTCCAGAGATCATCCAGGCCACCCCCCTGCCAGAGCAGCATCACCTAGAGCAGGTCACACAGGAGCAGAAGGGGAAACTCTGTCCCTGGGAGGCTGCTGGAGCCTGGAGCAGGCTGCCCAGAGAGGTTGTGGAGTCTGCTCTGGAGCCTTCCCAGCCCCCCTGGCTGTGCTGCTGGGTGCCCTGCCCGGGGTGCCCTGCCCTGGGTGCCCTGCCCTGGCAGGGGCTGGGCTGGGTGATCTCTGGGGGTCCCTTCTGGGATTCTGTGGCTTGCTCTGGAGGCCAAGAGCCGTTTGTGCAGAGCCAGTCTCTGGATGGAAGGCTGGGGCTTCATGCTGGCTTCCCCTTCTGGCAGTGCCAAGGAGCTGAGCTTGCTGCAGTGAAGGCAACAGGCCCAGGGGACCCTCTGCACCCCCAGTGCTTTGGCCAGGCAGCTCCAGGCTCGCCCTGCCTGTGCTGGGAGCTGGGGGGATGGAAATGGAGCTCTCTGCTCTGAGTGAGGAGAGCTCTGTGCTGTGCCTTGCTGCTGCAGAAGCCAGGAGACTCCTGGCAGGACCTCTGGGCAGGCATCCTGCAGTCCCCCACCCGGGCAAGCAGGTTTCCTACCTCGGGACAGCAAGGGGACCTCGGTGTGAGCCTTTCCCTGCCATGCCCTCGGCTGCTCTTGGTGGCTCTCGTTCAGCTGCAGCTCTACCAGCCCCCCAGTCGCACTCACAAGCCAGGGGCACTGTTTTGTGCTTCAGACTCAGGTGCTGCAGTCCCACCCAGCCCTCCAAACCTGCTGAAGCCATTTCCAGCCAGAAGAGTGGCCCTGGTGTGCCAAGTCCTGCCGCAGGCTGGAGGGAGGCTCCTGGGACTCCTTCCCCAGAGCTGCTTTTCTCACTCTGAGCCTGGCTCTGCCTTTGAGGCTGACCTCTCCTTCCAGCTGTGACTTTGGTCCCTGTGGCCAGCCCAGGGTGAGCAACTCCTGCATCAGTTCCACACCAGCTACTCTTGAAAAGCCTCACCCTGCCAGAGCCTGCCCTTCACCCCCTCCCTACCTCTCCTCCCAAGCTGCTGAGGGGCCTGGAGCAGCTCTGGGAGCAGCAGAGGCTGAGAGCCTGGAGCAGAGCAGCCCCAGAGGGCAGCTGAGCAATGCTCAGCAGGAGCTGAAGGAGCTGTGGGGGGCCAGAGGCTGGGGCCAGGCTCTGCTCAGCGGTGCCCAGGGACAGCACAAGGGGCACTGGGCACAAACTGGCACCCAGGAGGTTCCACCTGAAGAGGAGAAACTTCTTTGCTGGGCAGCATCCTGTGCAACCTTCTGGAGCTGGATGTGCTCTGGCAGGGGAGTTGGAGCAGAGGATCTTCAGGGGTCCCTTGCAGCCCCTATCACTCTGTTACTCTGCTCTCTCATCTTCTCACTAGCACAGCCTCAGATCCTTCCCTGCTCCCATTTGGTCCCAAGGCCAGGGCAAGTGCTGCCTCTCGGCCCTTGGAGGAGTCCAACCTCGCCTGGCTCGGCCATTTCCACAGCACTCTGCACCCCCTGGGGCCCAGAAACGATTCCCTGCTCCTCCACAGCCACTTCAGGGCACAAAACTTCTCTGCACTATTAATTACTTATTAATTGGCTGCTGCATCCCATAAACATGCCAGGGCTCCTCTCCACCTAAGATTTAGCTCTTTAATAAGCACCTAAACTCTGCTGTTATTAAGCCCTTCAGAGACAAAGCAAATTATGACCCCAGCTTCCCTCCCTCAAACATAGCCTTTGGTGCTGGAGCCCTTAGACAGAAGAGATGAACAAAAACTACCCCAAAAAGGCAGCAGCCAGCAGCTGTGAGCAAAGGGGTCCTGAACGTGGCCAGCCCAGCACACAGCAATTCCTCCCCAGAGCAGCACCCCAAAGGCCAGGCCTGGGCTCAGGGACTTGGGAAATCCCTTCCAAGCCCTTGGATGCCTTAGGAAGCCAAACATCAACAGGAAGAGATGAAGAAGGCTGTCGAGGAAAGCTGGCTGCCCAGGCCAGGAGAGAGGTGGAGCTGCTGGAAGGTGTCCAGAGAAGGGCAACAGAGCTGGGGAGGGGCTGGGGCACAGCCCTGGGGGGAGAGGCTGAGGGAGCTGGGGTTGCTTAGCCTGGAGAGGAGGAGGATCAGGGGAGACCTCATTGCTCTCTGCAACTGCCTGAAGGGAGGTTGGAGCCAGGGGGGGGTTGGTCTCTTCTCCCAGGCACCCAGCACCAGAACAAGAGGACACAGTCTCAAGCTGTGCCAGGGGAGGTTCAGGCTGGAGGTGAGGAGAAAGTTCTTCCCAGAGAGAGTTGTTAACCACTGGGATGTGCTGCCCAGGGAGGTGGTGGAGTCCCCACCCCTGGAGGTGTCCAGGGGGGGTTTGGCTGTGGCCCTTGGAGCCATGGTCTGGGTGTCAGGAGGTGCTGGGTCATAGGTTGGACTGGATGATCCCTGAGGTCTTTTCCAGCCTGGTTGGTTCAGTGGTTCTGTGAACAGCTTTGGGGGGAGAGAGCTGCGAGCCCAGGCAGCCCGAGCCCCCCCAGCCCTGCCCATGGCCCTCAGCACAGCTCCACAGCTGCTGAAACCCCTCCAGGCATGGGGACTGCAGCACTGCCCTGGGCGGCCTCTGCCAAGCTCTGAGAAGCCTTCCAGGGCAGCGAAAGAGTTCCTGAGCTCCAGCCTCAGCCTCCCCTGCTGCAGCTTGCCACCCTTTGCCCTGGGCCTGGCCCCTGCCCCCCGGAGCAGAGGCTGCCCCCTCCCCGCTGCTGGGGATGGGAGCTGGAGCAGCTCTGCTCTCTGCCACAGCAGCCTGGCAGGGGATGGATCTGGGCCATGCCAGCTCTCTGTCTGCCTCCCTGCCTGAGCTCTGCACTTCAGTAACATGCAGAGAGGGTTTAATCTTTCTGAGCAGTAACTGCCATTGATCTTGTGCCGAGCCAGGGCGATGGATGGGCTCCGGGGCCGCTCTGCTGGTCCTGGGCCCTGCTGCTTTCTGTGGAAGTCTCCTCCTTAATGGCTTTTTAAGAGATATGCCCTCAAAATGGGCAGAGGGGAGGATAAATCTCATTAACTCCAACCCCTCCTGCTCCACATGCAAATGGGCAGAGCTGCTCATTATCCCTCCTCTCATCTGGGTGGCAGCCTTTGTCAGTTTGTTTGTGCTGCAGCCTCATAAACGTTGGGGATTATTAATAGCTTGGGAAAGATGCTTAATTGGGTGGCAGGGATCCCTGCACCAGCAGAAACTCACAGCCTGGGGGGGCCCTGACGGCGTGTCCAGGAGCTCCTGACCCTGCTGCACTCCTCCTGCCCCTGGAGAGGGCCAAGGGCAGCCTGGGCTGCAGCCAGAGCAGAGTGGCCAGGGGTGGAGAGAGAGGATCCTGCCCCTCTGCTCTGGGGAGACCTCCCCTGCAGGGCTGGGGGCAGCTGAGGGACCCCAACACAGGAGAGACCTGGAGCTGAGGGAGAGGGTCCACAAGGCAGCAGGCAGAAGGAGTTGGGTTGGGCAGCCTGGAGAAGGCTGCAGGGAGACCCCAGAGCTGCACTGCAATGGCTGCAGGGGAGCTGCAGGCTGGGCAGGGACTGCTCAGAAGGGGCTGTGGGGAGAGCACAAGGAGCAATGGTTTGGAACTGGAGCAGGGCAGGGTCAGGTGGACATCAGGAGGGAGTTGTGCCCAGGGAGGCTGGGGAGACACTGGGACAGGCTGCCCAGGGCTGGGGGTGAGGCTCCATGCCTGGAGCCATCCCAGCTCAGGCTTGATGGGGCCCTGGGCCTCAGCCACCTCCCTGGGCAGCCTGCTGCAGGGTTCCAGCAGCCTCACAGGGAAGAACTTCTTCCTGATACCCAATCTCAACCTGCCCTGCTCCAGCCTGCAGCCATTGCCCCTGCTGCTGTCCCTGCAGGCCTTGGGGAACAGTCTCTCTGCAGCCTGCCTGCAGCCTCCTTCAGGTCCTGCCAGGCTGCTCTGAGGTCTGCCCAGAGCCTCCTCCTCTCCAGGCTGAGCACCCCCAGCTCCCTCAGCCTGTCCAGAGCTGCTCCAAGCCCCTGAGCATTCTCCTGGCCTCCTCTGGAGCCTCTCCATCAGCTCCAGGTCCTTCCTGTGCTGAGGGCTCCAGAGCTGCACACAGGGCTCCATTAGCACAGGGGCAAGCTCACAGTGCTCCCCCAGCCCTGCTCTGCCTTCCCTTCCCTCCTACAGGAGCACAGGTTTAGCCCTCTGCTCTCTGTGCTCGGCCCAGGGCCTCCTGCTGGAGGTGACTCTTGAGGACAGCCAGCAGCAGGCAGGGAGCTGCTCCCTGCATGCCCAGCAGCAGGCAGGCTGCTGCTCCCTGCATGCCCAGCAGCAGGCAGGCTGCTGCTCCCTGCATGCCCAGCAGCAGGCAGGCTGCTGCTCCCTGCATGCCCAGCAGCAAGCAGGCTGCTGCTCCCTGCATGCCCAGCAGCAGGCAGGCTGCTGCTCCCTGCATTCCCAGCAGCAGGCAGGCTGCTGCTCCCTGCATGCCCAGCAGCAGGCAGGGAGCTGCTCCCTGCATTCCCACAGCAGCAGGCAGGATTGCTCCCTGCATGCCCAGCAGCAGGCAGGGAGCTGCTCCCTGCATGCCCAGCAGCAGCAGCGCTGCTGCTCCCTGCATTCCCAGCAGCAGGCAGGATGCTGCTCCCTGCATGCCCAGCAGCAGGCAGGATGCTGCTCCCTGCATTCCCAGCAGCAGGCAGGATGCTGCTCCCTGCATGCCCAGCAGCAGGCAGGCTGCTGCTCCCTGCATGCCCAGCAGCAGGCAGGCTGCTGCTCCCTGCATGCCCAGCAGCAGGCAGGCTGCTGCTCCCTGCATGCCCAGCAGCAGGCAGGGAGCTGCTCCCTGCATTCCCAGCAGCAGGCAGGCTGCTGCTCCCTGCATTCCCAGCAGCAGGCAGGATGCTGCTCCCTGCATGCCCAGCAGCAGGCAGGCTGCTGCTCCCTGCATGCCCAGCAGCAGGCAGGATGCTGCTCCCTGCATTCCCAGCAGCAGGCAGGATGCTGCTCCCTGCATGCCCAGCTGAGGCATCCACCCTGACCCAGAGCCCAGCGCTGGGAGCAGGCAGGGTGGCTGCTGAGCTCCCTGGACAGGTGCCTGGCAGGTGCCAGCAAGCCCAGCAGGGCTCAGGAGCCTTCTGATTCTGCCCAGGAACCTTTCTGCTGTGCTGTGGAAGGGGCATGAACCCCAGAGGCTGTCAGCCTGTGGGTGGCACTGCAGCAGGCCCCTCTGCTGGAGAGCAGGAGCTCTGGGGCTGCCTTCTAAGCAGCTCTGCACTGTGTGTCCCAGCCACAGACCAGTTTAATGGGCTGGGAAAATGCACCCTAAGCGAATCCCCCCCTGCCAGCCCTCTCCCTGCTGGTGCCTGACCTCCCAAGCTTGGCAGCAGGGCTGCCCAGGGGCAAGCTGCGGCTCCCAGCGTGCTGTGGGCTGCTGCAGGCTGCTGCAGCAAGGGCAGCCTGAGGGAGAGGCCTCTCTGCAGAGCCTCTGCACACCCTGAATCATCAGCTCCCTTTTCACAGCCCAGGCAGCAGACACTGCTGCTGTGCACCTCCCTCCAGCCTGGCCACAGAGCTGCAGCTGCAGCCTGGCTGCGAGCTGCACTCGGGAGAGCGTGGCCAGCAGGGCAGGGAGGCTCTCCCCCCACTCTGTCCTGCTGAGGGCTCAGCTCTGGGCTCCCCAGGCCAAGAGAGGCAGGGAACTGATGGAGAGAGCCCAGGGGAGGCTACAGAGCAGCAGAGGCTGAGAGCCCTGGGGCTGAGCAGCCCCAGAGGGCAGCTGAGCAATGCTCAGCAGGAGCTGAAGGAGCTGTGGGGGGCAAGAGGCTGGGGCCAGGCTCTGCTCAGCGGTGCCCAGGGACAGCACAAGGGGCAAGGGGCACAAACTGGCACCCAGGAGGTTCCACCTGAAGAGAAGGAGAAAGCTGTTTGGTGTGAGGGTGCTGGAGCCTGGAGCAGGCTGCCAGAGAGGTTGTGGAGTCTCCTGCCCTGGAGAGCTTCCAACCCCCCCTGGGCACTGTGCCCCTGGGCAGGCTGCTGTGGGGCCCTGCTGGAGCAGGGCTTGGAGTGGGTGAGCTCCAGGGGTCCCTTCCAGCCCCTCCCTGCTGGGATTCTCAACCAGCTGCAGAGCAGCTGTGCTCGACCCCCCTGACCTGGCCTTGCCTTTCTCTGATGTGTGGGACACCAGGTAGAAGAAACAGCTCAGTGTCTCTCAGGCCTGGGAAGCCCTGCAGGGCAGAGGGGCCAGCCCAGGCTCGGGGCATGGCTTCCACACCACAGGAGGATCCACAGAGCACATTTGCTGCTCCTTTTCTCAGGGCCTCTTCTCGCTGATTAGAGCTTCAAACGGCTGGGATCCAGCCTGGCAGTGGAGGGTTTGGCCCCAGCCTACTCCTGTGTGTGAGAGGCAGGGATGGGTTGAATGGAATCTCGTGTGAGTGGGGCTGGGGGGGGAGCTGGAAGCCCTCTCTGCTTTGCAGAGCTCTGCTGAGTTGCCTTGGTTACTTTTCTTCCCCTGCACGCCGCTGCCTGCGTTCGCCATGGCCTTGGCTCGCAGGGTGCTGAGGAAGCTTTGTCTCCGGGCAGGACAATGGTGGTCGGCTGCCCGAGCAGCGCCCAGAGGAGCAGGGAGGGGGGATGAGGAGGCTCAGCCCCTGCAGGAAGATTGGAAACGTTTTTCTAGTGGAACCAAAGACTTCCCCCTCCCCCAGGGGAGAGCAAAGAGCCCCGAGGGGCGCCTGGGCGGCTGCGGCTCTGCTGCAGGCCAGCAGCAGCCTGGAGACCCTGCTGGCCAGAGACCAGGGGGGCTGGGGTGAGCTCCCCAGCAGCCACTGAACCTCCTCAAGGCACCTCCAGGCCCTGCTGCAGGGCTGCATTCCAAGCCCAGAATAACTGGGAAAGCCTTTGGGGCGCTGGCATTTCGGGGAGGAGGGAAGGAGACTTTTTTTATACCTCCCCACAGCCTTTGTCGTGCTGGGAGGAGAAGCTCTGGCTCCAGAATAGCAGCAGGAAAGGGCAGGGGAAGGGAAGCTCCGGGGATCTCATCGCCAACCGCAGCCCTGGTGACACAAAAAGGGAAGGGGGGGGGAGGGCTTCTGAGTTGCTAATTGCTTTCTGCATAATGATGACTAAACTGGATCGCAGCAGGAGCCACCCAAAGGCCTTCGTGGCTCGCCGGGAGCTGCACGGCAGGGGCTGGGCCCGGGCCCGGCCCGGGGGGGTCCTGCAGACCAAATCGCTCCCGAGAGGCTGCTGCCAGCTCCCTGCGTCCATCGGGGGGCGGCGGCGGCTAGGGGGGGAATTGCCAGCTCCATTTCCTCACACCCCCCAGGGCACCTCGCCCAGCCCCTGCGAGCTCTTGCCTGGTGGTTTGTTCGGTGCCCCCCCCAGCAGCCAAAGGAACGGAGAGCAGAGCCCTCGGTGCCTCCTCATCAGCTGCCGCCGCTGCAGAAAGCTCTCTCCCTGCTCCTTTCCCTCTGCTCTAAGGAGGGCTGGGGGACAATCTGCCCGTAGCCCCTCCCTGACCCTGGGGGGCGCGGGGGGTGACACCTGGGGCGTGGGATGCCTTCAACACCTTCCTGAACCCCCTCCAGAGAAGCACAGAGGGCCCCCCGGTGGCCTCACCAGCCCTGCGGTCCCTCGGGTCCCCACGGACGGGAACCTCGGTCCCCGGGACCCCGCAGCAGCCTCCCAGCCCTGGAGCCCCAGCTGGGATGCAGCCTGGGTGCAGAGCTCCAGCAGCAGCGAGAGCTGAGGTGGACCCAGCCCTGCTGGCCTCCCACCCGCGGCTGGAGGGGGCAGAGGGTGCCGCTGGCAGGGCTGGCTCTGGGGGCCGGGGCAGGGCTGGCTGCAGGGTTGGACTGGGTGAGCTGGGAGAGCTCTTCCAAGCAGAAATGGTCTGTGAGCCTGGGGGGCTCAGGGCTCTGCATCATGCTGGGGAAGTCCCTGGTGCCCAGCTCCCCCGTGCCCAACCAGCTGGGCAGGGCCCACAGGGGCTGGGGCTGCAGGAGGCTGCTGCCACACTCCTGGTGCTCAGGCACGGGCACAAGGGACAGGACCTAAGGGTTTCACTGGGGGGCTGTGGCAGGAGGAAGGGCTGGGGGCTGGGGGCTGCCCTCTCGGCGGGGGCAGTGTGAGGGGCACGCAGGGGGTGCTGAGGCCATCACTGTGCAAGCACTCAGAGGGTACAGGCAGCGAGGAGGAGCCAGCATGGGCTCGCCAGCACCTGAAGGGCTCCAGGAGAGCTGGGGAGGGACTCTGGCCAAGGGCTGGGAGGGACAGGCTAAGGACAATGGATTGGAGCTGGAGGAGGGCAGATTGAGCCTGGAGAGGAGGAGGGAATTCTTTGCAGTGAGGCTGGGGAGGCTCTGGCACAGGCTGCCCAGGGAGGCTGTGGCTGTCCCCTGCCTGGAGGTGTTCAGGGCCAGGCTGGATGAGGCCCTGAGCAGCCTGGGCGGGGGGGAGGGGTCCCTGCCCGTGGCAGGGGCTGGAGCTGGCTGAGCTTTGGGGTCCCTCCAACCCAAGCTGTGCAGTGGGCCCACGAGCACTGCAGGGATGGGAACCATCTTCATTCTCTCTTCTTGCTGTAGGTGAGGAACAGATTCCCTGGGGCTGCTCAGGCTGCCACCTCCTCCCCAGCTGCCTGGCCTCCAGGAGCAGAGCTCTGGCTGTGGCCTTTCCCTCACTGCCTAGTGCCACACTCCCACCAGGCCTGGCAAGGCAGCAACTTGTTTCCATCTCTTTCCCAGCAGCTTGGGTGCTGGAACTGCTCAGCCACAGCTGCCTGTGGACATCTGTTCCCTTGCACAGCCCAGGGCATCCCATCTGGCCCCCAGCTGCCGCCTTGGCAGGGTGCTGCCTTCCCCTCAGCCCTCACTTCAGAACCACAGAGCTGGCAGGGCTGGGAGGGACCCCAAGGCTCAGCCAGCCCCAGCCCTGCCCTGGGCAGGGACCCCTCACACCGCAGCAGGCTGCTCACAGCCACCTCCAGCCTGGCTGCAAACACCTCCAGGGCTGAGGCTGCCACCCCCTCCCCGGGCAGCCGTGCCAGAAGGTCTCACGAGGCAGGGGCTGCTGCCCTGCAGGTGCAGGGAGGGGTTTGCCATCTCCAGAGCCTGAGCAGCTGAGGTCGGCTCAGCCAAAGCCTGGGCTGCCCCCAGCCCTGCAGGGAAGTCCAGAGGGCTGCTCAGGGATGGAGCAAATTCACCTCTTGGGTGCTGCTGACCCCAGAGTCGACATCTCGGCCTTGGGCAGCCCCCCCTGAGCAGCAGCCCCCCGTGAGCAGCAGCCCCCCGTGAGCAGCACCTCCTGCTGAGGCACAGCCCCCAGCCCGGCACTGGGCTTGAAGCTGGGCACCCCCTGACGTCCTGAGGGACCTGGGCCTGGGTGCTGCAGGGCTCAGCAGGAGAAACTTTCTAGAAGGCAGCCAGGCCTGGCTGCTCCTCGGGGGTGGAGACCAAGCCGCAGACACCACCCAGCCCCTGCTGGGCTCCTCTGCTTTTCACACCTCCCCTCCCAGGCAGCAGTCTCTGGGAGGCCAGGAAGCTGCCACCCACTTCCAGCAGCTTGAATCCTGCCTGGGATGGTGCTGGCACTGCCCATGCAGCCCCAGCCGAATTGCTGCCTGCTGCAGAGCCTCCTTGCTCCGCGTCCTCAGGCACCATCCCTCCTGCTGGTGACAGACCAGCTCCTGGCTGCCGGCGTTTGGGAGCTCCCCAGGCAGCTGTCTGTGTGCAAAGCAAACCATCCCACGCTGAACGGCTTGGCCCAGCCCTCTGGGGGCAGCTCAGTGCCGACCTAGCTCAGCAGAGCCCCAGGGAGCCCCCAGCTGAGGCCACAAAGGTGACCAGAGGGCTGCAGAACCTCCCCTATGGGGCAGGCTGAGGGAGCTGGGGCTGCTCAGCCTGGAGAAGAGAAGGCTCCAGGGAGACCTCAGAGCAGCCTTCCAGGACCTGAAGGGGCTACAGGAAGGCTGCAGAGGGACTGTTGCCAAAGGCCTGCAGGGACAGCACCAGGGGCAAGGGTTTGAATGAGAGCAGAGCAGATTGAGATTGGATGTGAGGAACAAGTTCTGCCCCAGGAGGCTGCTGGAACCCTGCAGCAGGCTGCCCAGGGAGGTGGCTGAGGCTCCAGCCCTGGAGATGTTCAAGGTGAGGCTGGAGAGGGCTCTGGGCAGCCTGCTCCAGGGGAGGATGTCCCTGCTGGGTGCAGGGGCTTGGGCTGGATGAGCCCTGGAGCTGCCTCCCAAGCCCCTCTGTGATGCTGTGATTCTGTCACCCTGTGAAGCAGCCTCCAGCTGGGCTGGGACCTTCTCCCTCAGCTGAGCAGCCCTGCTCTGCAGGGCAAGTGTCACTTGCCAGGGGGAGCAGAGCTTCCCAGGGAGGCCTTGAGCCCCTCTCAGCTCATGAATGTCTCCTCCCTCCCTAAGGAGTACCTCTGAAACCTTGGTTGTACAAACACCTTAATGGCTGAGGGGAGCAGCTCTGCCTCTGCAGCCAGGGGAGCTGGAGCACAGCCTGCCCCAGGGCTGGGTCTTCCCAGTGCCTGCAGCAGCTTCAGGCTCTGATGGAAGCCAGCACAGGCACCCAGAGGTGCCCCCGTGGGCCTACAGCAGGGGGATGCTGCCTCATGGCTGGCAGCTTGCCACTGGCCAAAGCTGGAATCAGAGGTCTCCTGCAGCCTCCTCTGCTCCAGGCTGAAGCAGAAACCTCTCTGCAGCCCTCCTCCCCTCCTGCAACTTGAGGTCACTCCCATTTAGCCTCTCCTCGCTCCTCAGGAGCGGAGCCCAAGCCCCAGCTGGCTGCAGCCTCCCTCCCAGGGAGCTGCAGAGGGAAAGCAGTGAGGTCTCCTGCAGCCTCCTCTTCCCCAGGCTCAACACCCCCAGCTCCCCCTCCCAGCCCTGCTCTCCAGACCCTTCCCCAGCTCCTCAGTGTCCTTCTGGGAGTGAGGGCCCCAAACCTGACCCCAGGATTCGAGGTGTGGCCTCCCCCTTGGCGCAGGAGCAGCGTCCCTGCTCCGGTCCTGCTGACCATGGAACTGTCAGGGTTGGAAGGGACCTCAAGGCTCAGCCCAGAGGGGGAGAGAGCCTCAGCCCTTTGAATGTTCTGTGTCAGGAAATCAGAGGCACAAACAAAGCCAAAATGTCATCACCCTAGAGGCTATTTATTAGCAGAGTGAAGTGATGGATCAGAAGGAGAGAGAGGAGAGGAGAGGAATTCCATTCCCACAGCCCTCACCCCCAGGAGAGTTTGGCGCTGTGGAGGAAGGCTGCTGCAGCTCTGGCAGGCAGGAGAGATCCTGGCTGGCTGTGCTGTCCTCTGAGCAGCCTCTTCAGCTCCAGCACTTGCAGCAGGCAGAGCTTCGGACACAGAGAGAGTTGCTCTGGGGCTGCTCTCCCAGGCTCCACGGGGAAGTCTCTCTCCTGGTATCCTCTGTTCTGCCCCAGAGCAGCCCTGCCCCAGAGCAGCCCTGCCCCAGAGCAGCCCTGCCCCAGAGCAGCCCTGCCCCGCTCTCTTCCTTCTCCCCTGCTCTCCATCTCCTGAGCCAGGAGCTGCTCAGCTCTCCCCTGCAGCTTCCACCACGAGTGCAGGAGCTGAGCCTGCACACAGCAGAGGGCCTGGCTGGCAGTGGCCTCTGCCCAACGTTTCAGGGCAGCTGCAGCCTCCTGAGCAGCCTTTACCTGTGCACCTTCTAGAGAGTCCTGCCAGGGGCTCTGCCCAGCACCCATCAGCTGTTGTCTGGCAAGCAGCAAGGGGGATTTTGTCTTTGCTGAGCCACCTCAAGAGAGACAAGATTCAGTCTCTCACAGGGACCCCAAGGCTCAGCCAGCCCCAGCCCCCTGCCATGGGCAGGGACCCCTCACACCTCAGCAGGCTGCTCACAGCCACCTCCAGCCTGGCTGCAAACACCTCCAGGGGTGAGGCTGCCACCACCTCCCTGGGGAACAACTTCTTCCTCACAGCCAATCTCCATCTCCCCACTTCTAGTTCTGCTCCATCCCCCCCCAGTCCTATCCCTCCCTGACACCTCCAAAGCCCCTCCCCAGCTTGCTTGCAGCCCCCTGCAGCTCCTGGAAGGCCACAATGAGGTCTCCTGGGAGCCTTCTCCTCTCCAGCCTGCACAGCCCCAACTTGGGTGCAGCTGAGGAGCTGCAAGGGCTGTGTGACCAAGAGCAGCCAGGCCCCCCCTGCCCCTGCCCAGCTGCCCTGGGGCCCCCAGGGCCTGGCTCACGTGCTCAGCAGCCAGGGGGGTCACAGGGGGGGGGTCACATGGAAACCTTGCGTGGAAGGCAGCACGTGGCACGGCCTGGGCCTCATTAGGAGCAAATCAATGCTCAGCCTGCTGCCCGGCTCGGTGTTTTTCCACTGCTGCCCCGAGGCAGAGCCATCTGACTGGCCTGGCCCCCGCTGGGGCGGGCAGGCACGGGGGCAGCGCAGACCTGCACATGGGGAGGCACCCTGCACCCTGCACCCCTCGCCCTGCACCCCTCACCCTGCACCCTGCACCCCTCGCCCTGCACCCCTCATCCTGTGCCCCGCACCCTGCACCCTGCACCCCTCATCCTGCACCCTGCACCCTGACAAGCTCCAGGTGTCTGTGGGAAGGGCTCTGCAGAGCCCTGGGCAGAGGCCACCAGGATGGCACTGAAGGAGCCCAAGTGCTGGGTGCTGCACTGTGCCCACAGCAGCCCCAGGCAGGGCTGCAGGCTGGGGACAGAGTGGCTGAGAGCAGCCAGGCAGAGAGGGGACTGGGGGTGCTCCTCCCCAAGCAGCTCCTGCCCCCCCCCAGCAGCTCCTGCTCCCCCCAGCCTGCCTCCCCTCCCCCCAGCAGCTCCTGGCCCCGGGCAGCCCCCCCCCAGCAGCACCGTGGATGGGATGGGAGCAGTCATCAATCCTGGCCCTAACAACCGGGGGGCCACCAGGCCCCCCGGCCTTTGTTGTCACCACCACCAGCACCCAGTGTGCACCAGGGGCACTCACCTGAGATGGGAGGAGGATCCTCAGCCCAAATGGGCTCAGCTTAGAGCTTCTGGCTCTCCTGGGGAGGATTAAATAGGGGAGTGGCTGGGGAGGGCCAAGTGGCCACAGCTGGGCTGGGAGGAGCCTGCAGCAGAGCCCAGGGGCTGTGGGGCTGAGGGGCAATGGGGGCAGGGGGGAGGGGCAGGGGCAGGGGGGGGAGGGGCAGGGGAGGGGAGGGGGTGGTGCCAGGAGGGGGTTTCAAGACCTTCCTGCTCCACAGAGCTCTCCCAGGGCACAACTGCAGCCCAGGGCTGGCTCTGCTCCGGGCACACAGCACCAGCCCAGCAGTGCTGGGTCAGGCACAGCCCGGGGGGGCTGCCCCAGGGAGAGCTTTGCACCACTCCACGTAGCCTGGAGGGCAGAGCTGTGCCTTGCCCAGCGGCAGAACGAGCTCTGGCCAACAGCAGCCCTGGAGGTGCTCAGGAGGGCCTTGGCTGTGGCCCTTGGAGCCGTGGTTTGGGGGTCAGGAGGTGCTGGGGGCTGGGTCAGAGGTTGGGGTTGATGACCCCTGAGGTCTCTCCCAGCCTGGCTGAGTCAATGATTCTGTGATTGAGTGGCATCTGCCCATCGCCCCCCAGGGATGCTGCAGGCACGGGGCCAGGGCCAGGGCCAGGCTCTCCCACACAGAACAAGAGAGAGGAGGATGGGGGAGGGCACAGCCTGGCCTCACTGCAGGCCCGGGGGGCTTGGGCTGGGCTCAGGATTGTCACCAGAGCCTAGGAGGTGTCTGAGCAGGGCAGCTGGGTGCCCACATGGCCTATTCCAGCAGGGTGGCTGCAGGGGCCAGGGCTCGCCCGTGGCAGAGGCAGACCCTGCTGATGCAGCCCTGCGGAGGGCAGAGCCTCTGGGCTCAGGGCCTCGGGCTCAGAGCTGGGGGGAGCAGGGAGAGCCTTTCAGCAACTCTCAAGTGCTGTTTGGGGCAGAGGAATCCTGCTCCTGAGGGCTGCTGCTCGGCACAGGCTCCCAGCCGGCAGAACTCCACAGGGGAGCATCTGCAGGGAGTGCACTCGGCCCTGGCTGTGCCTCATGGTCCAGGAAGGAAACTGAGGCACTGCAGAAAGCAAGCTCAGGAGAGGCAGGGAGTGGAGAGAGTCCAGCAGGGGCTGCAGAGCTGCTGAGGGGCCTGGAGCAGCTCTGGGAGCAGCAGAGGCTGAGAGCCTGGAGCAGAGCAGCCCCAGAGGGCAGCTGAGCAATGCTCAGCAGGAGCTGAAGGAGCTGTGGGGCAAGAGGCTGGGGCCAGGCTCTGCTGAGTGGTGCCCAGGGACAGGACAAGGGGCAAGGGGCACAAACTGGCACCCAGGAGGCTCCACCTGAGCAGGAGGAGAAAGCTGTTTGGTGTGAGGGTGCTGGAGCCTGGAGCAGGCTGCCAGAGAGGTTGTGGAGTCTCCTGCCCTGGAGAGCTTCCAACCCCCCTGGGCACTGTGCCCCTGGGCAGGCTGCTGTGGGGCCCTGCTGGAGCAGGGCTTGGGCTGGGTGAGCTCCAAGGTGCTGTGGGGCCCTGCTGGAGCAGGGGGTGGGCTGGGTGAGCTCCAAGGTGCTGTGGGGCCCTGCTGGAGCAGGGCTTGGGCTGGGTGAGCTCCAAGGTGCTGTGGGGCCCTGCTGGAGCAGGGGGTGGGCTGGGTGAGCTCCAGGCTGCTGTGGGGCCCTGCTGGAGCAGGGGGTGGGCTGGGTGGGCTCCAGAGGTCTCTGCCACCCCCTGCCTGCTGGGAGTCTGGGAGGTGCAGGGGCTGCAGGGCTGTCAGCAGCAGAGAGGAAGGAGGTGCTGCACATCCCCTTGCTCGGGAAGCCCAAGCCAGGCCTGTCCCAGCTCAGTGCAAGCTCTGCAGCTTTCTGCACAGGCTGAAGCTCGCTGGCACGCAGGGAGGACATGGGAGGAGTGAGGAGGATGCAGAGGGAGCCTTGCATTGTGCCCATGTGGAGCTGTCAGGCATCACAATGAGCTGAGGCAAAGGAAAGCAATTTTTAGCCACTCCATGCGTGAGAACCTCTCGGAGCAAAGGCTCTGAGCTCCCCTCAGAGCAGGAGAATTTCTTCATTGAGTGCTGAGCACTGAAACGAGCTTGTGCCAGATGCAGCCATCACAGAGTGGCTCTGTCAGAGATCATCATTACCTCCTTGTCTTTGTACAGCCTGGTGGCAGTGAGGAAGCCACAGGTGGCACTGCCCTGCAATAGAGCCTCGCTTGTGAGGGGCAGGGAGGGAAGAGGCTGTGCCAAGGAGAGCCAAGAGAAGGCAAAAGGAGCAGCAGAAAAGGCAAAGTCTTGTGGGAAGCACAGAGCCACAGCAACACCCAGGCTGGGAGAGAGCCTCAGGACCCCCAGCCCAGCCCAGAGCCCTGCTCTGCAAGGCTCAGCCCAGACCACAGCCCCAAGCTCCACAGCCAAACCACCTCCAGACACCTCCAGGCCTGGGCACTCCACCACCTCCCTGGGCAGCACATCCCAGGCCCTGACCACTCCTGCTGGGAGAAATGCTTCCTCCTCTCCAGCCTCAAGCTGCCCAGCTCAGCTGGAGGCCATTGCCTCTTCTTCCAGCACTACTGACCTGGGAGCAGAGCCCAGCAGCAGCCTCTCCACCAGCTGCTTGCAGGGAGCTGCAGACAGCAGGGAGGTCTCCCTCAGGCTCCTCTCTTGCACACTGACCCTCCCCAGCTCCTTCAGTTGCTCCTCATCAGCTTTCTTCTGCAGGCCCTCCCCAGCTTCCTTGCCCTGCTCTGCCCTGGCTCCAGCACCTCCACAGCTCTCTTGTGCTGAGGTGCCCAGAGCTGGACCCAGCACTGGAGCTGTGGCTGCCCAGAGCTGAGTGCCAGGGGACAGTCCCCTCCCTGCTGCTGCTGGACACAGCACTGCTGAGCCCCAGCCAGGAGGCCTTCGGCTTCTTGGCCCCTGGGCACTGCTGGCTCCTGCTCAGCTGCTGTCCACCAGCACCCCCAGGCCCCTCTCTGCCAGCAGCTCTCAGCCACCCTGCCCCCAGCCTGGAGCCTTGCCTGGGGCTGTTGTGCCCCAGGTGCAGGTCCTGGCACTTGGCCTTGTTGAAGCTCCTCCTGGTACCACTGTGCCATGGATCCAAGCTACCCAAGAAAGATTTCACTGGTGGCAGATCAGCCACTGAAGAGAAAGAAACCAGAAACAGCCTCAAAATAGGAGCAGCAATGAACAGCAGGGAGGAGGAACTCTTGGAGTCAAGCAGGGATTGTTTTAGTCATCCCAGAGGAGAGGAGAGGAGAGGGAAGCTCTTGTGACTCCAACATGAAACCACAACTGTGAGTGGCAGCAGCTCCTGAGGAGCTGCCTGCTGAAGAGCTGAGGGCTGGGAATGAGCCTTCTCCAGAGCCTTCCAGGGAAGCCTAGCAGAAAGCTGCTGGATGGTGGAGGCTTGGCAGGAGGCCTCCAGCCAGATCAGGGCCCTGGGAAGGAGGGAAAGTTACTGCTCTGCTCTGGTGCTTGCTGTGGAGAGCTTAGGGAAGCCTTTGGGAAGGTGGAGTGAGTCTGACCAGCCCTCACAGCTTCAGGAGGAGGCTTTTAAAGCCCTGAGCAAGAGGAAATGAGCAGGAACAGATGGCCCCCACCCAAGAGGCTTGGAGGAATTCAGAGATGAATTTGCTGAACTGCTCCTTGTGTTGTGCAAAGTCCCTCTGAAATCAATCCCAATATTAGAGCAATGAAAGGCAACAAACGAGGGCTCAGCTTCCAGAGGGAGCTCAGAAGCATCTGGAGGGATGCAGCTTGGGCACAGCTTGAGGAGTTTTGCCAAAACAGACACAGAGCAGTGGAGTGAAGTCTCACTTCAGAACTGCAAAGGTCTTTGAAGGAGTTAATGGGTGATGAATCCAGCTGATGGGTTTGCCTTGCCTTCTCCCTTCCCCTTTCCCTCCCCTGTGGGGCAGGCTGAGAGCTGGGGCTGTGCAGCCTGCAGAGGAGAAGGCTCCAGGGAGACCTCAGAGCAGCCTTCCAGCACCTGAAGGGCTCCAGGAGAGCTGGGGAGGGACTCTGGACAAGGGCTGGGAGGGACAGGCCCAGGGACAATAGATTGGAGCTGGAGGAGGGCAGATTGAGGCTGGAGATGAGGAAATTCTTTGCCGTGAGGCTGGGGAGGCTCTGGCACAGGCTGCCCAGGGAGGCTGTGGCTGTCCCCTGCCTGGAGGTGTTCAGGGCCAGGCTGGATGAGGCCCTGGGCAGCCTGGGCTGGGGGGAGGTGTCCCTGCCCATGGCAGGGGGCTGGAGCTGGCTGATGTTTGGGGTCCCTTCCAAGTCACCCACTCTGAGCCTCTGAATGGATTGCTGGCTGCTCCCCAGCTGAGTCCCTTCGCTGCCAGCCCCCAGGGGCACTGAGCTGTCCCCAGGGCTGAGCTGCCTCTGGAGAATGAGTGAGAGGCTGAGAGAGGCTGAGCCTCCACGGGGAGGGGAAAGGGCTGCAGACTTCCCCAAGGAGCTGGCCTTGACCTGTGCCTCCTCACTTTCCCACCAGGGAGGCTTTGGCATTTCTGTGAGGCCTTGTTAGCAAATTGCCCACAGCTGCTCTGGATCCGCAGCAGCAGCAGCAGCAGCAGCAGCAGCAGCAGCAGCAGCAGCAGCAGCAGCTATGCCTCTAGGACAGGCACAGCTAGGGCTGCCTGTGAACAGCTGAGGGAAGAGCTCACAGCTCTGAATGACTAGGTGAGAAAACGCCAGAATGAGCTCCTGGTCCAGAGAGGCTGAGTCACAAATGCAGCTGAGAGCAGCCCAGGCACACAACCAGAGCCTGTGAATGGAGGAGAGCTGCCTGGTGAGGGAGGTGCCATGGACCCCCCTGCTCGGCCCCAGCAGTGCCAGAGCCAGCACAGATGCTCTCAGCCTTGTCAGCAAAGGGAGAGCTGTGTCATGCCACCACCTAGCTCCATGGCACCTCCACAGCTGATGCCTTGAGTGGTTGTGCCTCAGGGAAGAGGCAGCAGGAGAGGGATCGGCTCAGGGAGCAGTGAGCCTGTGGCACAGCCTCCTGGGGAACAACTTCCTCACAGCCAATCTAAACCTCCTCTTCTCCAGCTTGGATCCATTCCCCCAGTCCTATCCCTCCCTCACACCCTCCAGAGTCCCTCCCCAGCTTGCTTGCAGCCCCCTGCAGATCCTGGAAGGCCACAATGAGGTCTTCTGGGAGCCTTCTCCTCTCCAGCCTGCACAGCCCCAACTCCCTCAGGCTGTGCTCACAGCAGAGCAGCTCCAGCCCTCTGCTCCTCCTCCTGGCCCTTCTCTGGACACCTTCCAGCCCCTCCAGAGCCTTCCTGGCACAGAGGCTCCAGAGCTGGCCCCAGAGCTGCAGCTGTGGTGTGAGCAGAGTGGAGCAGAGGGGCAGAGTCCCCTCCCTGGCCCTGCTGGCCACACTTCTGCTGCTGCAGCCCAGGCTCTGCTTGGCTCTCCGGGCTGCAGGTGCTCCCTGCTGGCTCCTGCTGAGCTTTGTCTCCAGGGGAGGTCCCAGGGGTGCTCCTGGCCCTGTTAGGCTTTCTGGAAGCAAGGTTCACCCTCCTGAAAGCAGAGTCAGCTCTTGGGACTGGGCTTCCTTTCCACCCCCAGAGGCTGTGCCGGGCCGGGGCCGGGGCGGGGCGGGGCCGGGGCTGGGGCTGGGGCCGGGGCCGGGCCGGGGCCGGGGCTGGGGCTGGGGCTGGGGCCGGTGCCGGGGCCGGGGCCGGTCTCTGGGCGCTGTCGTTGCTGCTTTCCCGCAAGGAAACCACCTCAGGGCGCACCAAGCCTCGCCTGAAGCCGTCCAACCACCGTTCCTCTTCTGCAGGAAAACATCTAGAAGCTGGATAAACAATTCCTAGTGCTGCTCATTAGCTCACGCTAATCAGCAGAGTGTCTGCAATGAGCATTTAATTAAGAGTTAATGTGGTGGCTGCTAGATAACAAGGAGAGAACGCAAGCCTGAGACTGAAATCCGAATCGGAAACCAAAGCAGCTTCCAGGCTCCGGGGGAAGGGAAGTTGCCCTCCCCAGCCCCCCTGTCGCTTCACTCGATTCCACGGGCGCTGCCCGGCTCCCGGCTCGTTCAGGACCTGGCATTCGGCAGGGGAGCGCTGGCGGCATCGGGGAGCCGCTGCGCAGCCGGAGCCGCCCCCCGCCCCCCGCCGCGCCGGTTAGCTGCCCCCCGATCCCGGGGCCCGGGCCGTGGGGAGCAGCCGGCGGCTAATGGACGGCTGTAAAGAGGAGCCCCGGCAGCTGCCGGGCGGGGGCTGCGCTGCGGGCGGGGGGCTGCGAGCGGGGGGCTCCCGGCAGAGCGCTCCCGACAGAGCGCCCCCGACAGAGCGCCCCCGGCAGAGCCCTCCCGACAGAGCCCTCCCGGCAGAGCGCTCCCGACAGAGCGCTCCCGGCAGAGCCCTCCCGGCAGAGCCCTCCCAACCCACTCAGCGCTTCCCTGCCCTCCCCAAGTCCTGAGTCACACACGGAGTGACCCTGAGGTTGGACTCAATGATCCCAAAGGCCTTTTCCAACCTGTTCTGTTCTGTTTGTTCTATTCGTGATCTGGAGAGGAGAAGGCTCCCAGGAGACCTCATTGTGGCCTTCCAGGATCTGCAGGGGGCTGCTGGAAAGCTGGGGAGGGGCTTTGGAGGGTGGAGGGAGGGATAGGACTGGGGGCACTCGGGCATGAGGAGCAGAGCAGGCCAGGGCAGGGCTGGGTGGTTCAGTGGGGGACATCCCACTGGGGATTCAGAGTCTCACTGAATAGGTTGGGTTGGAGGGACCCCAAACATCAGCCAGCTCCAGCCCCCTGCCACGGGCAGGGACACCTCCCCCCAGCCCAGGCTGCTCAGGGCCTCATCCAGCCTGGCCCTGAGCACCTCCAGGCAGGGGGCAGCCACAGCCTCCCTGGGCAGCCTGTGCCAGAGCCTCCCCAGCCTCACTGCAAAGAATTTCCTCATCTCCAGCCTCAATCTGCCCTCCTCCAGCTCCAATCCATTGTCCTGGGCCTGTCCCCCAGCCCTTGGCCAGAGTCCCTCCCCAGCTCTCCTGGAGCCCTTCAGGTCCTGCAAGGCTGCTCTGAGGTCTCCCTGGAGCCTTCTCCTCTGCAGGCTGCACAGCCCCAGCTCTCCCAGCCTGGCCCCACAGGGGAGGTTCTGCAGCCTCTGCTCATCTCTGTGGCCTCCTCGGGAGCCTCTCCAGCAGCTCCAGGTCCTCCTCATGCTGGGGGCCCCGGGCTGGACCACCCCACCAGGAGCACAGCGCTGAGCCAGGCTGAGTGCTGGGCACCCCCAGCTCCCTCCCAGCTGGAAGTTGCAGGGCCTGAAACTTTTCCACAGTGGAGCTGCCTGGGTGTGCCAAGCGCCCGCAGCCAGCAGGAGAGGAGCTCTGCATCCTGTGCACATGTCACAACAGCTCCTCTTCACATTCTCTGGGAGGAAATGTTTTGCTTTGGAAATGAGGAAATGCTTCAGTTTGATATTCCCTTGTGGCAGGGCTCAGGCTTCTCCCTCTCCAAGTGACAGCTCCTTTGTTGTGCCAAGGGAGCTGAAATTTCCCTGCTTCTGAACCCTTTCACTCTGAAGGCCTTGGATAGAGGGGGGGGTGAAGTAAGAGAGGGAAGAGGCTCAGCTGCTGCTTGAATGCAAGGGCCTGGGTGAGCCCAGAGCACTGCTTCAGCACTGCCCCTCTGCCCGGAGCCCCTGGGTCCTGGTTTGCATCATCAGAGGCAGTTTCCCTCCCCTGCCCTCTCCTCTCCCTTAGCACTGGACCAAAGCCACCTCGGCCCCAGAAGGCAGAGGGAACAATCCTCATGCCAGGAACAGGGGTGCCTTAGGGCCACGTGTAGTGAGTGGGCTTGGGGAGAGGGCCAGGAGGGATGTCAGGCTCTGGAGGGGGCCAGGAGGGATGTCAGGCTCTGGAGGGGGCCAGGAGGGATGTCAGGCTCTGGAGGGGGCCAGGAGGGATGTCAGGCTCTGGAGGGGGCCAGGAGGGATGTCAGGCTCTGGAGGGGGGCAGGAGGGATGTCAGGCTCTGGAGGGGGGCAGGAGGGATGTCAGGCTCTGGAGGGGGCCAGGAGGGATGTCAGGCTCTGGAGGGGGGAGGGATGTCAGGCTCTGGAGGGGGGCAGGAGGGATGTCAGGCTCTGGAGGGGGGCAGGAGGGATGTCAGGCTCTGGAGGAGAGGGACTGAGCTGGAACCTCCTGTGCTGCAGTGCAATGGCTGCAGGAGAGCTGCAGGCTGGGCAGGGACTGCTCAGAAGGGGCTGGGGGAGAGCACAAGGAGCAATGGTTTGGAACTGGAGCAGGGCAGGGTCAGGTTGGACATCAGGAGGGAGTTGTGCACAGGGAGGCTGGGGAGACACTGGGACAGGCTGCCCAGGGCTGGGGGTGAGGCTCCATGCCTGGAGCCATCCCAGCTCAGCCTGGCTGTGTCCCTGTGCAGCCTGCTCCGGCTGGAGCTGTCCCTGCTGCCTGCAGGGGGGTTGGGCAGGATGCCCCTGGGGTCCCCCCTGGAGCTGTGATGTTCTGCTGCTTGTGGTGCTCCTCCTGCACTCTTCATGCAGGAGCAAAGCAGGCAGGGCAGTGAAGGGTCCCTGCAGCACTTCTCCTTGCAGAGGAGGAGGGAGATCATGCTCAGCTCTCCTCTTCCAGCTGCTGGCGCCAAGTATACCTCCTGCCTCCTCCTTGCTGTCAACACCTAGCAAGTGCCTGGCTTGCAGGCAGTGCTGGGATGCCTTTTTTAACTCTGGGACACACTCCCCCCAGCTGATCCCTTTCCCAGGATGGGGCTGCCCCTGGGGCTGCCAGCCCTGAAGACAAAGCTGAGGGCTCCGGTGCTGAGGCGGCTGCGGGAGGGGCAGAGGGGCTGCGCTGAGCGCGGGGCTGGGACCCTCTCCCCGCGGAGCAGAGAGCTGCTGCTGCAGCGCCCCGAGGCCCAGCTGCACTGCTCTGTGCCAGCCCATGTGCCTGCAGGTGCCTCTGCCCCTGCCCAGCTGCGGGGCCACGCTCTGCCTGCGGGAGGCACTGCCACGGGACGGACAGCTTCCACCCCTGGCACAAATCCTGCTCCCCAGAGGCCGCCTGCTCCTCGGCCAGGAGGCCCCTGGGGCTCCCTCCCAGCCTGCTGCACTCTCTGGAGCTGTGACTCTGTGAAAGGTGCTCTGGGGAGCAGAGCTTGGGCATCCAGGCACAGCTGAACCCGAAGTCTCTGGCCCAAGCCCTGCTCAGCCCTCCACACACAGCACCCACAGAAGCTCTTTGCACCTGTGCAGAAGGACCAACAACCTGCCCCTGAGTTTCCTGCTGCTGAACCACCCTGAGCCCAGCCCCTCAAGGCTGGTTGTGCTGTGCAGTTGGGAGTGTTGGCTTATTGCTTGGACTCAGTGACCCCAAAGGCCTTTGCCAGCCTAATCTACTCTGTGGTTCGCTGAGGCAGTGAGGGGAAAGCCCCCAGCTGCCTGGAGGCACCCAGGAGATGTCCCTGCTGCTGCCTCCTCCCAGCCTTGCTTTGCAGCTCAGCTTCCTGCTGCTGCTGCTGGGTGAATCCATTTCATTAGCAGCTCCTCATGAAGCCCAGCAGCGTTTGAGAGCCGGCAACGCTCGCCTCTGAATATCAATCAGCAGCTGCTCTCCCAGCCCAGGGAAGATGTGAAGGAAGAGAGAGGGAAGCTCTGAGGAGCAGAGATCAATGGCAGCCCCACAGGGATCCCCAGTTTAGGAGATTTGTTAGTGAGAGCCCAACTAAAGTGGGGCCAGGAGCAGGCTGAGCTGCAGCTCTGAGCTGGGAGGACTGCAGAGCAGCTGGGCTCCAGCAAGGGAGCAAAGGACACCGAGCTGAGTGGTGCTGGTGGTGCACCAGGGGGACAGGAGGGCACCAGGGGGACAGGAGGGCACCAGGGGGCAGGAGGGCACCAGGGGGACAGGAGGGCACCAGGGGGCAGGAGGGCACCAGGGGACAGGAGGGCACCAGGGGGACCTGGAGAGGCTGGGCCCAGGGGAACCTCCTGAGGTTCAACAAGAGCAGCTGGAAGGTTCTGCTCCTGCACAGCCCTCACTGTCAGTGCAGCCTGGGGAGGAGGGGATAGGAAGCAGCCCTGAGGAAAGGATCTGGGGGTGCTGCTGCTCCCCTGCTCCTCGGAGCAGCCGGCAGGAGGAGCCCCGAAGGGGCTCTGCAGCCTGCACTCCTGGAGCCCGGCGCCAGGCAGCAGCAGCCAGCAGCTGGCGGCTCACAAGCAGCACTTAGCCGTCCTCAGGTGAGAAGGCAGCTGCTTCCCGGCGCAGGGGAAGGCCTGCAAGGGGGCTCTGGCTCGTCCCTGCGCCGTGGCTGGCTGATGAGGAGGACTGGAGCTCTTTCCTGCCCAGCTCAGAGGTGCCAGAGGGTGCTTCAGCCTCCTGCAGCCTTCTCTCTGCTCGAGAGAGCCTCCAGCCAGGCACACAGCTGGGGTGGCTCTTGACTGCCAGGCCAGTACCCAAGAGGTTAATGCTGAGAAGAGGTGGAAGCCCTTTTGGACACCCATGCCAGCCACAGAGCTGCTTCCTGCACAAGAGCCTGGGATGAATAAAGCAAACAGTGTTGCACTGAGTCAGTGCCTGCAGCAAGGAGCTCTGGCTGCCCACGGGAGGCTTCCATTCATCAGTGGCATTGGTATGCTGGTGCCAGCCTCCCAGCCGTGCTCCAGGAGCCCAGGCTGCTGGGGCTGGACAAACCAACCAGCAGCTCCTCCTGCAGAGAGCTGCCAGTGTGGAGGAGAGAAGAGCCTGCAGGGTGCGGTGAGAGTGCCCCGGGCTGGGCAGGGCTGTGGGCTGAAGGCATTTAGGGGCAGCAGTGTGGAAGCTGCCTGCCAAAGTGCCCCCTGAGCCATTCCTCTGCTCCTGGCACACAGGAAGCCCAAGAGGATAGAGAACCACAGAGCTGGCAGGGCTGGAAGGGACCCCAAGGCTCAGCCAGCCCCAACCCCCTGCCATGGGCAGGGACCCCTCACACCTCAGCAGGCTGCTCACAGCCACCTCCAGCCTGGCTGCAAACACCTCCAGGCAGGAGGCTGCCACCACCTCCCTGGGCAGCCTGTGCCAGGCTCTCACCACCCTCCTGGGCAACAACTTCTTCCTCACAGCCAATCTGAGTCTCCCCACTTCTAGCTTGGATTCATTCCCCCCAGTCCTCTCCCTCCCTGACACCCTCAGAAGTCCCTCCCCAGCTTTCCTGCAGCCCCCTGCAGCTCCTGGAAGGCCACAGTTAGGTCTCCTGGAGCCTTCTCCTCTCCAGCCTGCACAGCCCCAATCCTCAAAGTGATTTCCTCTAGAGGACAGCTGGGAGGGACAGGCCTTGCCCCTGGTGCTCAGCACCCCCTTTCTCCTCAGTGCAAACAGCAAGTGGTGAAGGAGGCAGCCCAGCAGCTCCTGGGAGCTTGGCATGTGAGTGCTGCCCAGGGGATGCTGCCCAGGGGATGCTGCCCAGAGCATTCCCCCCTGAGCCCACCAAGACCCTTCCAGAGGAGAGAGCAGGCCTGGGAGCCCAGGGCAGGGCAGAGCTCACAGGTTCCCTGCTCAGCACTCTGCCCTGGGCACTGTGGGATCAAAGAGGCACTGCCTCAGTCAGCAGGATGCAGACTGCATCTTAAGAGGCTGCACACAGCCCCCAGGTGAAGCTGCCTCAGCGAGAGCCAAGGCAGCAGGGCAGAGCTGCTCACTCCTGCCCCAGCAGAGCAGAGGCACAGCCTCGCCCCTCCCTCCCTGCCCCAGCCCCCCCACAGCTGAGACCCTTTCCTGGTGGCTGTGAGGCTGGAGTGCCCCTGACCTCTGGCTCAGTGCCTGCACCCCAGCCCTGGGAGGAGAGGGATAGCAAGAGGGGGGGAAACAGCCCCCAGCCCCCCCTCGCAGGCTGCAGCTTGTGGATGTGAGCAAGGGAACGGCACACAGCCCCCAGACCCATTCCACAGCCAAGGGGATCAAAAGCATTTGCAGCCTCTGTTCCTGCCCTCCCGTTTGTGTCATTGCAGCTAGAGGAAGGGATAAATCCTGCCCAGAGTCTCCCAGCCCCACAGAGCCTCCACAGGCAGTCCCAGCCCCAGGGGCACAGCGCCGCTGGGGGCTTGGCAGGGGCAGGGCCCCGGCCTGTGAGGAGATGTGCAGCAGGAGCTGGGCTGCGAGGCAGGGGGCTCCAGGGGGGCTTCTGCACACCCCCTGCCCAGGGCGGCAGCTACTGAGCCTGCAAAGCGGTGCTGGAGGCAAACGAGGAGGAGGCTTGCGGGGTGAGATCATCCCCAGCCAGCAGCCCCCCCGGGGGCAGCTGGGGCGGGAGGAGAAGCTGCAGCCTGGCTGAGAGCCTGCTGCCAGAGCCCTGGGCTGGGGTCTGCTCAGCACCCAGCCCTGCTGGGCTGCTCTGCAGCTGCCCTGCTGAGCAGGGGAACCCTCTGCCCTGGCACGGCTGGGCAGGAGCTGCGGGATGGGAGGCCAGGGGTCCTGGCTCCCTGGGCAGGGGGCATGGCCAGGGTGAGGCTACCTAGGCAGACAGCCAGGCTCTGGGAGCCTGGGACAGAGATGGAAGTGAGGCTCAGGGGCCTCTGAGATGGACCTAGAGAGGGGAGAAGAGGAAGCCACTGACAGAACAAATGAAAATGGCCTCAGGGTGCCCCAGGGAGGTTCGGGTTGGACTTGAGGAACAATTCCTTCTCCAAAGGGTTGTCAAAGCCTGGAAGGGGCTGTCCAGGGCAGTGGAGGAGTCCCCATCCCTGGAGGGGTTTGGAAGCTGTGCAGGTGTGGTGCTGAGGGCCCTGGTCCAGGGCTTTGGACTGGGGTTAAGGGTTGGGCTCTGTGCTCTCCAAGGTGTTTTCCAACCCACAGGAGTCTGTGCTTCTCCCAGAGGGGGAGGCCAGGATGCTCTGCAGCTGCAGCCCCTGCCACTGGGGTGCAGCCACAAAGGGAAGGGCTCCTGGCTCCGGGCAGCGCCGTGAGGCTCTGCCCCGGGGCTGGCAGAGGTGGTGGAAGCTGGGAGGGCTCCACAGGGGCTGGTGTCAGGAAGGTTTGGGGTCTTTCCCCCTGCCTAAACCCCTTCCAGCTGCAGAAGTGGTTCCTGCCGCCCCCAGAGGGCTCAGCTGCTCCCTGAGATCCCTTGGGGCTGGGGGAGGATCCAGCTGGCCGCCCAGCAGCAGCCTGGCCCTGGGGCTCTCCCCCTGCCCCTCCCCCACCCCGGAGCCCCCCGCACATCTCAGAGCTGCTCCTGGATTTGTTCTGAGTCACTTGTGAGTCCCTGAAGAGGTCATTAAGCAGCTCCTGGTCTTTATCTCCTCCTGGCTGCTCGCTTTTCTCCTCTCCCCCCCCCTTCCCGGGGACGAGGGGAGCCAGCCCCGGCCGGGCTGCAGCCCCGGGCCTCCCGTCCCGGCCGGGACTTGCAGCTCCGATGCACCCAGCGCCCCCCCCAGGGTCGATCGCTGCCCCATTAGCTGCTTGTTAACGGCAGAGGCCTGGGGGGGCGGGGGGCGGCCGTCGGTGTGGGCCCTGCTCCGTCTGCGGGGCACTCCCGAGCACCGGCCGCGCTGCCCAGGCACGCCCCAGTCCTGTGCCCAGCTCGGGGCTCCTCCGCTCAGGAAGGACACTGGGAGACTTGAAGGCGTCCAGAGGAGGGCGACCAGGCTGGGGAGGGGTCTGCAGCCTTCTCCTCTGCAGGCTGCACAGCCCCAGCGCTCCCAGCCTGCCCCACAGGGGAGGTTCTGCAGCCTCTGAGCATCCCTGTGGCCTCCTCTGGAGCCTCTGCGGCAGCTCCAGGTCCTTGTGCTGGGGGCCCAGGGCTGGAGGCAGTGCTGCAGGTGGGGGCTGAGCAGAGCAGAGGGCAGAATCCCCTCCCTGTGCTGTGCTCTCCCTGCTCTGGCTGCAGCTCAGCACTCAGCTGGCTCTGGGCTGCCAGGGCCCAGTGCTGGCTCCTGGGCACTTGGTCACCACCTGGCAGCCCCAAGGCCTTCTGCTGCAGGCTGCTCTCAGCCACTCCTCACCCAGCCTGGCTCTGTGCTGGGGACTGCCCTGGCCCAGGGGCAGGGCCTTGCCCTTGGCCTGGGTGGGCTGCATGAGGCTGCCTTGGCCCCAGCTCTGCAGCCTGGCCTCCCCTCCAGAGTGTCTCCTGGGCCACACAGCCTGGTGTCCTCTGCAGACCTGCTGAGGCTGCCCCAGCCCCACTGCCCACGTCCATGCTGTTGCACAACCTCTCTGCTCTCCAGGAGCTGCTGAAGGCTCTGGCTTGCCTCCCCACCACCCCGTGAAGGTCTCTCTCTCCCCTCTCCAGCCTGAGGAACTCAGGGGGATGTTCTCTCCTCACTTCACCTCAACAAGCAACTTGTTGGCTCCTCCAGGCCTTCAGCAGGGGTCCTGATGGCTTCTCCTCAGCAGGACTCTGAGCTGCTTTGCCTTTCTCTGCTGGGCTTTTTCCTCCACGAGAGCCCAGGTTTGCAGCAGGTATTAGGACGTCCCCCTGAGGAGCTGCATGAGAACAGCTCCTTCAGCTGACCTCGGCAGCCAGCTGGGACAGCCCCCAGCAGCCACACGGGACAGGAGCAGCCTGAGTGTCTGCTGAGCTTTGCTGGCAGTCCCTGGTGAGCAGCTTGGCAATGGAGCAGAGGGCAGGCAGCAGCTCTGGGAAGAGCTGAGGCAGTCCCATGGAGCTGCCTCTTAGTCTGGAATTGTTTTCCCCTTAGATTCACAAAGGCTTTGGGGGGAGAGGTTCTTCTTCCTCTGCCTGCTCCCCTTGACACCCATCCTGTGGCTCTGTGTCCAACACCTTCAGCAGTGACCTGGGTGAGGGGACACAGCAGACCCTTACAATGGCTCCCAGCTGGGAGGATGGTTGCCACCCCTGAGGGTTGTATTCTGCTGGGGAGGGCAAGAGGCTGGGGCCAGGCTCTGCTCAGTGGTGCCCAGGGACAGGACAAGGGGCACTGGGCACAAACTGGCACCCAGGAGGCTCCACCTGAGCAGGAGGAGAAAGCTGTTTGGTGTGAGGGTGCTGGAGCCTGGAGCAGGCTGCCAGAGAGGTTGTGGAGTCTCCTGCTCTGGAGCCTTTCCAGCCCCCCCTGGGCACTGTGCCCCTGGGCAGGCTGCTGTGGGGCCCTGCTGGAGCAGGGCTTGGGCTGGGTGAGCTCCAGGGGTCCCTTCCAGCCCCTCCCTGCTGGGATGCTGTGAGAGCCCAGTCTGAAGATGCAGCCCTGAGTGCTCCCCTTGAGTGCTCCCCAAGGCAGAGGCACACAGCAAGGACCAGGCAGCGCTCACTGGAGCTGGCTGCTGGCTGGGGGCCTCTGAGAACAGCAGCTCTGGGGCTCCACGGGGCTGGGAGATGTCTGTGGCAGAGCTGCACCAAGATCTCCTAACCCTGGGGAGCTGAGCCCTGGAGCAGCCTCAGCGGCAGACCACTCCCCGAGGAAATTCAGCTCTTGTCCTCCTTGCTTCGGCTCAGAAGGATGAGAAGAGCCCGGGGGGGGGGGGACACGGGGGGCTTGGCAGAATGGTGCTGAGGAGCAGGCGCCCCAGAGCTCAGAGCCTTCCACTCCCCCTTCCCAGAGCCACATCTTTGCCACCACCTCCGTTTGTGTGCGGGGAGAAATTTCCCTTCCCGAGTTTCTCCTCCACCTTCCCCCACAGCATCTCTTCCTCTGGACAAATTTGCCAGTCCCTGGCTTAATAAAAGAAACAGGCAGGGAGCGAAGCACAGCCCCCAGCAGGCTGAGAACCTCCAACACACACTCCCAATGTCACTTTGGAAGTTTAGCACTTCATCTTTTTTAGCTGAGAAGGGTAAAAGATCCTCCTCGATGCAAATTAGCACTGCAGCAGAGATGCCAAAGCTGCTTTGCTTTCCTCCCCCAGCCGTGGTAAGACTCAAGATTGCTGCATGATTAAGCCCTGGCAGCTTTCCCTCCCTCCTTTCGCTCCCCCCCCAAACAAACATGAAATCACGACAATAAATGCTACGGAGCAGCGAAGTCCCTTCTGCTGCCGGGAGCTGGAAGCTCCGGCGGGCCCCGAGTCAGCGGCTGGGAGGGTTGGAGAGGAAGATCATCCCCGCGGCCGCCCCCTGCCAGGCCTTCCACCAGCCCGGGAGGGCTGCAGCAGGGAGGCTGGAGATGGAGAGAGGGAAGTGGCTGGAGCTGGGGTAGGGATGCTTGGGGTGGGGGCAAGTGCAAGCGGCCCCAGCAGCAACACCTCCTCCCGGCCGGGTGACCTCCTCTGGGCTCTGGTCAAGGGGCAAGCTCGGCTCCTCTGGCTCCCAGCACCGCTGAGGCTGGGCTCAAACCCGGCCGAGCAGCCGCTCACCCTGCTGGGCCGCCCCGCCGCGGAGCTGCAGCGCTCTGCTTCCCCCTCCCCCCGGCCCAGCCCGAGGTCAGTCTTTGGACTCCCGGAGGCTGCAGCTCCGGCTTCGCTTCAGCTGGGGACGGAGGCCTCTGGCTGCAGGCAGAGCCCCGGGCTCGCTCCGCGGGCAGGAGGGAGTTAAAGGTCCCCCCCGGAGCTTCTCCGGCGGTGTTTTCCAGCTCTCCCATTTGCATCCGGCTCCGGGCGGCTTTGGAGTTTCTCTCGCTGCAGCCTATTTTAGTAAATATTTAGTCAGCAATTAGTCAGAATCCTTTCTTCTTCCTTTCAAGTGCAAAGTCCTTCCGTGATGAGACCCTCCTCAGGCGCTGCTGGAGCAGGGAGGACGCAGAGCCCCAGGCTCCCCCTCCGCGGGGGCTGGACGGCAGCGCTGGAGATCGCCCGGTCCGGCCCCGAAGCCCTCAGAGCCCGGCCGCGGGCAGGGCACTCAGCAGGGCTCTTCCAAGCCCCGTCCCTGCTGCTCCGGGAGCGGGGAACTGGGGGAAAGAACAGGAGAAGGAGAAATTTATCAGCCCAAATTGATTCTTCTACAGTCCAGGCACACACAGCCAGGCTGGAGAAGACACTGCTCAGCATGCAAGTCACTGCTCCTGCCCACTTAGACAGCTCCCTGATAGCAAGAGTGATGGCTTCCTGGCACAGATGATTCTCACTGTTGACCATAATGGGACTCCAGATGATTACTCAGATGGAGACATCTCTACTCTGCATCAATGTTTGGGCAGATGAGTTCTGCCAGAGTCCTAAGTGAGTCTGAGCCGTGGCTGCACCCTGCCCATGACTCAATGCATTGGACAAGCTCAGCAGGAGAGGATCCCCTCTGTGCCCAGCAGAGCCAGGCAGGGTCTCCTCCCCTCTGCTCTGCCCTGCTGAGGCCTCCCCTGGAGCACTGCACCCAGCTCTGGGCTCCCCAGCTCAGGAGGGACAGGGAGCTGCTGCAGAGAGCCCAGCAGAGGCTGCCAGGATGAGTGAGGGACTGCAGCACTGCCCTGGGAGGAGAGGCTGAGAGCCCTGGCTGCTCAGTCTGCAGAGCAGAAGCCTGAGAGGGGCTCTAAGGAATGCTTCTAAAGCTCTGAGGGCTGGGGGGCAGGAGGGAGGGCACAGGCTCTGCTCAGCTGCACCCTGGCACAGGCCAAGGGGCAATGGATGCCAACTGCAGACAGGAGGTTGCAGCTCAGCAGGAGGAGGAACTTCGCCCTGGGAGGCTCCCAGAGGCTGGAGCAGGCTGCCAGAGAGGTTGTGGAGTCTCCTGCTCTGGAGCCTCTCCAGCCCCACCAAACTTTCTCCTCATGCTGAGCTGAAACCTTCTATGGTCCAGCTTGAACCTGCTGTTTCTTGTCTTGTGAGTGCACAGCACCCAAAAGAGCTTGGCCCCTCCCCTTGGCCCCCAGCCCTCAGCTATTGATAGCCATGATCAGATCCCTCTCAGCCTTCTCCAGACCAAACAGCCCCAGGGCTCTCAGTCTCTCTCCAGGGGAGATGCTCAAGTCCCCTGAGCATCCTCCTGGCTCTCCCCTGGCCTCTCTCCAGCAGCTCTCTGTCCTTGAGCTGGGGGCCCAGCACTGGGCACAGGGTTGCAGCTGTGCTCTCAGCAGGGCAGAGCAGAGGGGGAGCAGAACCTCCCCAGCCCTGCTGGCCACACTTCTCTTGCTGCACCCCAGGCTCCCTTGGCTTCTTGGCCCCCAGGGCACATTGCTGTCCCCTGCAGAAGAACTTGCTGCCCCCCAGCACCCAAGGTCTTTCTCCAGGAGCTTCTCCAGCAGGGCAGCCTCTAACCTGTCCTGGGCCTGCTGTTGTTCCTCCCAGATGCAGGGCCCTGCACTTGTCCTGACTGAGCTCCATGAGGTTTGCCTGCAGCCAGCTCTCAGCCTGTGCAGCTCTGGCTGCATGGCTGCACAGCCTGGGGGGTGTCAGCCACCCCCTCCCCAGATTTGTGTCATCAGCATAAGGCAAAGGCTGGAAAGGGTCCACCTGTGGAAGCAAAAGAGCTCTGGGGGGCTGGGACTGACTGACCCCAGCAATCTTGCTCTTCACCTGCTCTTGACATCCCCAGGTGGGATCAGGAACCACTTCCCCCTGGCCTGTGAGCTGCTGTACGCGGAAGCTGCAGGAAGCTGCAGGACTCACCGGGGGGCACACAGCCCTCCCACAGGCCTGGCCCTGCCATTTCTGCCTGAAATGTCAGCTCCAGTTAGCAATTCCCTCCTGCTTGGAGCAGGCTGAGGGACTGGGATCCATCAAGGCAACACCCAGGGAAATGTGGGTGTTGGACCATAGCTCTGGGTGTGAAGCCGCACAGGAGCGGCAGCCTGAGCTTCGCTCCTCGGAGGCTCTGGCAGGCTGCTGCCTGAGGACAGCTCTGCAGCCACAGGGCGCTGGGCTCGGGGCACAGCCTGGTGGGGGTTGGCAGGGGCCCCCTGGGGATCCTCCAGTCCAACCCCCTGCTACAGCAGGGCCACCCAGGACAGTCTGCCCTGGCTGGAGCCCAGCTGGGTTTGGGATCTCTCCAGGGAAGGAGCCCTCAGAGCCTCTCTGGGCAGCCTGCCCCAGGGCTCCAGCACCTGCAAGGGAAAGAAGATCCTCTGTGGAATCACAGCATGGGCTGGGCTGGAAGGGAGCTCCAGGGCTCATCCAGCCCAAGCCCCTGCACTCAGCAGGGACATCCTCCCCTGGAGCAGGCTGCCCAGAGCCCTCTCCAGCCTCACCTGGAATAGCTCCAGGGCTGGAGCCTCAGCCACCTCCCTGGGCAGCCCTGCTGCAGTGCTCCAGCAGCCTCCTGGGGCAGAACCTGTTGCTCACATCCAATCTCAACCTGCTCTGCTCTCCTTTCAAACCCTTGCCCCTGGGCCTGTCCCTGCAGGCCTTTGGCAGCAGTCCCTCTGCAGCCTTCCTGCAGGATCCCTGGCAGCAGCTCTGAGGTCCCCTGGAGCCTTCTCCTCTGCAGGCTGCACAGCAGCAGCCCCCTCAGCCTGTGCTCCCAGCAGAGCTGCTCCAGCCCTCTGATCATTTTGGTGGCCTCCTCTGGAGCCCCTCCCTCAGGTCCAGGCCCTTCCTGCCTGGAGGGCTCCAGCGCTGGCCACGGCTGAGCCCTGGGTCCCCCAGCACACAGCTCCAGCCTGCCTGAGCACTGCAGCCTGCGTGGGACACAGCCTTCCCTGCCTGCAATTTCCTTCCTCTGCCTCCTGCTCCATCCTTATCTGCAGCACTGCTCTGCTCTCAGGGATCTGCACCCCACGGGGGGGCTGTGCTGTGGCTGTTATTCAGGAAGCTCGCTTCGCTAAGCTGGGAGATGGAGCTCCTGCTCTTTGTCACACTCAGGCAGGTTTGCCAAGCCCAGACTCATCCTCTCAAGCCTTTGTCTGCCTTTCCTGGCTGCAGGAGGCTCTGACAGTGTGCTGCCAGGTCTGGAGCCCCCCAGGGTGTGGCTGCCCCCACACCGTGTGCAGGCACCCAACCCCCTCCGGCCTGCCCCTGCCCTGCCAGTGAGCCTTGGCCTCGGGGTCACCCAGGCTGGAAGAGGCTGCCCAGGATGCCTCCTTCCTGGGGGTGTTCAAGGCCAGGCTGCAGGAGTCCTGGAGCACCCAAGGCTAGCTGAGGTGTCCCTGCCTGGCAGGGAGGTTGGAGGAATGAACTCTGGGGTGCCCTCCAGCCTGAGCCATTCTGGGGCTGGAGCAGCTCTCTCATGAGGAAAGAGTGAGAGACCTGGAGCTGCTCAGCGTGGAGAAGGCTGAGGAGGACCTCACCAATGCCAACCTGAAGTGTGGCTGGCAGGAGGGAGCCAGGCCCTGCTCAGTGGTAGGATGAGGAGCAGTGGAGGTGAACTCAGCCACAGGAAGCTCCACCTCAACAGGAGCTGAGGCTTGCTTGGTGGGAGGCTGCTGGAGCCTGGAGCAGGCTGCCCAGAGAGGTTGGGGAGTCTCCTGCTGGAGAGCTTCCAACCCCCCCAGGATGTGCCTCTGGGTGCCCCTGCTCGGGCAGGGGGCTTGGGCTGGGGGATCTCTGGAGCTCCCTTCCAGCCCCTAACCTGTGATGGTTGTGGTGGCTCTGTGCTGCCCAACCCTCCAAGCACCACCAACCCCTGCCACGAACACCTCCTGCCAAGGGATCTGCTCCTGACAGCCACAGGCAGAGTGAGCACAGCTCCCAGAGAGCTCCCCTCCCACGGGGGGGCAGCTCCACGCAGGTCTGAGCTGCTGTGATGAGGGCAGGGGAGAAACCAGCCTGGTGCCTGGGCTGTGTTCTGAGCAGGGGCAGAGCTGCCGCCCCCCCGGCGGCCAGGGGGAGCCTGGGAAGCTGCTGCAGCAGGCGCTGAATGAATCCCTTCCCGCGGGCAGCCAGGCGGCGCCGGGGGCTTGGCTGCCTTGCGGCGGTGCAGACCGCGCTGAGCACCAGGCAGAGCAGGAGCTAAGCGACCCCTGCTCCAGGCACTGAGGCGCTGCCTTGCTGCGGAGCTCACGTCCCCACTCTGGATTCCGGGACGGCACTCACTGCAGAGGACATAAACTGCCAGCGCTGGGCCCAGCAGCAGCGCTGAGCGCAGCAGGGGAGCTCACTGAAGTGCTGCAGGTCGCTGCAGCTTGCAGCTGTGGGGGCAGCTCCCTCTGGGCTTTGCCTTCCTCCCCCCCTTCCTCAGGGCCACTCCACCTTTCCCCATTATTTCCCCCTGGTGGCTCACATCAAACCTCTTCCAAGGGTAA
>JAAWVA010000032.1:15550548-15578136 GCA_015227895.2 Colaptes auratus
TTGCAGGGCCTGGGAGCCGCTGTGGGGACGCCCCAGGACAGGCAGCTCGTCCCTGCAGCCCGGGTGGCACAGCAGTGCCGCGGGCACAGCATCACCATCTGCCCTGCAAGGGGCACACAGGCTGTGCCCTGGCGCTGTGAGCTGGCAGGGGGCTCCACAGCAGCCCATCACAGCGCCCATCACAGGCAGCCCACCACAGCAGCCCATCACAGCAGCCCATCACAGCACCCAGCAAGCCTCCTGGCTTTGCCACGGCCATGGGAGCAGCGCTGGCCCCACGGCCAAGCCAGGCAGAGCTGCTCTCTGCCTCTGCTCCGGCTGCAGGGGCAGATTGGAGCCTCTTGTGGAGGAGCTGCTCTCCTCTGCTGTGCTCCAGCTGCAGGGGTGGCTGTGAAGCCCTCGAGTCTGAGTGATGCTTTTGGGGAGGAGGTCAGGGCTTGCTTTGGGTGTGCAGCACCTCAGCAGATCCTTCAGCACCGCCATGCAGGAGCCCAGTCGCAGCCAGCAGGGCAGGAAGCAGCTGGCGCTGCACTGCTCCCTCTCCTCTGTGCTGGGCACCCATGCACCCAGCTGGACAGGCAGGCAGGCACCAGCACCACCACGGCTGCCTTGCCAAGGCACAGGACACTGACTTCTTGCTTCGCCCTTGGGCTGCACCCCAGCGTGCCTGGCCCCCTCTGCACACCAGAAGACAAAGAGCCCTGCCTGGCTTCTTGGAATTGCTCCCTGAGGTTCACAGGATCCCAGAACAGAGCCTCAGGATCCCCCAGCCAGCCCAGAGCCCTGCTCTGCAAGGCTCAGCCCAGACCACAGCCCCAAGCACCACAGCCAAACCACCTCCAGACACCTCCAGGCCTGGGCACTCCACCACCTCCCTGGCAGCACATCCCAGGCCCTGACCACTCCTGCTGGGAGAAATGGTTCCCCCTCTCCAGCCTCAGCTGCCCAGCTCAGCTGGAGGCCATTGCCTCTTCTTCCAGCACTACTGACCTGGGAGCAGAGCCCAGCAGCAGCCTCTCCACCAGCTGCTTGCAGGGAGCTGCAGACAGCAGGGAGGTCTCCCTCAGGCTCCTCTCTTGCACACTGACCCTCCCCAGCTCCTTCAGTTGCTCCTCATCAGGTTTCTTCTCCTCCAGCTGCACTGCAGAGCCCACAGCTCGGGGGGGCTGGGCTAACACTTCCTACTGCTCTGAGTGTCCTGAGACATGAGTCACAGAATCGTGGAATGGGTTGGAGGGGACCTTGAGGATCCTCCAGTTCCATCGCCCCTGCCGCGGGCAGGGACACCTCCCCCCAGCCCAGGTCGCTCAGGGCCTCATCCAGCCTGGCCTTGAACAGCTGCTGGGAGGGGGCACAGCCTCCCTGGGCAGCCTGTGCTGTGCTCTCTCCCCTCAGGCGCTGTGCCTCCTCCTCACCCTCCGGCGCCTTCCCAAGGCGTGGGACTCAGGAGCGCAGCAGCCTGCCGGCGGCACCCTCCAACAGGTCAGCTCCAGCCCCCCCGAGCCGGGGGAATCAGCTCCACCTGGGGGGCGGGGGGGACACCCAAAAAAAAGGTAAAAATGGTTAAAAAAAAAGAAAAAAGAACTCTTTTATTTCCTGTTTTGTGTTTGTTTGTATAGTTGCACACCAGCAAAATAAAATGCATCTCTCTGGGCACTGCCTGCCGGGGGCTCGGGGCAGCATTCTTCAACAAATGCTGCCGGTAAACACTGCGCCGGGGGGGCTGGGGGCAGGGCAATGGGGGAGGGGGGCAGGGCAATGGGGGGGGTAAACCAGCATCAAATTCACCACCTCTGCACAGGGCAGCCTGCAGCAGGGCCGGCTGCGGCGGGGGGGTGAAGCACGGAGAGGCTTTGGGCCACCCCTTGCGGAGCCTTCTCTCCCCTGCCAGAGCAGTTTGCTGCCCTCCCCCCCAGCCGCCGCAGCCAAAGCTGCTCCCTGGGGGCCAAGTGCAGTCCTGGAGACCAAAGGGATCAAAACTCACAGGGCACAGGACAAAGGAATTCTGTACAGCCTGGGGGGGGCGGGGGGGGGAAGTTGCCTTTTGTTTTGTTCTTGCTCTTTTGTTTGTCGTTTGAGCTTTGTTGGGTTTGTGTTTTGCTGCTGTGGTTTGCTCTCTGTGTTCAGTTCTTTGTTTTGTGTTTAGTTCTTTGTTTGGAGTTGTTCTGCCTTTAGCTCTTTGTGGCCTCTCTGTTTCTTTGTCTGTCTGTCTGTCTGCCTGCCTGGTGGTGCTGTTCTTATCTCTCCCTAAAGGCATCCAGCTGTGGTCTGTGTGTGCCAAAAGCTTCCCGGGGCTGGGCTGTGGCAGTCCTGCTTTGTCCTTTAGCGACACTTCCGGAGGTCAGCAGAAGTCCTGTATGAAAATGTCCTCAACCCAGGGAAACCCGCCCCCCGCCCCCCCAGCAGCCCCCAGAGCTGCTTTCAGCAGAACAAGAGCAAGCTCCACACCAGGGGGGGGATCAAAAGGCCGAGGCTGAGCCGTAGCGTGGGGCTGTGCCCCGGCTGGGTGAGGCGGCACTGCGCCTTGGACCTGTTCTTTTTGGAGCAGCCCTGCCGCTTGCGGGTGGGCACCGTGGACGGCTCCATGGGCTCGGGGAACTCCGGCCTCAGCTTGGTCAGGGGGGGCTCCACCATGCTGGGGATGGTCCCAAAGGGGGAGTCGTTGATCTGCTTGTTGCTGCCGTTCTTGGAGGGGTCTGCCTCCAGCTGCTTGGGCTTGGACATGTTCTCCTTGTCCTTCACGGGGTTGTAGGAGGAGGGCCGGTGGCTGTGGGAGGAGGGCCCCGACTTGCCTTTGGCTTCGTAGATGAAGGACTTGTCCATCTCCGGCTGGCAGCACTTGGCGGAGCCGTCGCGGGCGCCCAGGGGGGGCACGCCGGTGGCCAGCTTGCCGGACCTGGTCTTGGTGCTGAAGACGCTGGTGCGGATCTGGTTGAGGGAGTCGGCGCAGCCCTCCAGGTCGGAGCTCTGCAGCTTCTTCAGGTCCCTGCCCGCCAGGCGGGGCGGGAGGTGGCACTCCAGCTCCGAGGAGGAGCCCTTGAACTGCTTGAACCAGTTCCAGAGGGAGCGAGCCTGGCAGTCGCAGACCCACTGGTTGCCGTTGAGGCGCAGGTACTGGAGGGAGACCAGGGGGGCCATGGTGTCCCCCGCCAGCACCGTCAGGTTGTTGTTGAAGAGGTACAAGGTCATCACCTTGCCCAGGTCGTGGAAGGCGCGGGGGTGCACCAGGCTGACCCTGTTCTGGTGCAGCAGCAGGCGGTCGAGGTTGACCAGCCCGCGGAAGACGTTCTCCGACAGGCTCTTGATCTTGTTGCCGTGCAGGAACAGGTAGGTGAGGTTGGCCAGGTCGAGGAAGGTGTCGTCCAGCAGCACCTGCAGGTTGTTGTCCTGCAGGTAGAGGTACTGCAAGGAGAAGAGCCCTCGGAAGAGCCCCGTGGAGAGCTCCAGCAGCCCGCAGCGGTCCAGGTGCAGGGTGTGGAGGTGCACCAGGCCCGCGGAAGGTGACGGGGTTGATGGCCCTCAGGTTGGTGTTGTCGCTGAGGTCCAGCTCCTCCAGCTTGCTGAGCCCGTAGAAGGCGCCGGGCTCGATGAGGCTGATGTTGTTGGAGTGCAGCCAGAGGATGCTCATGTTGCGGCAGGAGCTGAAGCTGGTGGCGCGCACCAGGGGGATCCTGTTGCTGTGCAGGAAGATGCGCTGGCTCTGCACGGGGATCTCGGCGGGGATGGCGGTCAGGCCCTGCTGCTGGCAGCTGATGGTGATCTTGGGCTCGCTGTAGCATACGCAGGCCCCGGGGCAAGACTCCACTTCCGGCTGGATGTTCAAGCAAAGCACCAAAATCAGCAGTTGGCTTCCTGCAGGGGGACAGCAGACAGCCCGGGGGTCAGGCGGCTCTCCGCGGCGGCTCCGGGAGGAGCCTCAGCACCTCCTGCCCTGCCCCCCGCCCTCCCTCGGCTGCAGGCGCCGCCGGCAGCGAGCAACAGACACCTGGGGAGGAGGACAAGGAGAGCACAGCAACCCAACTGCTCCAGCACCCACCCCACAGCTACAGCACAGAGTGCAGCTGGGGGGAGAGAGCTGCGAGGCCAGGCAGCCCGAGCCCCCCCAGCACTGCCCATGGCCCTCAGCACAGCTCCACAGCTGCTGAAACCCCTCCAGGCATGGGGACTGCAGCACTGCCCTGGGCGGCCTCTGCCAAGCTCTGAGAAGCCTTCCAGGGCAGAAAGAGTTCCTGAGCTCCAGCCTCAGCCTCCCCTGCTGCAGCTTGCCACCCTTTGCCCTGGGCCTGGCCCCTGCCCCCCAGGAGCAGAGGCTGCCCCCTCCCCACTGCAACCTCCCTGCAGGCAGCTGCAGAGGGCAGGGAGGTCTCCCTCAGCCTCCTCCCCTGCGGCCTCAACACCCCCAGCTCCCTCAGGCCCTCCTCGTGGGCCAGGGGCTCCAGGCTCTGAGCAAGGGGACTGTGCTTGGGGGGGACCTTGGCACACTCGGCACGGCTCAGGAACCAGGGCTGGTGCTTGCTGGTGCCCCTAGCAGGGGCTCTGCTTGGCAGCTCCGTGCCCCATTCCCACAGAGCCACCAGCTCCTTGCTTCTTGGGATCATTGGACACTCCCAAATGCTTTGTCCAGCCTGGAGAAGACTGAGAGGAGACCTTCTCAGCTCTGATCAACATCTAATGGGTGGGGGGCAAGAAGCTGGGGCCAGATGCTTGGCAGTGGTGCCCAGGGAGAGGACAAGGCGCAGCAGGCACAAACTGAAACCCAGGAGGTTCCATTTAGACAGGAGGAGGAAGCTGTTTGGTGTGAGGGTGCTGGAGCCTGGAGCAGGCTGCCAGAGAGGTTGTGGAGTCTCCTCTCTGGAGAGCTTCCACCCCCCCTGGGCACTGTGGTGCCCTGCTGGGGCAGAGGGGCTGGACTGGGTGAGCTCCAGGGGTCCCTTCCAGCCTCTGCCAGTCTGTGAAGACAAGCAGCTGTCCCCAGAGTGCACTCAAGGTGTCAGAGATGGAGCTCCTGTGACTTTCCCATGAACACTTCCAGGCTGATCTGTTTTCCCTGCAACAAATAACTCTGAGGGTTCCCAGAATAACTCTGAGGTCAGCTCTGCCTGGATAGTCCTGAGGCCAAGAGCATCCTTCCCTTCTCCTGGTCAAACCTCCATGTGGCTTCCCTTCCTTCCTCCCCTTTCCCCCTTGGGATCTGTGCAGCCACTGAGGAAGAGAAAGCAGCACCCAGGGCTGCTTGATTCGGGCTTTCCCCAAGCAGGTTTCGTGCGTCCCAAGAGCGCAGGCAGCACACAGGGGCTGAGAGCCACTGGGAGGAGCAGGCTCTGAGGGGCTCCCCCCTCCCCAGGCTGCACGGGAGGCACAGGCAGGCTCCAAACCAGCAGCCCCAGGGGAGGGCCTGGAGGAGGGGCAGAGGCTGTGCACCACCTTCTGCCAGGGCACCCAGAGAGGAGGCTCAGCGTGAGCCCCCAGCCCAGACACCTGCTGCTCCCACCCACGGGGGGAGAGGCAGTGCCAGCGCTGCTCTGCCAGCCAGCAGCGGCAATCAATCAGCTTGACGGCCCTGAAGCACACAGGGGAGCAGCACACACACAGGGGAGCAGCACACAGGGGAGCAGCACACACAGGGGAGCAGCACACACACAGGGCAGCAGCACACACAGGGCAGCAGCACACAGAGGGGAGCAGCACACACAGAGGGGAGCAGCACACACAGGGGAGCAGCACACACAGGGCAGCAGCACACACAGGGCAGCAGCACACACAGGGAGCAGCACACACAGGGAGCAGCACACACACACCAGGGGAGCAGCACACACACAGCGGAGCAGCACACAGAGGGGAGCAGCACACAGAGGGGAGCAGCACACAGAGGGGAGCAGCACACAGAGGGGAGCAGCACACACACAGGGCAGCAGCACACACAGGGGAGCAGCACACACACAGGGGAGCAGCACACACACAGGGCAGCAGCACACAGAGGGGAGCAGCACACAGAGGGGAGCAGCACACACACAGGGAGCAGCACACACACAGGGGAGCAGCACACACAGGGCAGCAGCACACAGAGGGAGCAGCACACAGAGGGGAGCAGCACACACAGGGGAGCAGCACACACACAGGGGAGCAGCACACACACAGGGGAGCAGCACACACACAGGGGAGCAGCACACACACAGGGCAGCAGCACACACAGGCAGCAGCACACACAGGGCAGCAGCACACAAGCACAGGGGAGCAGGCACACCACAGGGAGCACCACACACAGGGACAGCACACACAGGGCGCCAGCACACACAGGGCAGCAGCACACACAGGCAGCAGCACACACAGGGCAGCAGCACACACAGGGGAGCAGCACACACAGGGGAGCAGCACACACAGGAGCAGCACACACAGGGGAGCAGCACACACACAGGGCAGCAGCACACACAGGGGAGCAGCACACACAGGGAGCAGCACACAGAGGGGAGCAGCACACAGAGGGGAGCAGCACAACAGAGGGGACAGCACACCAAGGGCAGCAGCACACACAGGGCAGCAGCACACACACAGGGGAGCAGCACACACAGGGCAGCAGCACACAGAGGGCAGCAGCACACACAGGGGAGCAGCACACAGGGGCAGCAGCACACACAGGGGAGCAGCACACAGAGGGGAGCAGCACACACAGGGGAGCAGCACACACAGGGCAGCAGCACACACAGGGCAGCAGCACACACACAGGGGAGCAGCACACAGAGGGGAGCAGCACACACAGGGCAGCAGCACACACAGGGGAGCAGCCACACACACGGGGAACAGGGCAGCAGCACACACAGGGAGCACACCACAGGGCAGCAGCACACACACAGGGAGCAGCACACACAGGGCAGCAGCACACACAGGGCAGCAGCACACACAGGGGAGCAGCACACCAGAGGGCAGCAGCACACACACAGGGCAGCAGCACACAGAGGGGAGCAGCACACAGAGGGCAGCAGCACACACAGGGCAGCAGCACACACACAGGGCAGCAGCACACACACAGGGGAGCAGCACACACACAGGGGAACAGCACACACACAGGGCAGCAGCACACAGAGGGAGCAGCACACACAGGGGAGCAGCACACACAGGGAGCAGCACACACAGGGGAGCAGCACACACAGGGCAGCAGCACACACACAGGGGGAGCACACACAGGGGAGCAGCACACAACAGGGGAGCAGCACACACAGGGGAGCAGCACACACAGGGGAGCAGCACACCACAGGGCAGCAGCACACACAGGGGAGCAGCACACAGAGGGCAGCAGCACACACAGGGCAGCAGCACACACAGGGAGCAGCACACAGAGGGGAGCAGCACACACAGGGCAGCAGCACACACAGGGGAGCAGCACACACAGGGCAGCAGCACACACAGGGCAGCAGCACACACAGGGCAGCAGCACACACAGGGCAGCAGCACACAGAGGGGAGCAGCACACACAGGGGAGCAGCACACAGAGGGGAGCAGCACACACAGGGGAGCAGCACACACAGGGGAGCAGCACACACAGGGCAGCAGCACACAGAGGGCAGCAGCACACAGAGTGGAGCAGCACACACAGGGGAGCAGCACACAGAGGAGCAGCACACACAGGGGAGCAGCACACAGAGGGGCAGCACCAACAGGGGAGCAGCACACAGAGGGGAGCAGCACACACAGGGGAGCACACACACAGAGGGAGCAGCACACACAGGGCAGCAGCACACACAGGGCAGCAGCACACACAGGGGAGCAGCACACACAGGGGAGCAGCACACAGAGGGGAGCAGCACACACAGGGCGCAGCACACAGAGGGCAGCAGCACACAGAGGGAGCAGCACACACAGGGGAGCAGCACACAGAGGGGAGCAGCACACACAGGGGAGCAGCACACAGAGGGAGCAGCACACACAGGGGAGCAGCACAACAGAGGGGAGCAGCACACACAGGGAGCAGCACACAGAGGGAGCGCACCACACAGGGGAGCAGCACACACAGGGGAGCAGCACACACAGGGAGCAGCACACACAGGGCAGCAGCACACACAGGGCAGCAGCACACACACAGGGGAGCAGCACACACAGGGCAGCAGCACACACAGGGGAGCAGCACACACACAGGGAGCAGCACACACAGGGGAGCAGCACACACACAGGGGAGCAGCACCACCGGGAGCAGCACACACACAGGGGAGCAGCACACACACAGGGGAGCAGCACACACAGGGGAGCAGCACACATCATGAGGAGCACACAGAGGGGAGCCTCCAGCCCTGCCAGCTCTGGGGGTCTGTGGCAGAATGGATTATGGTCAGTTTGGGCTTTCAACCACCACAGAGATAAACCGGGGGGGCCTGGGGGGAGCCTGGCCGCATCCAGCCAGGCGTGCAGGGCACAGCACCCTGCTCCCACGGGGGCTGAGTGAGGAGTTCGCCCTGCTGCTCCCTAACGAGCCCGCGGTGCCCCGAGGAGCCCAGGAGAGGCAGGAGGCACCTCTGCATCCCAGCGCAGGTGGGAGAGGAGCCGACAGCTCAGCAGGCAGAGCTAGTGGCAGCCTGCTCGCAGGGGCTGCCGAGCATCCGCGGCAGGCTGTGACACATCCCGGCCGCCTCCTGCTGTTTTGACACCTCACGTCCCATTGTGTGGCGCACAGGGGCCGGGAGACAACTGAAATCCACACCCCCCCCCCGCTGGAGGCATGTCACACCTCCAGGAGGGCCCCTGGGAAATGAAAGCAATGCTGACAACTCCCTGGGCCAGCAGCACCTCCCTCCAGCTGAGAACGAGAAGCTGGGGCCAGAGAAACGACTTCTGTGGAGCCTCTTGCTCCGGTTCCCCGAGCCAGGTGATGGGGGCAGGGGTGGCACCGACCTGCAGCATCCCCCAGCTCCAGCAGAGCAGGGCTGGGACTGCAGAGCCCACGGCAGCGCTGCCCAGCCGCTCCCCCCTGCCTCGGCGACCCCACAGCGGGTCCAGGGGTCCAGCCTGGCTGTAAAAGCAGCCCTGTGCAGAGGGATCTGGGGGTGAGGGTCAGCGTCCCAGGTGACACCAACCCCCCAGTGCTCTGGGGCTGAATCCCAGCTGCCTAAGGACAGGCAGCAGCTCCCTTTCAGACACCCCTGAGGGTCTGCAGCGGCGAGCAGGAGGCTGGCAGGCTTGGCAGAGCTGCTCCAGGCGACCTGTGCTGTGCTGGGCACCCCGGCTGGAGCTGGGGAGCTGGGGGTGGCAGCCAGCAGCAGCGTTTGGTCACCTGCAGCTCCCCTGGATGCTGCAGGCACAGCCTCTGACCCCGAGGGCCCCGGGACCGCATCCAGACCCATTGCCCCTTGGGGCTGGGGTGCTTTGCATTCCTCTGGCAGCGCAGCCCCAGCCTGGCCTCCCCCAGACAGCTTTCGGCAGGAGAATGCCATTTGCAGTCGGGAGGGAAAGGTCATCCCTGCAATGCATCCCGGCGGGGACAGCGGCGGTGGGGGAGCCGCTGCCTCCCTCGGAGGTGTTCATCTTCTCCACCTAAATCATCCTCCCTTCATGTGATCTGGGGACTTAATACTGCAGGGACCTTTCAAGGGGAGGAGGTGAGAGTGAGTTAAATCAGCAGCAGCGATCCGACCCCGGCCCCGCGGACCTCCAGCGGGCTTTGGATGCTGACTCCTCAGCAGGCTCAGGGCCGAGCTCCTCACAGGAGCTGAGTGCAGCACAAACCTCACCCGGGGCAGCTCCAGCCGGCCCTGGGCGTGAGCCAGGGCAGCTCCTGGTGCTCCCCACCCCTGCCAGGGGCCCTCCAGAGCTCCCAGCGCTGTGGCAGCAGCTCTGCTCCCACCCAGCAGCATTTGGCTGTGCTGTGGGTGGTTTGCCAGCGTGTCCCCCAGCAGCAGGGAGAGGAGGGGAAGGTGAGAGCTCACAGCTTGTGTCTCACAGCAAATCTGAGTGCAAATTCCCCAGCCAGAGGAGCTGCAGCTGCTGAACCTCAAAGGCTTGCTGGGAGCCACGGAGGTGTGCAAGAGCCTGCAAGAGAAGGTCAGCAGAAGCCTTCCCCCAGGGGAAGTCCCAAGGGGTTTGAGGGCAGGAGGCATTAGGTGCCTGTGTGACAGCAGTGAGTGGCAGGTCCTGCACCCAGCCACGGGAGAAAGCCCTCAGGGTGATCCAAGGGCTGCTTGGGGTCAGTGCAGGACCCCTTTGGGCTGGTGTGACCCAGTGGCAAGGCCACAGCGAGCAGGAGGGGCATGGCCCTGGCAGAGTGACCCAGGGCCTGCCTGGGGCTGAACTTCTGTCTCCTTGAAGCCTTCCTTCCACTCTCCCAGGCTTTCTCCCAGCCCTAGGTCAGGAATGTTACTGCAGACAGCCCTGCTGTGCCCTCCAGCTGCTCCTGGTGCTGGGCTGGAGGCAGCCAGGGGAAGCTGCAGCAGGGGCTCAGGGAATCACAGAATCATTGAGGCTGCAAAGCACCTCTCAGGTCGCTGAGTGCCGGTGCTGGCAGAGCACCACCAAAGCACAGCCCCCAGTGCCACATCTGCCCAGCTCCCCAGGCCCCCCAGGGCTGATCAGAGAACCACAGAGCTGGCAGGGCTGGAAGGGACCTCAAGGCTCAGCCAGCCCCAAGCCCCTGCAGGCAGGGACCCCTCACACCACAGCAGGCTGCTCACAGCCACCTCCAGCCTGGCTGCAAACACCTCCAGGCAGGAGGCTGCCACCACCTCCCTGGGCAGCCTGTGCCAGGCTCTCACCACCCTCCTGGGCAACAACTTCTTCCTCACAGCCAATCTCACTCTCCCCACTTCTAGCTCTGCTCCATCCCCCCCAGTCCTCTCCCTCCCTGACACCCTCAGAAGTCCCTCCCCAGCTCTCCTGCAGCCCCCTGCAGCCCCTGCCAGTCTGTGCTGTGAACCCCCAGCAGCTCCCAGCTCTGTGCCAGGTCCTGCAGACACCCCCGGGCAAAGCACTGCGTCCAGAGGCAGCAGCAGGCTCAGCTTGCCTCAGCTGAGGTCCCCCCCGGAGCCCACAGCCCCTCGGGAGTGCTTCAGAGCCCCCTCGCTCAGAGCCCCCTCGCTCGGCGCCCCCCTGCTCAGCGCCGAGAGCTGCCTGCACGCCGGCCTGGCGCCGTGTGGCTCACGGCAAGGGGAGGCAGAGCTCCAGGTGGTTTCCACACCTGCTCTCCGCACGGCCAGCTGGGGCCGCAGCCCTGCCTGGCAGCTGCCAGCCCTGCGAGTGCCCGTGGCACCCGGCGGCTCCGCTTCTCGCCCCTGCCCCCCCGGGCGCCCGGCTCAGGCTCTGCTCCGCGGCCGCTGCGGCGCTGGAGGAGGGACAGAGCCTGGAAGGCAAAAGGAGCTGCAGGAATTTCCCCATCCCCCTGGGGCTGGCTGCCTGCACAGCCACAGAGAAGCCCTGCAGCTGAAGGAAGAGCCTGGGAGCTGCTCCTCGGGGCTCAGGTTGTGCTCAGCATCTTCACCGGCAAGCAGGATGGGGAAAGGTTGTCAGTGTCAGCTCCAGGCAGCAGGCAGGCCTGAGGCGCTGGAACAGCTCGAGATGAAAGCAGGAGAGCAGATGGGTGGCTGAGGATCAGCTTCCCCTAACCCTGGCTGAGCTGACTGCTGCACCCAGAGCAGTGTGGGGAGAGGGTCCTGCCCCTCTGCTCTGCTGAGACCTCCCCTGCGGGGCTGGGGCCAGCTGAGGGACCCCAACACAGGAGAGACCTGGAGCTGAGGGAGAGGCTCCAGAGGAGACCACAGAGGTGATCAGAGGGCAGAGAACCTCTGCCATGGGCACAGCCTGGGAGAGCTGGAGGAGAGAAGGCTGCAGGGAGACCCCAGAGCTGCACTGCAATGGCTGCAGGGGGCTGCAGGCTGGGCAGGGACTGCTCAGAAGGGGCTGGGGGAGAGCACAAGGAGCAATGGTTTGGAACTGGAGCAGGGCAGGGTCAGGCTGGACATCAGGAGGGAGTTGTGCACAGGGAGGCTGGGGAGACACTGGGACAGGCTGCCCAGGGCTGGGGGTGAGGCTCCATGCCTGGAGCCATCCCAGCTCAGCCTGGCTGTGTCCCTGTGCAGCCTGCTCCGGCTGGAGCTGTCCCTGCTGCCTGCAGGGCTTGGCCAGGATGCCCTCCCAGCCCAGCACAGCCTCTCCAGCCCTGGGGGGATGCAGCACAGGGAAGCCATGAGGCCCCCAGAGCAAAGCCAGGGAGCTCAGGCTGTGCCCCTCCTGGAGCCACAGAAGGGCTCAGGCTGGAAGGGGCCTGAGGGATCATCTGCTGCAAGCCCCTGCCACGGGCAGGGACCCCTCCCACCACGGCAGGTTGCCCACAGCCACATCCAGCCTGGCCTGAAAATCCTCCAGGGATGAGGATGAGGCTTCCACCCCCCCGGGCAGCCTGTGCCAGGCTCTCACCACCCTCCTGGGCAACAACTTCTTCCTCAGCTCCACTCTGACCCTGCTCTGCCTCAGCTCCAAACCCTTCCCCTTGGCCTGGCTCAGACCCCCTCAGCAGAAGTCTCTCTGCAGCCTTCCTGCAGGATCCCTTCAGGCCCTGGCAGCAGCTCTGAGGTCCCCTGGAGCCTTCTCCCCTGCAGGCTGCACAGCCCCAGCCCCCTCAGCCTGTGCTCCCAGGAGATGTTCCACTGCCTGCAGCAGCTCTGTGGCTCTGTGCTGAGCTCCTCCTAGGGCTGAGGGCCCAGGCCCGGGCAGAGTGCTGCAGATGTGGCCTCGGCAGGGCAGAGCAGCCCCTGGCATCCCTCGTGGAGCCAGCAGTGTCCCTCCTGGAGACAAAGCTTCCTGAATCCTTAAAGCCCCTTTATTACCAAACTATTTCAGCTCTTCCCCCAGCAGCCCAGGGGTCACCTCAGGTGTTTCCCACTGCCAGAGGCAGGCTCTGACATTTGCTGCTCCTGGACCCAGCAGCTATTTCCTGCTCCTCTCTGACGTGTTCAAGCCCTGCTGGAGGTGACGCAGCCTCAGCCCTGCTCTGGCTGCTGCTGCCCAGAGGCTATGAGCAGGGAGCTGCTAATCCTGGACTGGGAAGGGCCCTCAGGGCTTCCTCGTGACGAGCAGGGGTGGGGGCTGGGGCTGGGCCTGCTGCAAGTCCCTGCCTGAACAGGAACCAAAGCAGCTCCATGCCCTGCCCATCCCCCCTGGCACCCTGCCCAGCTCCCACAGCGCCCATGCCCAGGGAGCAGCAAGGGGAGCAGCAGGTGGCTGGGTCAGGGGCAGCTCCTGCAGCACCAACCCTCCCCAGGAGCTGCCAGTGCCTAAGATGCAGCTGCCACGGAGCCCCCAGGCTCCTCCCCGCTGCCAGTGCCAGCACCCAGGGCTCCAGCTGCTGCTGGGCCTCCCTGTGGGGGGTTCTTGGCAGGCTGAGCACGAGGGAGCCCGCAGGGATGCCCACTGGAGTCCAACTGCCCAGCAGAGAAGGACCTGGGGGTGCTGGCTGACACCAGCTGAGCGCGAGCCAACACGTGCCCAGGTGGCCAAGGAGGCCACCAGCAGCCCTGGCCCAGCAGCAGGGCAGGGACGGTGCCCTGTGAGGCCAGCACATCCCGGGGTCAGCCTTGGGCCTCTCCCTCCCAGGAGGACACTGAGGGCTGGGGCAGGGCCTGGGGAACAGGGCCGGGAGGAGCAGCTGAGGGGCCGGGGGGGGCAGCCCGGAGGCTGAGGGAGACCTCCTTGCCCTCTGCAGCTCCCTGGGAGGAGGCTGAGGGGAGGCTGGGCTTGGGCTCTGCTCCCGAGCAGCAGGTGAGAGGATGAGAGGAAATGGCCTGAAACTGTGCCAGGGGAGGTTCAGGTCGGACACCAGCAACAACCTCTGCCCCAGGAGAGCTGTCAAGGCCTGGCCCAGGCTGCCCAGGGCAGTGCTGGGGTCCCCAGCCCTGGGGGGGGTTCAGAGCTGGGTAGATGTGGTGCTGAGGGACCTTGGCAGCGCCGGGTTAGCAGCTGGGCTTGATGGTCTCTGAGGTCTCTTCCAGCCTGAAGCATCCCAGGGCTCTGCCAGCACTGCCCCTGCAAGGAGAGAGCTGCCTGGGGCATCCCCCCGCGGGGCTGGCTGCAGGCGAGGACCTGCCGCTGGCTCCGCGGCTGGAGGCTGCTGGACAGCTCCTGGCCCCCCCAGCAGCAGCTCCCTGGGCTGCGGCCCCGAGCGCTGCTGCGGCCCCGAGCGCTGCTGCGGCCCCGAGCGCTGCTGCGGCCCCGAGCGCTGCTGCGGCCCCGAGCGCTGCTGCGGCCCCGAGCGCTGCTGCGGCCCCGAGCGCTGCGGCCGGGAGCTGCCCCTGGGCTGGCTGATGGATGGAGGGGAGGAGGTGTGCCGGCAGAGGCCATCAGGACCATCACCAGACCCAGACTCATTCGGCACTCGCTCGTTAATGATCTGGGTGAGAGTGGGAGCAAATAGCAGGTTAATTAAATCTGCCCCTGCTGAGCTGCAGCAGCTCTCAGCACCAGTGGGGACAGAGTGGGACAGGGAGGGCTGGGGGAGAACCTGCCTGGCAGGCTGAGACAGCCAGGGAAGCAGAGCTGCTCTGGAGGCTCTCCTGCCCCTCTGCTCTGCCCTGCTGAGGCCTCCCCTGGAGCACTGCACCCAGCTCTGGGCTGCCCAGCTCAGGAGGGACAGGGAGCTGCTGCAGAGAGCCCAGCAGAGGCTACCAGGATGAGGGAGGGACTGCAGCACTGCCCTGGGAGGAGAGGCTGAGAGCCCTGGGGCTGCTCAGTCTGCAGAGCAGAAGCCTGAGAGGGCTCTAAGGAATGCTTCTAAAGCTCTGAGGGCTGGGGGCAGGAGGGAGGGCACAGGCTCTGCCCAGCTGCACCCTGGCACAGGCCAAGGGGCAATGGATGCCAACTGCAGCACAGGAGGTTGCAGCTCAGCAGGAGGAGGAACTTCTGCCCTGGGAGGCTCCCAGAGCCCTGGAGCAGGCTGCCAGAGAGGTTGTGGAGCTTCCTGCTCTGGAGCCTCTCCAGCCCCACCTGGATGTGTTCTGTGTGCCCTGTGCTGGGGTCTCTGCTCCTGCCCTGGCAGGGGGCTCGGACTGGATAGCCTTTGCAGGTCCCTTCCAGCCCCTAGCACTCTGTGAGCTGTGGTGCTGGGGGCCCAGCCAGGCTCTGAGCCATGGCAGGCAGGGGAAGGGCTGTGGGGCACAGAGGCAGTGAGGAGCTGCCAGGGAGCTGAGAGGAGGCTGCTGAGGAGCCAAGGGAGGAGGCTGTAGCAGGGAGCCAGGTTTTGCTCAGGCACAGGCTGGCTCTGGCCTGGGGCTCCTGGAGGCTCTCAGGAAGAACACAACTGCTGGTCACTGATCAGCCCCACAGCAGCTCACAGCTTCTGATGGCTTTGCCTACCCCAAACCCCAGGAGGCTGATGGAACTGGTGAGGGAAGGGATGGTCCCCGTGGGAGAGCCTGGGGAAGCAGCCCTGTGCACAGCTGAATCTCTCAACCTGGCCAAGAAGCCAAAGGCCTCCTGGCTGGGCTCAGCAGTGCTGTGCCCAGCAGCAGCAGGGAGGGGACTGTCCCCTGGCACTCAGCTCTGGGCAGCCACAGCTCCAGTGCTGGGTCCAGCTCTGGGCACCTCAGCACAAGAGAGCTGTGGAGGTGCTGGAGCCAGGGCAGAGCAGGGCAAGGAAGCTGGGGAGGGCCTGCAGAAGAAAGCTGATGAGGAGCAACTGAAGGAGCTGGGGAGGGTCAGTGTGCAAGAGAGGAGCCTGAGGGAGACCTCCCTGCTGTCTGCAGCTCCCTGCAAGCAGCTGGTGGAGAGGCTGCTGCTGGGCTCTGCTCCCAGGTCAGTAGTGCTGGAAGAAGAGGCAATGGCCTCCAGCTGAGCTGGGCAGCTTGAGGCTGGAGAGGAGGAACCATTTCTCCCAGCAGGAGTGGTCAGGGCCTGGGATGTGCTGCCCAGGGAGGTGGTGGAGGGCCCAGGCCTGGAGGTGTCTGGAGGTGGTTTGGCTGTGGGGCTTGGGGCTGTGGTCTGGGCTGAGCCTTGCAGAGCAGGGCTCTGGGCTGGATCCTGAGGCTCTCTCCCAGCCTGGGTGTTCCTGTGGCTCTGAGGGCCCTGGGAAAGCACAGGAGCAGCACAGGCAATGCAGGGAGCTGAGGAGGAGCCACTGCCCTGCCGAGAGGCAGGGGGAGAGCCCAGAACAGTGCCTGCTGGCTGCCCCTCCCTGCTGAGCTGTGCCAGGCTGCCAGGCACTGAGCCCCCCGGGCACCCCTGGGCAGGCTCTTTGCTCACAGCCAGCACAAAGCACACCCAGAAAGGTTTGGGCAAACCAAGCCCAGCTGAGGTTTGTGCCCAGGCTGGGGCCAGCAGGCTGTCAGCCCCAGCCCCCAGCCCAGCTCACTGCAGGCCTCACAGAGCTCCCTGGGCTGGGAAAGCCCCTTCAGAGCATCCAGCCCAAGCACTGCCAGGGCAGCACTGAGCCACGGCCCTCAGCACCACCTCCACAGGGCTCTGAGAACCCCTCCAGGGATGGAGACTCCACCTCTGCCCTGGGCAGCCTGGGCCAGGCCTGGGCAGCCCTTTAAGGGAAGAAATCGTTCCTCATGCCCAACCTAAAGCTCCCCTGGGGCAACCTGAGGCCATCTCCCCTTGTCATGCAGCCTGCTCCCTGGGAGAAGAGACCTCCCTGTCCTCCTCTGCTCCCCAGTGCAAAGCCCCAGGCTGCAGGCTGTGCTTGGGCATCGCTCAGCAGCCTCAGGAGGGCTGCAGGGAAACTCCAGAGGAAGGGAGGGGAGGCAGCTTCAGGCAGCTGAACTCTGCAGCTCATCACCACAGCCAAGTGGGCTCAAGAGGAGGCTGAGGACTCTGGAGGGCTGCAGCAGCACCCTCAGCCTGCAGAGGGCAAGGTGTGGAGCGTGGCTCTGCCCTGACAGACAACAAAGGAGGCAGAGGAGGAGGCAGAGGAGGAGGCAGGAGCTGAGCCTGAGGCCAGGGCAGGGAGCAGAAGGGGGAGGCTCTTCCAGGGGCTGCTCAGCAGGCTGCTGCTGCCTTTGACAGGACACAGCTGGGGTTTACAATCAAGAGATGCTCCCCTGAGGAGGGAGGAGGAGGAAGGGCTCTCTGCCTGCTGGCTGCTCAGGCTGTCCTCCCCTTCTCCCTCAGGACCCTCACTCTGCTGCCTGCCTCTGGGCAGATGTGCTGCAGAGCACCACCCCTGCCCCCAGCAAGGGTGCAGCACCGGGGGGGCACTGAAGCCAGGGAGCAGGGGGCACAGGGCCTGCCTGGGCTCCCCAGTCCCTCTCCTCGGGCAGAAGCCTGAGCAGGCTTCACCCCCAGGCTGCCAGGGACTGCAGCCCCAGCCAGGCTGGAAGAGGCCTCCAAGACCACCAGCTCCAACCTCTCGCCCAGCCCTGGCTGATCACCAGAGCATGGCACCCAGTGCCTCTCCCAGGCTGCTCTTACACACCCCCAGGGGTGCTGAGCCCTCCCTGGGCAGCACAGCCCAATCTCTCCTGCTGGGAAGAGCTTCTTCAAGGCTCATTTGGGGTTCCCTCCATGCTGACCAGGGCTTCAGAGGCGCAGGGCACCGGGGGAGGTGGCAGAGATCACAGCTCACAGGATGCCAGGGGTGGGAAGGGACCTCCAAAGGTCATCCAGTCCAAGCCCCCTGCCAGGGCAGGAGCAGGGACCCCAGCACAGGGCACACAGAACACATCCAGGTGGGGCTGGAGAGGCTCCAGAGCAGGAGACTCCACAACCTCTCTGGCAGCCTGCTCCAGGGCTCTGGGAGCCTCACCCCAAACAACTTTCTCCTCCTCTTCACATGGAACCTCCTGGGTGCCAGCTTGTGCCCCTTGCCCCTTGTCCTGTCCCTGGGCACCACTCAGCAGAGCCTGGCCCCAGCCTCTTGCCCCCCACAGCTCCTTCAGCTCCTGCTGAGCATTGCTCAGCTGCCCTCTGGGGCTGCTCTGCTCCAGGCTCTCAGCCTCTGCTGCTCCCAGAGCTGCTCCAGGCCCCTCAGCAGCTCTGCAGCCTGCCCTGGGCCCTCTCCATCAGGTCCAGGTCTCTCCTGCGCTGCTGCCTGGCTCGGCTGAGCCCTGGACAGCCTCGGGGCAGAGGCAGAGCTCTCTCCCGGGCGCGGGCGGCCCCCAGCGTGCTCCTGACAGCTTCACAGCGACTCTGCCGAGCATCACACCTCTGAGAGGGCTGGGGATGAGGCAGGTGTCCAGGCCTGTGCTTGCTCTGTGCTCCCACCTGCAGCCCACCGTGGAGCAGCCATGCCCAGCAGCCAGCTGGCAGGTCCCTGCCCAGCCCTGCAGGCAAGCAGCAGCGAAGCAGGAACCATCCATCAGGCAGCAAACTCCTACCCACAGCTCCCTGCCTGCTGCCTCCTCACAGCCCTCTGCCTCCTGCTCCGCTGCTGCTGTCTGGAAGGGCTGAAAAAAGCAGCTGAGGAGGGGCCAAGAATAGCAAGGAAGCAAAGGCTCAGCTTAGAGACTGAGCACAACGCGGGGCTGAGCTTTCTGCTCTGCTCTGCCCCCAGCGAGAGCACGGCCCAGCACCGTGCAGGATGGGTGCCCCTCGGTGCCCGCTGCTCCCGGGCCCAGAGCCTCGCAGCCTTGCCTCTGCCGGGAGCGCTGCGGGGCAGGGCCTGGGCTCCGCAAAGCGGAGGAGAGGCTGAGCCCTGCCCTCGGCACAGCTCAGGGCAGCATCTGCTCCCCCACGCCACGAGGGGCAGGGGGGGCCCCCGGGGGGGCAGGCTGCAGGGCTGGGGCCAGCACAACCTCGGGAGGCTCAGCCAGACCAAGGGCAGGGTCCCGCAGCTGGGGCAGGGTCCCGCAGCTGGGGCAGGGTCCCGCAGCTGGGGCAGGGTCCCGCAGCTGGGGCAGGGCAGTGCCGGGCACCGACCCAGGCTGGGCAGGGACTGGCTGGGGAGCAGCGCCGGAGGGACGGCCCTGGGGGCGCTGGGGGCGGAGGAGCGCAGCAGGAGCCGGCAGGGAGCGCCGGCAGGGCCCGGGCTGCAGCAGCAGGGTGGCCAGCAGGGCCAGGGAGGGTTGCAGCAAGCAGAGGAATGATTCCTCTCCTCCCGAGCTGCCCTGCACAGGCTGTGTGCAGGTCCCTGCGGTGTCACCTGCGAGGCTCTGGGGCTGGGGGGGCCGGGGGGAGCTGGCAGCAGCAGAGGCAGGCGGCAGGCAGACCCTTGCAGGGCTGGTGCAGGGGCTGAGGAGAGCCCAGGAGCAGAGGAGCCCCCTGTGCAGCCCCGGGCCAGGGCAGTCCTGTGCCCGGAGCCCGGGGGAGGGCCGCAGGGGGGCTGAGGCCCTGCCCCCCAGCAGGAGTTCCGGGCACAGGCTGCAGCCCCCCTGTGCCCCCCCGGAAACCAGAGCCAAGGGAAAGCCAGCGCCCCCCGCGGCCCCCGGCCCTGCCTGCTGGGGGGCACTGCCCAGCCCACCACAGGCAGCCCAGGGGCTCGGCCCCCGAGGGGCCTCCCCTCCCCCCCGGCAGCAGGAAGGGGAGGAGAAGCATTCAGCCCCTCCTGCACCTGCCAGAAAGGGTCCTCAGCATCTGTGAGGTGCTGGCAGGCACAGCCCCAGCCCCAGCCCCCTGCCCCTCACCTGCCCCAGGCTGCCCCTCCAGCACCCCAGCAGGGCTCAGCACCTGCAGCTGCTCCCCAGCTTGCTGCTGGCAGCTCCCAGCTGCACTTTGCCTCTGCCCCAGGACGTTCCCCTGCCCCTGGGGGGTGAGGACAGCCTGTCCTGCAAGCCCCCTGCCCATGGCTGGCAGCAGACCCCCAGGCCCTGGCACAGGAAGGCAGCTGCAGACCCCTTCCCAAGCTCCTGCTGGCTCAGGGAAGGGGCCAGAGGAGGGAGAGGCTCCTCCACGCATTAGCCAGGCGCCAGCTCGCCTGCTGTGCAGCTGCCCTGGGGGCCCAGGGAGAGAGACTGCGCTAATTAGAGAGGGAATGGCCCCTGACCCACCCCGAGCTGCCCCAGCCTCGGCTGCCCTTTGGTACCAGCCCTGAGAAGCTCCAGACTGCATCACAGGCCAGGGCAGGAGAGCACAGGCTCAGCATGCACAGGACCACAGTGTGGCAGGGCTGGAAGGGAGCTCCAGAGAGCAGCCAGCCCAGCCCCTGCCAGGGCAGGGCACCCCGGGCAGGGCACCCAGGGCAGGGCACCCAGGAGCACAGCCAGGGGGGGCTGGGAAGGCTCCAGAGCAGACTCCACAACCTCTCTGGGCAGCCTGCTCCAGGCTCCAGCAGCCTCACACCAAACAACTTTCTCCTCATGCTCAGGAGGAACCTGCTGGGTCCCAGCTCATCCCTGTGGGTCCTTGTCCTGTCCCTGGGCACCACCAGCCAGAGCCTGGCCCCTTCCTCCTGACCCCCACCCCTCAGACACTGATAGGCATTGATCAGGTCCCTCTCAGCCTTTCTCCACAGCAGAGCTGTTCCAGGCCCTTCATCATCCTCACAGCCTCTGCTGGACTCTCCCCAGCAGGTCTCTGCCCCTCTGGAGCTGGAGGCAGTGCTGCAGGGGTGGTCTGAGCGGGGCAGAGCAGAGGGGCAGCAGAACCTGCCCAGCCCTGCTGGCCACACTGCTCCTGCTGCAGCCCAGGCTGCCAGCAGCACTGGGGAGGGCTCTTGCCCCCCAATGACGTCAGCAGGAGCTGCTGCCTGCAGCCCCCCAGCACCTCAGGGCCCAGGGCCTGTTTGCTGCAGCTGAGCCAGGGCTGCCCAGCCCGTGCCAGCCCCTGCCAGCCCAGCAGTGCCAGCGGCCAGGGGCAGCTTCCACTGCCCCAGGCGAGAGCCCCAGCAGCCGCTGCAGGCTTCCCTGGCAGAGCTGGGAAGCTCCTCTGAAGCATCCTTCAGGCCTCAGAGTCTCATTTCCTGCTGCATAAATGATCCAGCAGCAGCAAAGAAGTAAACAGAGAAGAAAAGCAACCCCCAGGAAGGCCTGAGGGGGACTCCAGCCTCCAGCACAGCCTCAGAGCCCCCGGCAGAGGCTCGGCCGCAGCTCTGCCTCCCCTGCCGCAGGCCAGCCCAGAGGAGCTGAGAGCTGCAGGCAGGGGGCTGGGGGGCGTGGGGCTGGCCCCCGCAGGCGTCAGCACGGCTTCTGAGGAGCTCAGCCTCAGCTCCAGCATCCAGCCCTGCACCCACTGCAGCCCAGCAGCATCCCCAGGAGGCCTCCCAGCCCACCAGGGGAAGTGGCTGCCCCTTTGCTTCCCCACGGCACAGGGGGCTGCAGGTGGGAGCCTGCCCCACGCACAGCCCCCCAGGGGCAGGGACGAGGGTCAGGCACGCAGGGGGTGCCAGAGCCCCCCCCAGCGCTGCTGCCCAGCAGCCCAGGGGTGGGGAGGTGACAACCCCAGCTGTGGGCAGCCCCACAGCCCTCTCCTGCCCCCAGAGTGTCCCGGGGGGTCCCCCGCAGGGGAGGAGCCTGCAGCGAACGGAGCTGCTCCTTTCCCCATGCCCCAGAGGACCACTCCCGGAGCTGCTCCCTTCCCCAGGCTGTGGTCCCCTGAGGCGTGGGGGAGGGAGCAGCCCCGCGGTCTCCAGCCCGGGCGGGCTGGGATGTGGAGCGAGCAGAGCAGACGAAGGGCCCCGGCGGAAGCGGCGCTGCCGTGAATGATGCATGGGGAGGGAAGCGCCGAGCCCCAGGGGAGCCCGCCCGGGGGGCTGTGCCTCTGGAGCAGTTTGCAGGGCTTCAATTATGCAGACTGACAAATGTCTCCGCGCTGGGAAACGCTGCTAGCCCCGCAGGAAGGGCAAGGGCTGGGAGAAGGCAAGAGCTGCCCAGCCAGCTGCCAGCCACAGCTGGCAAGGGGGAGCCTGGCCCGGGGAGGAAGCAGCCAGCAGCACCCCCGCGGCAGACACCGAGCCTGAGAGCTCCTCCCCAGCCCCACAGCTGGAGCAGACCGAGCCTGAGAGCTCCTCCTCAGCCCCACAGCTGGAGCAGACACCGAGCCTGAGAGCCCCTCCTCACCCCCACAGCTGGAGCAGACACCGAGCCTGAGAGCTCCTCCTCACCCCCACAGCTGGAGCAGACACCGAGCCTGAGAGCCCCTCCTCACCCCCACAGCTGGAGCAGACACCGAGCCTGAGAGCTCCTCCTCACCCCCACAGCTGGAGCAGACACAGCCTGAGAGCTCCTCCCCAGCCCCACAGCTGGAGCAGACACAGCCTGAGAGCCCCTCCCCACCCCACAGCTGGAGCAGACACCAAGCCTGAGAGCCCCTCCCCAGCCCCACAGCTGGAGCAGACAGCCTGAGAGCTCCTCCTCACCCCCACAGCTGGAGCAGACACCGAGCCTGAGAGCTCCTCCTCACCACCCACAGCTGGAGCAACACCGAGCCTGAGAGCTCTCCTCACCCCCACAGCGGAGCAGACAGCCTGAGGGCTCCTCCTCAGCCACACCTCAGGCCCCCTCCTCATGCGGCAGATTCGGACCCCTGCCAGCATCACCTCCTCCATCCCATCCCATCCCCTGCCAGCCCCCCGGGAGCAGGACGGAGCAGGGCCCAGCAGGAGCCACCTGCCCTGCACCTCAGCCAGCAGCAGGCACAAGGACCTCTCCCACTGCCAGCTCCAGCAAGGCAGAAGGCAGTGTGGGGGCCTGGGAGGCTCTCTGCACGGCTCAGGGACCGCTGCTGGCGCTTTGTGGGTGGCTCACGGCCACAGCCCCGAGCCCAGCACCCAGAGCACGCAGGACCTGCAGCCAGGGGCTGGGGGCTGCTCCCCTGTGTCAGGCCGGTGCCACGGGCACGGAGAAGCCGAGCCTTGGCCACTGGACCGGGCTTGGCAGGGCCCAGGGAGGAGGCGGCGGCGGCGGCGGCAGCCCTGCTCCTTCCGGCCTCAGCACGGCGCGAGGCCGCAGGATGCTCTCCTCCATCATTGATGAGGTTGCTGCAGCTCACTCGGGAGCCTGATTTGTATTTCCTCTCAATTTGCTGCCTGGGAGTTGTTTGCAAACAGCCACGTGGTGAGCAGGCTGGGGCAGAGCAGAGCCCTGCAGGCTTCAGCCCACAGCACCACAGAGCCAGCCAGGCCGGGAGAGACCTCGGGGACCGTCCAGTCCAGCCTCTGACCTAAGCCCCAGCACCCAAACCATGGCCCCAAGGGCCCTCCTCCAAGCCCCTCCTGGACACCCCCGGGATGGGGACTCCACCACCTCCCTGGGCAGCACAGCCCAAGGGCCAATCTCTCTGGTTGGGAAGAACTTTCCTCCTCCCCTCCACCTGACCCTCCCCTGGCACAGCTTGAGACTGTGTCCTCTTGTTCTGGTGCTGGGGGCCTGGCAGAAGAGACCAACCCCAGCTGGCTGCAACCTCCCTTCAGGGAGTAGCAGAGAGCAATAAGGTCTCCCCTGAGCCTCCTCTGCTCCAGGCTCAACCCCAGCTCCCTCAGCCTCTCCCCCCAGGGCTGTGCCCCAGACCCCTCCCCAGCTCTGTTGCCCTTCTCTGGACACCTTCCAGCAGCTCAACCTCTTTCCTGACCTGAGGAACCCAGAGCTGGACACAGGACTCCAGGTGTGGCCTCAGCAGTGCTGAGCACAGGGCAGGATGAGCTCCCTGCTCCTGCTGGCCACACTGCTCCTGCTGCAGGCCAGGCTGTCCTTGGCCTGCTTGGCCCCCTGGGCACACTGCAGGCTCCTGTTCAGCTGCTGTCCACCACACCCCCAGGTCCCTCTCTGCCTGGCTGCTCTCAGCCACTCTGTCCCCAGCCTGGAGCCTTGCCTGGGGCTGTTGTGCCCCAGGTGCAGGTCCTGGCACTTGGCCTTGTTGAAGCTCCTCCTGGGACCTTGACCTCCCTTCCCCACCCCCAGAGGGAGGGATTTGCACTTTTCTACCTTTCTGCTCCAACTCTGTAACAAAACTCTCAAGGCAGAGCCCCAAACCAGCCCCCAGCCCCCCCAGCTGCTCCCTTGGCCGCTGATTGCATCCAGCCCACCTCAAACAGCAGGGGAGGTGTCCCCAGAGCACCCCCGGGGGCTGCACCCCCAGCCCCTCCACCCCCTGGAGCTGCTCTGCTGGTGCTGGGTGTGGTGCTGTGCTGCTATGGCCTGGCAGGATGGAACCACAGCTGCCTGCAGGGAGGTTGCAGTGAGGAGGGGGCAGCCTCTGCTCCTGGGGGGCAGGGGCCAGGCCCAGGGCAAAGGGTGGCAAGCTGCAGCAGGGGAGGCTGAGGCTGGAGCTCAGGAACTCTTTCTGCCCTGGAAGGCTTCTCAGAGCTTGGCAGAGGCCGCCCAGGGCAGTGCTGCAGTCCCCATGCCTGGAGGGGTTTCAGCAGCTGTGGAGCTGTGCTGAGGGCCATGGGCAGTGCTGGGGGGCTCGGGCTGCCTTGCTCGCAGCTCTCTCCCCCCAAAGCTGTTCTGTGGGCAGCTGCAGCCCCGCAGAGGGGCGCTGGGTGCCACCCCGCAGAGCCGTGGGTGTGGGGACAGTGGGAGTTGGGCCCCTTGGGTCCCCCCTGCAGAGGGGATTCCCCGTGCCCAGAGCAACCCCCAGCGGGGCTGCCCCGGCGCCAAATCTCTCTGCAGACACCGGGGGAGACCTCGGGCCGAGAGGTCTGCAGGGACCCTTCCCCACCCCACCCCCGTGCTGTGCCCCCGGCGCTGCCCTCCCGCCCAGCTCCCCTCTGCCACCTGCCCCCCGGGGGACCCCAGAGGCTCACTGCACCCCTGCCGAACCTCCTCCCCCTCAGGGGCAGGAAATCTTTGCCCCTTCAGAGCAGACTGACTCCTGCTCACCCCCCGGCGGGACCTGGGCTGCTAATGCCTGAGGAGAGCTGCCGGGAGCCCCCCGGGCACACCAGCTGCCGCCTGCAGCCCAGGCACTGGAAAATCAGCCTCAATCTCCCAGCCACGGGGAGCTGGGAAGGCTCTTCCGAGGCACTGAACTGCTCAGGAGCCAAAGCCCCAGCAAGTCCCAGCGGCAGGCTCCGGGGGGCGGTGCTCAAAGCAGAGCTCCTCGGCTGGCCCGGGAGGAGCTCCTCAGCGCAGCAGCACAGAGCTCACTGCCCGGAGAGGCTCTCTGTGGCATGCCAGGAGCCAGCAATGGGCCCAGGGATGCCACAGGCAGCCTGGGCTGGCTGAGCAGCTCCAGAGAGGTTCCCCTGCCCCTCTGCTCGGCCCTGCTGGAGTCTTGTGTCCAGGTCTGGGCCCCTCAGCTCGAAGGACCTCAGGGACTGCTGGAGAGAGTCCATCCCAGAGGCACAGAGCTGCTGCAGCAGTGGAACATCTCCTGGAGCCAGGCTGAGGCCAGCTGGGCTGGGGGCTGGGAAGCAGAGCAGCCTGAGGGCTGCCCTCACTGCTGGGGTCAAGCTGTGCAGGGCTGAGCCAGGCTCTGCCCAGGGCTGGCCAGCACAGCACCAGGGGCACTGGGGGCAAGCTGGAGCAGAGGAGGAGCCCCAGGAACAGGAGGAAACCTTGTCCCTGGGGCTGCTGGAGCCTGGAGCAGGCTGCCCAGAGAGGTTGTGGATCTGCTTGGAGCCTTCCCAGCCCCCCCTGGCTGTGTCCCTGGGTGCCCTGCCCTGGTGCCCTGCCCTGGGTGCCCTGCCCTGGGTGCCTGCCCTGGCAGGGGCTGGGTGATCCCTGGGGTCCCTTCCAGCCCCTGAGGCTCTGTGATTCCTACAGCAAAGCTTCCCTTGGCCTCTGGCACTGCTGCTGGCTGCTGCTGAGCACTTCCAGGACTAACCTCAGGAAATAAACTTCTTCAGGGGGAAAAAAAAGCAAAAGGCTCCCCAGAGGAGCTGCTGAGGAGCTAATTAAGGAAGGCAGCACAAAGCAAGCACTTGAGCAGCACAAGGCATGGAGAGGGGAGGCAAAGGCAGCTCTGCAACATGAAAAGAAGGAAAACTAATTGAAATTTTAAAAGCAGCATTTTTCCTCTCCTCTCTTTTTGATTCCCTCTCCCTCCCCTCCCCCCCAGTTGCTTTCTGCTTCCCCTGGTCCCCCAGCACAGAGCAGCCCTCTGCAAGGCCAGGCTTAGAGCAGAGCTCTGCCTGCTTGGATCCCCTCCTGAGCCCACCACATCCTCTCCAGCCAGGCAAGGACTGCTGGAGCAGTGCCCCCCCCAGGCATCCTCCTGCCCTCCCTGTGGCTCTAGGCCAGGCAAGGGATGGAGCCCAGGGGCCTGGCTGCTGGCCTCCAGCGCCTGCAGGGTGCCAAGGGGGGAGCAGAAGCCTCAGGCCATGCAGGGAGGGTGGGGGCCACGGCACCAGCGAGCTGTTGGGCTGGGAAGGGGCCCCCAGGGTACCCCAAAGGCATCCTGGCTGGGGGCAGCAATGCTGTGTGCAGCAGGAGCAGGAGGGGATTGTCCCCTGGGATAGCCCCTGCTGCCCCTCCCCCAGCCTGCCTCCCCTCCCCCCAGCAGCTCCTGTCCCCGGGCAGAAGCCCCCCCCCAGCAGCACCGTGGATGGGATGGGAGCAGTCATCAATCCTGGCCCTAACAACCGGGGGGCCACCAGGCCCCCCGGCCTTTGTTGTCACCACCACCAGCACCCAGTGTGCACCAGGGGCACTCACCTGAGATGGGAGGAGATCCCAAGCCCAAATGGGCTCAGCTTAGAGCTTCTGCTCTCCTGGGGAGATTAAATAGGGAGTGGCTTGGAGGGCCAAGTGGCCACAGCTGGGCTGGGAGGAGCCTCCAGCAGAGCCCAGGGGCTGTGGGGCTGAGGGGCAATGGGGGGAAGGGCAATGGGGGCAGGGGCAGGGGGGGAGGGGCAGGGGAGGGGGTGGTGCCAGGAGGGGGTTTCAAGACCTTCCTGCTCCCCAGAGCTCTCCCGGGCACAACTGCAGCCCAGTGCTGCTCTGCTCCGGGCACACAGCAGCAGCCCAGCAGTGCTGGGTCAGGCACAGCCCCAGGGGGGCTGCCCCAGGGAGAGCTTTGCACCACTCCACGTAGCCTGGAGGGCAGAGCTGTGCCTTGCCCAGCGGCAGAACGAGCTCTGGCCAACAGCAGCCCTGGAGGTGCTCAGGAGGGGCTTGGCTGTGGCCCTTGGAGCCGTGGTTTGGGGGTCAGGAGGTGCTGGGGGCTGGGTCAGAGGTTGGGGTGATGACCCCTGAGGTCTCTCCCAGCCTGGCCGGCTCTGTGGTGCTGCCTGGGCTGCACTGTGGGGCTGCCACCCTCCCTGGGGGGAGGTTCTGGGGGACCTGAGCCCATCCTGGCTCAGACCTCTCCCTGCTGCCCAGCGCCCCCGGCCTGCCTCCCCTCAGCCCCCTGCAGGGCAGCTTGGTGGCTCTGCAGGGCAGGACCCCGGGGCCCAGCCTGCCAGGCAGCAGCCAGGGCAGGGGAAGGGAAGCTCCCCGGGGGGAGGGCAGCGGCCTGCGGGCTCCCCCCGGCCCGGGCAGCTCGGAGCGCTCTGCAGCACCACGGACAGGGGCCCAGGGCCGGCCCGGGGCGCAAGCGGAGGCAGTCCCCAAGGCCTGGCCGGAGGGGGAGGCGCAGTCACAGCTCAGCAGAAGACAGCAGGCACCCAGCGGCTGCAGCACATCTCCTGCTCGTCACAGTGAAATCCAGGGGCTTAATTATTAATCAGCTGCCATGCAAAAGAGGTCTGCTGGCGGGGGGGGGGCGGGGAAACTCATTGTTCCTGCAGGATAAATATTTAAGGTGCTCCAGAGCAGCATCAATTTTTAACGAGCAGCTCCTGCAGCTGCTGAGGCTCCCCGGAGCACCTCC
>JAAWVA010000032.1:15578146-15629386 GCA_015227895.2 Colaptes auratus
CATGCAGCTGGCTGCTGCCTGCCCACAGCCTTACAATACAACACAATACACTACACCAGGTTGGAAGAGACCTTCAAGATCATCACGTCCAACCCATCAGCCAATCCAACCCCCCTCAATACAATACAGCACAATACAGCACAATACAACCCACCTAAACAACTGAAAAACTAACCCCTGGCACAAGCACCCCATCAAGCCTCTTCTGAACACCTCCAAGGAAGGTGACTCCACCACCTCCACAGGCAGCTGATTCCAGTGGGCATCCCTCTCTCAGTATAGAACTTCTTCCTAACATCCAGCCTAAACCTGCCTGGTGCAGCCTGAGACTGTTCCTCTTGTTCTGGTACTGGCTGCCTGGAGAAGAGACCAACCTCTCCTGGCTACAACCCCCTTCAGGGAGATTGTAGAGGGCAAGAAGGTCCCCCCTCAGTCTCCTCTTCCCCAGGCTAAGCCCCCCAGCTCCCTCAGCCTCTCCTCACAGGGCTGTGTTCCAATCCCCTCCCCAGCCTTGTTGCCCTTCTCTGGACACCTTCCAGCAAGTCAACCTCCTTCCTGAACTGAGGAGCCCAGAGCTGGACACAGGACTCAAGGTGCGGCCTAACCAGTGCAGTGTCCAGGGCAGAATGACCTCCCTGCTCCTGCTGGCCACACTGCTCCTGCACACACTGCACACACGCCACAGGAGACAGCCTGGAGGCCACTCTGCTCCCAGCCACCACCTCAGCACCACCACAGGGCACCATCAGCCCCCCAACACTCAGAGTCACAGCATGCCAGGGGCTGGAAGGGACCTCCAGAGATCACCCAGCCCAACCCCTGCCAGAGCAGGGGCACCCAGGGCAGGGCACCCAGAACACATCCAGGCAGCTCTTGAATATCTCCAGAGAGGGAGACTCCACACCCCCTGGGCAGCCTGCTCCAGGCCTCTGGCACCTCACAGGGAAAGAATTCTTCCTCCTGTTTCCATGGAGCTTCCTCTGCCTCAGCTTCCACCACTGCCCCATGGGCTGGCATTGGGCATTGCCCAGCAGAGCCTGGCTCCAGCCTTTATGTCTTTATGAACGCGACTGAGGTGCAATGAGTGTGTCCCAAGAGCCAGAGCAAGGCACCAGCACGGGCTGAGGCCAGCTGGCACCCCTCAGCAAAGCCTGGGCAGGTCCCTGCAGCACCTCTGTGCAGATGTGGAGGATCCATCCCCCCTCTGCTCCTTTGAGCTGGTTGTGACTTTTCATTGTCTCCTTCTAACTCAGTCTCTGATAACCTCCAGGAGTTGCAAGCCCAGGCATGAAAGAGGAGGAGAAAGAGGTCTTTGTGGGTCACAAGCCTCCCTTCCACACCTCTGTGTCTGTCTGTGATGGAGAAGCCCTCACAAATCCACCTGGCTCTCGGGCACAGCAGAAGCTGCCCACCTGGAGAGCAGGGAGATGCTCAGTGCCGTTCCCAGCCCCTGAGGGCAGCGTTCTGCGGTGCTGCCTCTCACCACACCCCCTGGCTGCGGTGGAGGACACTGCTGTTCCACCCTGGGCATGCCTCCTGCTCGGCACTCAGAGAGATGGCTTGATGAAGGTGACAGCAGCAGAAAGCACTGCAAATCCAAGGGGAAGAGAATCTGCTCCTGAGGAGACTGGCTCCTTCCTGCTCCCTTCAGCTCCACCTCCTCCTGGGTGTGCAGAGTGAATCCTGCACCAGGATGCAGCTCCAGCCCTGCCACCAGGATGCAGCTCCAGCCCTGCCACCAGGATGCAGCTCCAGCCCTGCCACCAGGATGCAGCTCCAGACACTCCACCAGGATGCAGCTCCAGCCCCTCCACCAGGATGCAGCTCCAGCCCTGCCACCAGGATGCAGCTCCAGCCCTGCCACCAGGATGCAGCTCCAGCCCTCCATCAGGATGCAGCTCCAGCCCTGCCACCAGGATGCAGCTCCAGACACTCCACCAGGATGCAGCTCCAATCCTTCCACCAGGATCCAGCTCCAGCCCTGCCACCAGGATGCAGCTCCAATCCTTCCACCAGGATGCAGCTCCAGCCCTGCCACCAGGATGCAGCTCCAGCCTGCCACCAGGATGCAGCTCCAATCCTGCCACCAGGATGCAGCTCCAGCCCTGCCACCAGGATGCAGCTCCACCTCTTCCATCCAGGATGCAGCTCCAGCCCTGCCACCAGGATGCAGCTCCAGACACTCCACCAGGATGCAGCTCCAGCCCTGCCACCAGGATGCAGCTCCAGCCCTGCCACCAGGATGCAGCTCCTGCCTCCCCACCAGGATGCAGCTCCAGCCTCTCCATCAGGATGCAGCTCCAGCCCTGCCACCAGGATGCAGCTCCAGCCTCTCCACCAGGATGCAGCTCCAGCCCTGCCACCAGGATGCAGCTCCAGACACTCCACCAGGATGCAGCTCCAGCCCTGCCACCAGGATGCAGCTCCAGACACTCCACCAGGATGCAGCTCCAGCCTCCCCACCAGGATGCAGCTCCAGCCTCTCCATCAGGATGCAGCTCCAGCCCTGCCACCAGGATGCAGCTCCAGCCCTCTCCACCAGGATGCAGCTCCAGCCCTGCCCACCAGGATGCAGCTCCGACACTCCACCAGGATGCAGCTCCAGCCCTGCCACCAGGATGCAGCTCCAGCACTCCACCAGGATGCAGCTCCAGCCTCTCCACCAGGATGCAGCTCCAGCCTCCCCACCAGGATGCAGCTCCAGACACTCCACCAGGATGCAGCTCCAGCCCTGCCACCAGGATGCAGCTCCTGCCTCCCCACCAGGATGCATCTGGCACAGCAGCCATGTGCAGGCTCAGCAGAGATCAGGGCTCAGCCCTTGGCAATCTCCCTTCTGCTTTGTTCTGAGGCTCTGGCCCAGCTCTGTCCTGCTCTGCCTCAAGGCTCAGGAGGGTGGGAAGGGAGATGCTGAGCTTCCCAGGGCAGGCAGCAGCTCCCCACAGCCAGCACCACAGGGGCTGCAGGGGGCTGAGCAGCATGCCTGAGAGCTGCCTCCGGAGCATCCTTCCCCTTCCCTGCCCCCAGCTCACATCTCTGTTGCTGCTTCCCAGCCAGAGAAGGTGGAAAATGCTCAGAGGTGCTGCTGGATTCTGCAGATCTTGCTTTTTCCTGTGGAAGGCTTAATGGCCAAAGTCCCTGCTGGTGTCAGAGGATTACACAGGCACAAGGCCTTCATTAAGCTCAAGACACAGCTACCTTGTAAGGACAGGCTGAAGGAGCTGGGGTTGTTAAACCCGGGGAAGAGGAGGCTCCAGGGAGATGTCATTGCAGCCTTCAAGAGGGCCTACAGGAAAGCTGGGGAGAGATTTTCCCAGAGACTGCACTGAGGGGACAAAGGAGCAAAGGTTTTGGACGGACAGAGGGGAGGTTTAGGTTAGATGTGCAGGTGGTGAGACACTGGAACAGGCTGTCCAGAGCTGTGGCTGCCCCCTCCCCCAGAACGTTCAAGGCCAGGCTGGATGAGGCCCTGAGCAACCTGGGCTGGGGGGAGGTGTCCCTGCCCGTGGCAAGGTGGGGGTGGAACTGGATGAGCTTTAAGGTCCCTTCCAACCCAACCCATTCCGTGGCTGGCAGCAGGCTGACTGTCACAGAGTCACCAAGACCCCTGGGGGATGTCGGCTGTGACCCTCCACACCCCCAGCCGGCTCCCAGCGCCGCAGTGAGCCCCCAGGGCAACCACTGTCCTGCCCTCCCCTTTCCGAGCCCCCCTGAGCAGAGCAGGCAGCAGCTGAAACCAGAGGCAGTCATCTCAGCAGTGTCCCTGCCCTCCCCTTCCCTTGCACCGCCGACTCCTTCCCGCTGCCCGGCCGCGCAGGCTCCCAGGAGGGTTGTGCTCAGGGCCGAGCCCAGGGCCTCCGAGCACAGAAGGAGGTAATTAATGCCGGCTCGTTACGGCGGGGCTGCCACGCTCCCTGCGCTGGTGCTGAGCAGCGCAGGCAAGGCTGCCCACAAGCCACAGCGCCGCTTCTAATTAACTGATTCTCTGTGCCAGTTTCCTCTGGGGCTGTCGGCAGGGAAAAGCCCACAGGGGCGGCAGGGGCACAGCACCAGCTGCATCACACGGCACCCAGGCACACAGCAGCGTGGGGCCGCCTCCACCTCTCTGCTCCTCTCTAGCACAGCCCCGCGAGTGCCCCTTCGGATGCTCCCACAGGGGTCGGGTCGGAGGTGCGTGGCGCCTGGGGGGAGGGGGGAGCCAGGCAGCCCCTCGAAACCACGCTGAGGTGACCCAAGAGGGGGCAAAACAGCGAGCTGGGCTGGTGGGAGGTGTCCCTGCACACGGCAGAGGGGCTGGAGCTGGATGATCTTGAAGGTCCCTCCCAGCCCAACCCAGTCCACGGCTCTGTGCCTGTGTGAGGATGAGCACTGCCCAGCGAGGAGGCAGGGAACACTGCCCAGCGGGATGGTGCTTTTCCCTCGGCAGAGGAGAGAGGCAGCTCTCACGTCAGTGGAGCAGCAGCCCTGAGCTGGGTGCCAGGGCTCGTACTGCAGCCGTTTGTGTCTGGGAGGGGGTGTTCAATGAATTTTATAGAATAATAAGCGTGGAAAGCCCTCTCTCAACAGCAGTGAGCTGTGTTAATAAGCACCGAGCGCTGGGAACGCCAGGAGAAGGCTCTTTGCCTGTCGAGCTGCCTCTGGTGGCTATTTCTGGCTTGCAAGGCGCTCCAAGTGCCCTGGCAAAGCCCGCGGGGGGAAACGTAGTCCAGCTGCAGGAGGCTGCAGGTCACTCAGCTCAGCGCAGCCTCCCGGGGTTCGGAAGGGCTTCGCAGTCACAGCCACCGAGCCTCCCCCGGGAGCAAGCCGCAGCAGCAAGCCCACCCGGAGCCCTCCAAGCCCTGTTCTATAAATACAGCCCCGGTGGCACAGTTCCTGCCTTTCATTACCTTCCACGGTGCCTCACATTCTGCTGGCAGCAGCCAGGAATTGTCACAGTGTAGAGCAAGTGCTGCGCTGCAGCAGAAGGGTGAAGGGGGAGGGAGGAAGGGGGGAGGTTGATCTGGGTGCCTGCACCACACCCAGCATCACCTGGATGCTGTCCTACAGGAGGCCCAAGAGCCACAGCACCAGCAGCCTGTGCACAAGCACACAACCGTGGGGCTCGAATCGAGGGGCAGCATCCCCCACCCCCCCCCCCCCGCAGCTGGCTATGGTGCAGCAGGCAGCAAATGGATGCTGAAATAGAGATATCCCCCGGGGGGGGAGACACACGCACACCCCCCCCACCAGTGAAGCTGTCTCTGCAACCTGCTCCCAAGGTGTTTCCCCAAACAGGAATAAATCGGCCGTTTCAGGCGGCAAACCGGAGCGAGCTCCGCGGAGCAGGCGGTGTGCAGCCCGGAACAGAGCTCGGGAGCTCCCTTTGATCATCGCAAATTAATCAGCCACAGTGCCCTCCGAAACAGAACGGGGAGGAAGAGGAGGGGGAAATAAATAACTAACTAACAGTGGTGTCGCTGCCGGGGAACAGGAAGCCTGCTGGAGATGGAAGGCGCACGGCGAGAGGCTCGGCGCGGAGCGGAGACGCTCTGCATGCCGAGCACTCCCCCGGCCAGCAGCCTGGACAGCGGCGGAGCTCCTACAGCGGCTCGGCTCCCGCAGCGGGGCCGCTCCTACAGGGCGTTGCAATGCTGTGCAGCCCGTGGGCTGGCTTTCCAGCAGACACACCTGGGCGGCACATGTTTCTCTCCAAGTGGTCTGGCCCTGCGGGGCGGGAGCCTCCTCCTCCAGACGCAGGGGTTTTTTATTCCGGGTTTCAGCACGGCCAAGCCACCACCGTACAACGGAGAAGCTCCAGCAAGCAGCGGGCAGCCCCCCGGCCGCTGCTGCCAACGCAGCCCCAGCCCCGGGCAGCACAGACTGGCACAGAGCACCGCCAGGCTGCCAAAGCTGCTGAAAACCAGAGCTGTTCTCAGCCGGAGGAGCCGGCGGGGCCAGGCCGGCCTTCCCGTACCCCGTGTGCCTCTGCGCGGCGAGCTGAGGTGGGGTCCCCCTGCGCTCTCAGTTCTCCCCACCCTCTGGCTAAACGATACCGGGCGGAGACGGGCTAGGGCAGACTCCGTGAGAGGGGCGCTGCGGGGAGCACCCCCCCCACGCCCGGCAATGGCACCCCAGTATTCGCCATCCTTCAGGGTGCCCGGAGGGCAGCAAACTTCCCCGGCCCGGGAGGAGCAGGCTGGGAGCGATCGGGGAGCCGGGCTGGGCGCAGCGGGGAGCCAGGCTGTCCCCATCCCCTCTCCCCTCTCCATGGCCACGGGCGCTGCGGTCCCGGTCCCGACCACCTCCGCCGGAGCAGAGCCGCCGCACGCCTCCGCGGGATGCGGGCTTGAGAGCGCGGGGATGCGGCGACGCCTCGCCTGCTCCAACTTCTGGGCACAGCCCAGGCACCCTTGGGCCGAGCCCGGTGCATACGAGCAGCCCGCCCCGATGGGGGGGCTGGGGATGCTCAGCCCGGCGCACTCCTTCCACCTTCGCTTCCTTGCTCCGCGGCTGGAGCCGAGCCCGGGCGCAGCCTGGTACTCGCTCCCCACACACCACACACCGGCCTCGCCTCTCCGCCGCTCGCCCCCACCCCGCGCCCTGCCCGCCGCTTCTCCCGTGCGGAGCTCCCAGCCCCCGCCGTGCCCCGCTCGGCCCGGCCGCGGCGTCCGGCCCCTCTCCCCCGCGGCGGGTCCTGGCCGCTGTCGCCTGCTCCGCGGGAGACAAAAGCCACCCACAAAGTTGGCAGCGAGGGAAGTTCCCGGCGCGGGGCGAAGTTGGGGAGGCAGCCACCTCGCTCTGCCCGCCGTCGCCCCCCGAGGAGCCGCGGGGCTCGGAGACACCCCGCGGGGATGCGCCTACCTTCAGCTATCGCCCTCTTCATCTTAGGGGTCGGGGAAGGCACGTCCGGAGGCGCAAAGCGGAGCGGCAGCGGTACAATCCCTGGCCAGCGGCGCGGCTCCTCCAGTCAAACTTCAGCCCAGCGCGGGGAGGGGGCTCGCCCGGCGCCGGGGCCCTCGCTCGTCGAGGGGAGTGAGCAGCCCCCAGGCTGGAGTCAGCATCCAGGCGAGGCTCCCCCTCCCTGCCTCCTCCTCCTCCTCCCTCCGTCCGTCGTTCCGTCTGTCCGTCCTTCCTTCCTTCCTTCCTCCCTCCCTTCGCTGCTTCCCTCCCTCCCCGCCCGCCGCCCGCACGGGGCCGGGGCTGCGGCGGATCCCGCGGCGGGAGCGCGGAGCCTGCTGCTCTGTGCCCCGGCAAGCGAGCGAGCGGGGCTGGAGCGGCGATGAATGTTTTATGGGATCATGTGGTTTGACGTGAGAGGAACCAGCCCCGATCGGATTTACTGGCGGAGCGGCGGCGGCGGGCGGCCGGGGCAAGCCGGTGCGGGATGAGGGAGGGGGCCGCGCCGGGGGCAGACCGAGCGCAGGGGCCGCTCCGAGGCGGCGGCTCCGCGGCCGAGCCCCCGCCGTGCGGGCCCGGGCGAGGGCCGGCCCGGCTGGCTGCTCATTGCTGGAGGAGCGGTGCCACCTAAAGGAAGCGGCGGAGAGGGACGCGCGGCCGGCTGCGGGCACCGGGCTCGGCCCGCGCCCCTCCGCCCCCGCCCTGGCCGCGCCCGGACCAGCCCAGCCCGGACCAGCACCCCCGGAGGGCAGCGGAGCCCCGGCTGCTGCGAGCCTTGGGGGCGGCTTCTCCCCGCTGTGCCCCCACCCCGGAGCCGGGCCGCTCTCCGGGAAGGCGGCGAGAGAGCCCCGAGCAGCAGAGGATGCTCTGGAGGAGGCCGGGGCTGGCCGCTGTGGCGGGGGCTGCCGCGTCCCGGGAAACCCCTGGAGAAGCCCCCAGGGTCCAGTCCGGAGGGAACAGCTCTGCCCTGCCCCCAGCACGGCTGAGCCCCCTCCCCACAGCCCAGCCCCTTGCGGGTCACCCCCCGTGCACAGAGGGACAGCAGCTCACCTCGGCTCACCCCGAAAGCAGGAGCTTCCCACCCTCCTCGGACCGCCGGGGCAGACCAGGGCTCCCGGCACCGCCGGTCCCAGCTGGCCTGGGGCGCTGGGATGCTGTTCATTGAGGGAACTCATCTGCTCGGTGGGGAAGGAGGAGGGAAGGAAGGTGCCACAGGCAGCCGAGCGTCTTCCATCCCTGCTAGTGAGAGGTTTCAGGCTGCTGCCAGACAGGTGTCCACACCTCTGGCTATGTGTATGTGCTGCTGGGCTCTTGAGCAGCCATTCCTCTCCTGCAGCTCCTCACCCTGGTGCTGACCATCCCTGGAGCAGTGTGCCACCACCACATCTCTTGAGGGCCATCTCCCACCTTCCTCTGCTGCCATTGCTCCAAGGTGAACCACAGCATGGCTCAGGTTGGAAGGGTCCCCAGAGACCATCTGCTCCAAACCCCCTGCCATGAGCAGAGACCCCTCTCAGCTAGACTCAGCTGCTCAGGGCCTCATCCAACCTGGCCTTCAACACCTCCAGGGAGGAGGCAGCCACAGCCTCCCTGGGCTACCCATTCCAGAGGCTCAGCAGCCTCACGCTGAAAAACCTCTTCCTCAGCTCCACTCTGACCCTGCTCTGCCCCAGCTTCAAACCCTTCCCCTTGGCCTGGCTCTGGGAAAATCCCTCCCTGTAGGATCCCTTCCGGGATTGGAAGGCAGCTTTGAGCTCCCCAGGGAGCCTTCTCCAGGCTGAGCCAGGCAACGCTGTGCCCATGACCCATCTCACCCCACGCAAACAGCTGTGTGGGGGCTCCTGCTGGCCCCACAGCCACCTGTGCGAGGAAGGCACAGGGTGAGAGGGAGGTGGGGCAGGACAGGTCGGGCAGGGGGAGCTGCTTCCCCAAGTGGGGGCTTCAATTATGCAGACAGGCTCGGCTGGCCAGCGCTAGCAGGGAGCTTGGCCTCCAGGTGTCTTCCAGACGCCTTTTTGATGGACTTTCATTGGCCATTGGCTACCCAGCTGCAAACAAAGCCGACAGAGCAGGGGAAAAGGTCAGCGCAGGGTCAGGAGGAGCAGGGCTGGCACAGCTTCCAGCACCACAGCAGAAGGGCTGCAGCTGGCAGAGCTCTGGAATGGGCCCCAGGATGGGCTCTGGGGGTCAGAGCAGGACCTGCTCCTCCTGCAGATCTTTAGAGAGCTTCAGTGCCAGCAGCAGAGCAAAGGTGAGTTTGGGTTTTCTCAGGTCAGGACAGGCTGCCACATGCAGCCAGGCTCTCAGGCACTGGCACTCACCCTCGGGCCTGCCTACCCTTGTTGGGCTTGCTGAGGAACATCTGGGAGAAGGATGTAGTGTGAGGAGTGCCCAGGTGCCAGGGCAGAGCCTGGGGGCAGCACCCCTGGAGCCTGGCTCAGAGGCAGGGCGCTGTGAGCACGGGGTCCAGGCTGGTGAGGAGATCTAAAGGAGGATTTCTGAGGGCTGTGGGACGCTGCCTTCTGCTCAGCTAAGCTCTGTGGCTTTGGGTCACACCAACAGGCACAGAGAAGGTTCAGCATCCCCTGGTTACCTGCCCTACAGACCCTGGGAGCCTTCCCGCCCTGGTCAGGCAGTGCACCCTGCCCTGCACCAGGCTCCTCAGTCCCTGACCATTTCCCTGTCTCCTGCTGGAGCTATCCACCCACTGAAATTCCACCTGATACTGATCCAGGAGAACCACAGCAACCCAGACACCCTCTTGCATGGGAGCCTGATGCCTCGAGCCCCTCCACCCCCCTGGAGAAGGGAGATGACACCTGAGGAGGACCTGGCTCTCTGAGCACGGTGCTTCTGCCCCTCCAGACTGCAAGGGTACAGGGATGGTTCCCTGGTTCCCCCTCCCCCACACCTCCAGCCTGCATTCCTGATGCTGTCCCAGCTCAGGACAGCTCTCAACCTTCTCTTTCTGCCTTGCAGGCCCTGTTCTCTCTGCCTGCTCTACATTGGGGTGACCTCCAGCTCTGCCACCACCCACCCAGTGTCCATGCCTGGCCCTAGCCAGGCTGTGCTGCCCCCCTGCCCGTACTGCAGCCTTCCTCTTCCCCTGAGTCCTCTGCCCACAGCCCAGCGTAGCAGCTGATGGACCGAGGTCAAAGCCTGGAACCTTCAGCTGGGTCTGTGGCCTTCAACACAGCTGCTTCCTTTGGCTGCCTGGGCCAGGCTGCTCTGAAGGGACAGAGAGGACGTCTGGGAGTCCCAGGGATGAGGGAAAGGTGAGGCCCTGGAAGAGCCAAGGAGCATTGCCACCAGCCTGCTGGCAGCAGCGCCCCGCTGTCGTGCGGGCACCTGGGGAGGGAGGGTGACCCAAGCCCCCCTGCCCTTCCTGCAGGGACAGCCTGGGTGCCACGGGTCAGGAAGTGCTGCTGCTCACTTCAACACACCTTCAGGCACTCGTGTTTCAATCATGCCCTCTGACTTCACCCTCCCAAGCGGTGCACCGGGAGGGAGAGGTCGCCTGCGTGCGGAGCATCAGGATCTCCGCAGATGAAAGGGCCCCGGAGCTGCACTTGTCTGGGAGAGGGCCGGGAGGTGAGCTGCAGCGCTGAGGAGTTCGGTGAGGCTGCAGCCACAGGGCCCAGAAGCGCAGGTCCTGGCAGGGAGGCAGTGGCTGCCTGTGGCTGCTGGCTGACATTTGTGAAAGGTTAATCCTGAGCTGGAGACAGCGCAGCGGGAGGGGGCTGCCCCAGCCCCTCCTGGCCCCTCCTGCACCGCGCCGGCGCTGCTCGGAGACCCAGCACCTGCCTGCGCACGGGAGGCAGCACGGTGGCTGTGACCTTGGCAAGCCAAGCGGTGCTCTGCAGGACGAGGGTGTCCCGGGGCCAGCTTTGCTGCCCGGAGGCAGGTGGCAGGGCGTCGGGAGGATGCTTCTCCCCCGGCCGCGCCCGCGGGCCGGACGCCGGCGCTTGCCGCTTCCCGGCAGGTCTAACCCTCGCCGAGCCGGGACCGGGCGGAGGAGGAGTCTCCTCCTGGGGGACCTGAGGTGGCTTGCAATTAGAGCATGAGTAATTCCGTGCAGCTCGTTTGCAGCTTGGCACGGAGCCAGCGTGTGGCTGGGATCAAGAGACACCTTGCTTTGACTGGATAATTACAGCTGCGTCTTCAGCTAGGCTTAATCACGCTCCCATCACTGCTCTGCCTTCCCCTTGTGGGCCTTGTGTGCAGAGGGCCAGCCCTCCCCTTGCCCTCCTCGACCCTCCTCTGTGAGAAGAGTGGCTGCAGCCCGTGCCTGGGGCACAGCCCCGGGGGCCTAGGAGTGCTGAGGGGAAGGGGGAAGAGAGGGCACAGCAAGTGGGAAGCTGCTGCCCTTCGCCCTGCCCACATCCACAGGACCCCATGGGGGTGACTCCTGAATCCCAGGATGGAATCAAGTGCAGCTTTAAGCCCTGTGCTGGTCCAGTACAGGCTGCTTCTGGTCAGGGACTGGCAGAGGCTGCCCAGGGGGTGGTGGAGTCCCCAGCCCTGCTCAAGAAACCTGTGGCCGTGGCACCTGGGGCTGTGGCTTAATGGCCACGGTGGGGCTGGGCCCATGGCTGCACTGAGTGATCTTGGAGCTGCTTTCCAACCAAAGCACTTCTGTGGTTCTCTGATTCTTCCCTTTCTCCTCCACTGCAGCGTGGCTGCAGCTGCCCTGTGCCTGCTGTGGATGGGAGTGCCGGGGAAGGCCCCACAGGGGAGGAAGGAGGCTGAGCAAAGGGCACTGCAGGCCCAGTTTGTCTGCTGCCAGCCTGGACCAAGAGCTGGGACTGCCTGTGCTGGCAGGAGAGCCGAGCAGACAGGAGCAGATGGTGCAGCACGGGCACTCAGCAGGTTGGTGACTGTTACCTCCTCCACTAAAGGTCTCTCTGGAGCCCTGGACAAGGCATCCTCCTGGTGATGCAAGAGGACTTTGTCCTGAAGGAGTTTCCACCTGCTCTGAGGGCAGGCAGAGGCAGCCAGGGGCTCAGACCCTCCAGCACAGATGTGGAAGGGCTCCCCAGACCCAGCACCCTGGAAGGAGTGACACAGGATATGGAGGACAGCTCCCTGCTGCCTTCCAGCGAGGGCACACAGAGCCTGGCTGGCTCCTGGAGGCCTTCAGCAGCTGAAGCACAAACCCTGGAGCTGCAGGGGAGGCTGCAGGCCAGCAAGGCTCTGCTCCTTGGCCAGGTCTGCTCGAGTGAGGAAGGCCTCTGCCTGCATGATCTGTCAGGGCAGCCAGCACAGTTACTGCTCCACTTCTGAGACCTGGCCTGAGGCACAGCAGCGAGCAGAGGAGCTGTGTGCTGGCAGAGGAACTCTCCCAGCAGGCCAGAGGGGCACTGGTGCAGTGCTGCATCGCTCTGCCTGCACACCAAGTGCAGATTCACAGCTCCACAGCTGGCACTGGGCCGGGAGGGAGCCCCAGGGGCATCCTGCCAAGCCCCCTGCAGGCAGCAGGGACAGCTCCAGCCGGAGCAGGCTGCACAGGGACACAGCCAGGCTGAGCTGGGATGGCTCCAGGCATGGAGCCTCACCCCCAGCCCTGGGCAGCCTGTCCCAGTGTCTCCCCAGCCTCCCTGGGCACAACTCCCTCCTGATGTCCAGCCCGACCCTGCCCTGCTCCAATGGGGCTGGCTTGGGCCACTGCTCCCTGTAAGTCATCTCAGCACTCCCCAGCCTGACATCAATCCTCTCCCAGCCACAGCACAGCTTCCCCCCTGGGCCTGGCAGCCTGCTGAGACCGAGATGCACCAGGAATCCTTCAGAGCATCGTGCAGGAAGGGGCCACACATTCATCCTGGCAGCCCCTGCTGGAAGCTGCTTGGCTCCAAGCCTCAAGGGTTAGGCTTAGCTAGAGGGAGAGCTTGGAGCTGCCCTGAGCTTGCTCTGCACTGGCTGTGAGAAGCTGTCAAAGGTAAAAATGGGCTTTGAAGAGCCCCAGAGCTGGCAGGGCTGGAAGGGACCTCGAGGCTCAGCCAGCCCCAACCCCCTGCCATGGGCAGGGACCCCTCACCCCACAGCAGGCTGCTCACAGCCACCTCCAGCCTGGCTGCAAACACCTCCAGGCAGGAGGCTGCCACCCCCTCCCTGGGCAGCCTGTGCCAGGCTCTCACCACCCTCCTGGGCAACAACTTCTTCCTCACAGCCAATCTCAGTCTCCCTACTTCTAGTCCTGCTCCATCCCCCCCAGTCCTATCCCTCCCTGGCACCCTCAAAAGTCCCTCCCCAGCTTGCTTGCAGCCCCCTGCACAAGAAGGTCTCCTGGGAGCCTTCTCCTCTCCAGCCTGCACAGCCCCAACTCCCTCAGGCTGTGCTCACAGCAGAGCAGCTCCAGCCTTCTGCTCCTCCTCGTGGCCCTGCTCTGGACACCTTCCAGCACCTCCAGATCCTGCCTGGCACAGAGGCTCCAGAGCTGGACCCAGAGCTGGACCCAGAGCTGCAGCTGTGGTGTGAGCAGAGTGGAGCAGAGGGGCAGAATCCCCTCAAGAAGGAGGTGAAGCACAAAGCTCCAGGAGGGTTCTTCAGTGGCTTCCTGGGCTGGATTCCTCATTCAGAGGAAGGTGTTCAGCAGAGGAGTTCATGGCCATGGTGGTCTCTGGTCGGTGCTTGGGCTCTGATGCTCTCAGAGAGCTTTTCCAGGCCAGAGCCAAATTCCGTGCCCCTGCGGTGGCTCCAGACCCCTGCAGGCTCTGCAGGGGGAGGCTCCGCGGCCCAAGGGGCTGCCCCCAGCGCCGGGGGGGGATTGCTCACCTCATTTCCGTGCAGGAGGAGGAATGGGAGTGACTGTGGTGGGGCCGGCCCTGGAGGGACACTGCTGCGTCCCCGCTGCCGGCTGCTGTCTCTCGCTTGCGGGGGCTTGGTTTGTGCTCCCCTCGGAGGTGAGAGGGGGTGCTAACTACGTCTGGGCGAGGGGCGGCTCCTCCGCTGCTCCTGCCGGCGCTGTCCTGCCGGGGCAGGCGCAGGGAGGTGCAGGAGGGCTGCTGGAGGAGGCTGGCAGCCAGCGAGCCGCCCAGCCGGGACCGGGAGCGGCAGCGGCGCTCGCTGGAGCGAGGGGGGGGGCGCGGCAGCCCCACCTGACCCCCGGAGCAGCTCTGCCTGCAGCTCTGCAGAGCTCCCAGCAGAGTTAGCAAATGAGTTGCAGACAGGGAACTATCTACAAATAGTTTCCAATAATGAATTGAGGTGAGAAAGCTGCAATCTGCTCCCAGACAATCTGTAAACAGAGGGGAGGGAGAGTCACCAGGATGCATTATTCATCCCCGAGCACGCTCCCGGCTCATGCCTCAGCTCGAAAGCCTCCGGAGCCTGCAGAGCTTTGCAAGGGGTGGTCCTCCTGCCTCGAGTGGTGCTGTGCTGGAGGGAGGCAGCGTGCTGGGGAGGCAGAGGAGGGGGGCCTGGCACCACTCCTCTCTCCCAGCTGAGGTGGATTTGCTGCCCAGCACCAACCAGCTCCACAGGCTGCCCAGAGACAGTGAAGGTAAGGCTGCCCCAGCCCCCAGCATGGGGCTCTGCCCACCTCCCTGCTGCCATCATCAGAGGCACAAAGAGAAGCTCTGGAGCAGGAGCCACAGCAGGGGAGGGTGAGGAATCGCAGGAGCCCAGCATGGAGGGGCTGGAAGGGGCCTCTGGAGGTCACCCAGGGGGCACAGGGGCCCCACAGCAGCCTGCCCAGGGGCACAGTGCCCAGGGGGGTTGGAAGCTCTCAGAGCAGAGGACTCCACAACCTCTCTGGCAGCCTGCTCCAGGCCTCCAGCACCCTCACACCAAACAGCTTTCTCCTCCTCTTCAGAAGGAACCTCCTGGCTGCAGCTTGTGCCCCTTGCCCCTTGTCCTGCCCCTGGGCACCGCTGAGCAGAGCCTGGCCCCAGCCTCTTGCCCCCCACAGCTCCTTTAGCTCTGATCAGCTGCCCTCTGGGGCTGCTCTGCTCCAGGCTCTCAGCCTCTGCTGCTCCCAGAGCTGCTCCAGGCCCCTCAGCAGCTCTGCAGCCTGCCCTGGGCTCTCTCCAGCAGTTCCCTGCCTCCTGCACCGAGCAGCCCAGACCCAGACCCAGGACTCCAGATGTGTCCTCAGTAGGGCAGAGTAGAGCAGGAGGGGAACCTGCTGGAGGTTGGGGTGGGAAGGAGAGCACACAGCTAAGGGACAGGGGAGCAGGACCCCATGGAGACAAACTGCAGCTGCAAGCAAACCCTGCTGGAGACAGAGCTGTGCCCCAGCTGGCACAGCAGCCCTGTGCTGCTTCCTGGGGCCCACTGGTGGGAGGGCCTGGACAACCTTCCAGAGAGGAGGAGAAGCTGACCCTCAGGAAAATGAGCTCCCTAAGAGCCACCTGAGGCTTCCTGGGGGCACATCTGGGCAGACAAACTCCACTGAGCTCAGCCACCCTTGGCAGGCCGGGGGGCTGGGGGGGCAGCGTCCCCTGCCTGAGCAGGCTCCCTGAGGAGCTGAGGCCTCGGCAGGGCTGGGTGCAGGAGGAGCTGGCTGCAGAGCAGGGAAGCTGCACATGGTAAAGAGAAACATATGGAGCTGGAGGAAGGTGCAAGGAGGAAGCTGGGATGTGGCAGTGATTCTCTCTCTGCTCAGTCATCTGCACAGGCTGCTCCCTGGGGGTGGCTGGAGCTGTCTGGGGGTCCTCCTGTGCAGGACCTTCAGACAGGACCCTCCAGGACTGGCGCTGTCACTGTGGCCATTGGCACCCCCGGAGCGGCAGGGGCCACAGGCTGCCTTTGTCTGCCTGTTTGTCGGCGGTGTGGTCAGCAGCCCTCAGAGCTCAGCGCGGGGAGGGCAGCCGGGGTGGAGTGCCTGGGGGCGTCTCCAGGGGACGTGAGGCACGGCTGCCTGCTGCCCTTGGTGCTGAGCAGCTGAGCGAGGCCCTGGTGGAGGCTCCCTGCTGCGGGGGCCGAGCTGGGGCTGCAGCGGAGAGAGCAGAGCTTCCCATCCCCCTCCTGCCAAGCAGGGCAGCACAGGAGAGACCTGGCGCGAGGGAGAGGCTCCAGAGGTGATCAGGGGATGGAGAACCTCTGCCATGGGCACAGGCTGGGGAGCTGGGGCTGTGCAGCCTGGAGAAGGCTCCAGGGAGACCTCAGGGCTGCAGTTCAAGGTCTGAAGGGCACTTCCAGGCAGGCTGGGGAGGGACTGTGGGGCTAGGATGAGGAGCAATGGTTTGGAACTGGAGCAGGGCAGGGTCAGGTTGGACATCAGGAGGGAGTTGTGCACAGGGAGGCTGGGGAGACACTGGGACAGGCTGCCCAGGGCTGGGGCTGAGGCTCCATGCCTGGAGCCATCCCAGCTCAGCCTGGCTGTGTCCCTGTGCAGCCTGCTCCGGCTGGAGCTGTCCCTGCTGCCTGCAGGGGGGTTGGGCAGGATGCCCCTGGGGCTCCCCCCCGGCCCAGTGCCAGCTGTGACCTGCACTGCTCACCACAGGAGGGTTCAGACTCAGCACGGTGCCAGGCAGCCCCTGGGCAGCAGCTGTGGCAGGCTTGGACCGTTTCAAACCCTCCCTGCTGCCCTGGGACCTGCTCTGCAGGCCGGGGGGCAGAGCCACACCTGAGTGATGAGCTCAGAGCTGGTGGGACTGTCCTTGCTCCAGGTTGGCAGTGATTACCCCAAAGGGCTCAAATGCCAGCTGCTGGCCTCTGGGAGCTGCCCCTCTGCCAGCCCAGCGCTCCCTGAGCACCACCCCACGGGAGCTCTGTGCTGTCAGTGCTGCCCTGGAGCGCAGGGGCTCCTCAGCGAGATGTGTGCTGGAGCTGCTGAGGCTTGACACAGAGCAGCTCAGCTTTACAAAGGTCACTCTGGCGCTGGGAAGGTGCTGGCAGAGACTTCACAAACATCTCTGCCAAGGCAGTGGCTTTCTTCCCCTGAGTAGAGGCAGCAGATCCACAGGGGCGATCCGGGAGCTGGGCAGAGGGATCACAGAAGGGTCTGGGCTGGAAGGGAGCTCCAGAGCTCATCCAGCCCAAGGCCCTGCACTCAGCAGGGACATCCTGCCCTGGAGCAGGCTGCCCAGAGCCCTCTCCAGCCTCACCTGGAATAGCTCCAGGGCTGGGGCCTCAGCCACCTCCCTGGGCAGCCTGCTGCAGGGTTCCAGCAGCCTCCTGGGGCAGAACCTGTTCCTCACATCCAATCTCAATCTGCTCTGCTCTCCTTTCATACCCTTGCCCCTGGGCCTGTCCCTGCAGGCCTTTGGCAGCAGTCCCTCTGCAGCCTTCCTGCAGGATCCCTTCAGGCCCTGGCAGCAGCTCTGAGGTGCCCCTGGAGCCTTCTCCTCTGCAGGCTGCACAGCCCCAGCTGCCTCAGCCTGTGCTCCCAGCAGAGCTGCTCCAGCCTCCTGATTACTTTTGTGGCCTCCTCTGGAGCCTCTCCACCAGCTCCAGGCCCTTCCTGTGTGGAGGGCTCCAGAGCTGGACACAGCCCTGCAGGTGAGGTCTGAGAGAGCAGAGCACAGTGAGAGGGAGAGGGAGAGGGGGGACTTGGCAGTGGGCTGTGCCTAGAAGCCCTCCTGGGTTGGGTCACCTCTTGAAGCCCACTGGGTCAGCCACCCTTTGGTGTTTCATAAGAGGCTGAGGAGATGACTAAAGCCTGCTCCTGAGTGCTGTGTCCCCAGGGGAACAGAAGTGCCCACGTAGCTGCCTCAAGCAACTGCCTCTCAGGCAGAGACAGAAGGCTGGAGGCAAACACAAGGCTGCTCTGTGGGCAGCCTCGGTGTCCCCTGGAAATCAGCTCCTCTCACTGAGGATTGCACTCCCTGGAGAGCAGCTGCTCCCTTCAGACACCAAGCAGTGGCAGTGAGAATTCTGAGCCTGGTGCCTCTTGGTCCTCTCTGCCGTAAGCCCAGGGCTCCTGGAGGCCAGGCTGCCCACTCGGGACGAGGACATGCAGGGCCCACGCCAGAGGCTCCTCCAGGCTCAGCAGAGTGCCTCACAAGAGGAGAGAGCCAACCACAGGAGCTGCAGCCTGCTCCGGCTGGAGCTGTCCCTGCTGCCTGCAGGGGCAGGATGCCCTTGGGGCTCCCTCCCAGCCCAGTGCCCTCTCTGCGGCTGTGTCCATGAGGCTTTCACCTCCCTCCTTCCCACTTTGCTCCCTGTTTCCTCCCTGCCAAGCCGTGGGCAGCAGCTGATCCCACCCAGCCTGCTGAGCAGGAGCACAGCAAACCGAGCCCTCCAGGCACAGGAGGTTGAGCTGCCAGCCCTGGAGGGGGCTGAGCTCTCCAGGCTGGGGGCAGAAGGGTGCAGACACATGGTCTGGGGGAGGCTGTGCTGAACTGGGTCAGAAGCTGCCACCCCCAACAGAGTGCTCAGCTGTGTGAGGGTCCCAGGCTGCAGCACAGCCAAGATGCACAGCCCAGCCCTGCTGGCAGCAGCAGCCCTGCAAAGGCAGAGGTGACAGCCCCCTGCAGGACATGGTGCTGAGCTCGGGTGCTGTGTGGTGCTGGGCACTGCTGTGCCCTTGGAGCAGGTTTGGCTTGGTGATTGCTTGCAGCTGGCCTCCTGCAGCAGGAGGGCAACCTCTGCTTGTTGGTCTGACAGAGCTGTGGGCTGGGGACAGGCAGCAGTGCTCTGCCTCACCCAGCAGTGCTGGGGGCAAGCATGGACACACCAGCAGCCCCAGCCGGGGGGCACAGAGGGGCATGGGGTGACAGGGTGAGGGGCAGTGGCTTGGGGCTGGCAGGAGGGAGATTTGCACTGGAGATTCTGGAGAGTGAGGGTGGTGAGACCCTGGAACAGGTTGCCCAGGGAGGCTGTGGCTGCCCCCTGCCTGGATGAGCAGGCTGGACGGTGCCAGGCTGGACGGTGCCAGGCTGGATGAGCAGGCTGGGCTGGTGGGAGGTGTCCCTGGGCCCAGGGCAGGGGGTTGGAGCTGGATGCTCCGGGGGGTCCCTTCCAGCCCAAACCATTCCATGATGATTCCAGGATGAAAAACGCAGCCAGCAGGGGCTGCGGAGGAACCGCCGAGGCTGCCGGGCCCGGAGGAGCCTGGCCGGAGGGGCGGGCAGGGAGGGCAGGGCGGCAGCCCCCCGCCCAGGGGAGCCAGGTCTGAGGTGCGGCAGGCGGCGGCGCAGCCCCCCGCGGCAGAGCTGCTGCTGGCAGGCAGCAAAGCCAACGGCGCAGAAGGAGAACAGATTTTGGAGGGGAGGTGAGGGAGCGCAGGGCCAGGAATAGCAGGGGAGGGTGGGCGGGAGGCTGACTCCCTGCTGCCTGCGCCGCCGAGCGCAGGGCCGGCCGCGGGCCCGGCCCGGGGGAGCTGGCACCCGGCCCCCGGCCGGGCAGGGCGCTGCCGGCCCCGCCGCGCCGACCCGCGGGCGAGGGAGCAGGGGAGCGCCGGTGCCAGGGCTGCCCGCAGCTGCTTCTCTGACGGAGATGCCCGGGAGCGGCGCAGGAGCGAGGGAAGAGCCCAGCCCCGGCCAGCCCCGCCAGCCCCCGGCCAGCCCCCGGACAGCGCCCGGCCAGCCCCGGCCAGCGCCCGGCCAGCGCCGGCCAGCCCCTGGTCAGCCCCCAACCGGCCGCCCGGCCAGCGCCCGGCCAGCCCCCGGCAGCCCCGGCCAGCCCCGGCCAGCCCGGCCAGCCCCGGCCAGCCCCGACCGGCGCCCGGCCAGCCCCCGGCCAGCCACCGGCCAGCCCCCGGCCAGCCCTTGTCCCGGATCCACGGGAGGGCCGTGGGGGAGGGGCTCTTACCTTGCTACTGCCCAGTGCCCTGGGAGCAGAGCAAGGGCTTCCTGCTGATTCCTCACTGCTCCTCCCCAGCCTTCTCCAGAGCCCAGCGCCCAGCTGGCCTCTCTGGCTCATGCCCACACCCTAAAGCCTTCCCCACCCTTCCCAGTCCTGCCTTTGGTGGTTCCATTTTCACCTCTGCTGCAGTCCCATAGCTGCAGGTGGTGATGCTCATGATGACCCTCATGGTCCATATGAGGGTGCTGAGCCTCAGGCCTCAGCTCCTCTTGAGCAATTCACCACCTCACAGGCTCAGAGGACATCAGGGGTTGGAAGGGACCAGCAGAGAGAAGGACATGCAGATGAATTAATCACAGTCACAGCGTGCCAGGGGCTGGAAGGAGCTCCAGAGAGCACCCAGCCCAGCCCCTGCCAGAGCAGGGCACCCCGGGCAGGGCACCCAGAACACCTCCAGGCAGCTCTTGAATATCTCCAGAGAGGGAGACTCCACAGCCCCCCTGGGCAGCCTGCTCCAGGCCTCTGGCACCTCACAGGGAAATCTTCCTCCTCTTTCCATGGAGCTTCTGTGCCTCAACTTCCACCACTGCCCCTGGTGCTGGAGAGGGGAGGAGACCCTGCCTGGCTCTGCTGGGCACACTCTGACTGCAGCCCAGGACCCCATGGTCCCTCCTGGCCCCCAGGGCACATTGCTGCCCCCTGCAGAACCTGCTGCCCCCAGCACTCCCAGCTCCCTCTCCCCGGGGCTGCTCTGCAGCTGATCCCCTCCCAGCTGTGCTGCTGCAGTTTGTGCTTCCTGCCCGGCTGCAGGGCTCTGCCCTCGTCCTTGCTGAGCCTCTTTTGGATCCTCTCTGCCAGCTCTCCAGGGTGATGCTCATGATGACCCTCATGGTCCCTGTGAGGGTGCTGAGCCTCAGGCCTCAGCTCCTCTTGTGCAATTCACCACATCAAAGCTGGAAGCTCCACAGCCCTGAGCAGCTGCCTCAGCAGCTGGGCTGTGTCCTGGCTGCCTCACCTGCACTGGCCCTGGCTGGGGTCCCACCAAAGCAGCAGGAGGAGGCCTCAGGCTGGACACTCCTCCACCTTCCAGAGGTGTTTTCATGGCAAACCTCTCTGACCTGGGCTAGCAGAGGCCTCGTGGAGGAGGCTTGAGCTGGCGTGCTCAGCCTGCAGGCGGGGACGTCCCTGCCTGTGGAAGGACCTTCAGTGTCTGGATGGGGTTTTGGAGCTCTTCTCTCTTCCTTGGGCTGCAGAGGCTCTGTGAATGGCACAGGCAGCTTGGTGTCGTGCTAAAGCCATCTCTGAAGGGCTCTGTGTGTGGTGATGAGCTCGGAGGCACACCGGCAGCTTGGGAGGGAGGGGGGGAGGAGGGAGGGAGGTCACTGCTGCCTTTACCCAAACTCCCTTCCAAACGGTTCCCAAGCATCCCTGCAAAGATCTGGATGTTTGCTGTGCTCTCCAGAGGAGTGGGTGGGAGGTGCTCCCAAGGAGCTGCTGTCAATAGCAGGCTCTGCAAGCCACACTTCTGAAGCAGCCCTGAGCTGACAGCTCTGAGCCTGCACGCTGCTGGGGAGCGAGGATGAGCTCCAGGGGGACAGGGAAGGCTTTTCAAGTCAGGCTGAACATCATCAACCACCCCCCAGCCCTTCAGCTCCTGGGCACACGAGCACAGAGCATCTGAGGAGCTGCTGCAGCAGCTCACAGCTCAGATGTGTTCCAGACCAGGGACAGATAACCACCAGAGGGGACCTCCCCCAGCACCCGCTCTGGGAATCCCGTGGAGCCTCCCGGGCCAGTTCCACTCTGCAGGGAGGTAAGGACTGGGTGGGTCAGCCTGCTGCCTCCAGCAGGTCCCTCCTGACATGGGGCTGGAGCAGAGCTGGAAGCCAGTGTGAGAGGAGTGGGGCTGGGGGCAGGACCAACGCTGCTGACAGCTCCCAGCGGCTACCACCCGGAGCTGAAGCGTCCCCCGGGAGGGGGATCCCGGCAGGCTGCTCCGGTGCCCGGGCTGCAGGCAGGGGGTGCAGAGTGCTCTGCCAGCCTGGGCCTCTGGAGCGCCCCGAGGGCTGTCTGCAGCCACCTCCTGCCCAGGCTTTGCCTGCCCCCTGCCCCACGCAGGGTGCTGAGCAGCTCTGGCTCAGGGCTCCGGCCAAGCACAGCTCCCCCCTCGCTAGGAGCCGCGAGCCAGCAGAGGGCTGGGGGCAGGGGGTTTGTGTCCCTCTCCCTTGCAGGAATCCTGGGCAGACGTCAGAACACTCCGCTGCCACTCTGCCCCTGCAGAGTGCTGCCCCTGGAGGGCTCTTCCCAGTCCTCCTTTGCCAGGCCTGCAGCAGTGCCAGGTCTGTCAGCAGCTGAGCTGGCAGAGGAGGGAGGTTTGGCTGCCCGTGCTCAGGAGCTGCTGGAGCACCGCTGGAGGGGTGGCTGCCTGCAGCTGGGGGCTCAGCTGCCACTGGCACTGCAGATCCTGCCCTTGCTAGCAGGCCCCTGCTGCCCAGCTCACTGATAATGAAGCCTCTGTCCTGCCCTGATTGATCCTGTGCCTTGCTCACAAAGGCCTCTGATAGATCTATTGATAGCTTGGGAGCCTGCAGCACAGGGAGCTGTGGAGAAGCCACTGCTGCCTCCATCGGGCATCTCCATCAGTGCCTGCAGGCATCTCTTCCACTGGGGAGAGGCCACTTGGACCTGCTGACTCCCTGCCAGGGGGTTCCCATGGTCAGGGCTGCTGACTGGCCATGAAGCAGCCTGCTGGAGCTGGGAATCCAGAGCCACAGCCAGGGGCTGCCAGCGCTGCTGTGCTGCCCTGGGGAGGGCCAGCAGAGGCCTCAGGGCGTGAGCAGGGCAAGGAGGAGCTCCTGGTGCCAGTGGGATGGAATGGGTGGAGTGGAATGGGATAGGATGGGATGGGATGGAATTTCACCTGCCCAGGATCACAGAGCCAGCCAGGCTGGGAGAGACCTCAGGGATCATCCAGTCCAACCTGTGGCCTAATCCCTAACCCCTCCTGACACCCAAACCATGGCTCCAAGGGCCTCATCCAAGCCTGTGCTGAGCCCCTCCAGAGATGGGGACTCCACCACCTCCCTGGGCAGCACAGCCCAAGGGCCAATTCCTCTCTCTGGGAAGAACTTTCTCCTCCCCTCCAGCCTGAACCTCCCCTGGCACAGCTTGAGACTGTGTCCTCTTGTTCTGGTGCTGGGGGCCTGGTCCTGAAAGGCTCCAGAGCAGGAGACTGCACAACCTCTCTGGGCAGCCTGCTCCAGGGCCCTCAGCCTCTCCTCCCAGGGCAGGGCTCCAGCCCCTCCATCCTCCTGGTGCTGCCTGCTGGTATCCAGGGGGAAACTCAGCCTTGCAGCCCTCTGCTGTTGGCCAGAGCTCGTTCTGCCGCTGGGCAAGGCACAGCTCTGCCCTCCAGGCTACGTGGAGTGGTGCAAAGCTCTCCCTGGGGCAGCCCCCCCGGGGCTGTGCCTGACCCAGCACTGCTGGGCTGCTGCTGTGTGCCCGGAGGCAGAGCCAGCCCTGGGCTGCAGTTGTGCCCTGGGAGAGCTCTGTGGAGCAGGAAGGTCTTGAAACCCCCTCCTGGCACCACCCCCTCCCCTGCCCCTCCCCCTGCCCCCATTGCCCCTCAGCCCCACAGCCCCTGGGCTCTGCTGCAGGCTCCTCCCAGCCCAGCTGTGGCCACTTGGCCCTCCCCAGCCACTCCCCTATTTAATCCTCCCCAGGAGAGCCAGAAGCTCTAAGCTGAGCCCATTTGGGCTGAGGATCCTCCTCCCATCTCAGGTGAGTGCCCCTGGTGCACACTGGGTGCTGGTGGTGGTGACAACAAAGGCCGGGGGGCCTGGTGGCCCCCCGGCTGTTAGGGCCAGGATTGATGACTGCTCCCATCCCATCCACGGTGCTGCTGGGGGGGGGCTGCCCGGGGCCAGGAGCTGCTGGGGGGGGGGGAGGCAGGCTGGGGGGAGCAGGAGCTGCTGGGGGGGGGAGCAGGAGCTGCTTGGGGGGGAGCACCCCCAGCCCCCTCTCTGCCTGGCTGCTCTCAGCCACTCTGTCCCCAGCCTGCAGCCCTGCCTGGGGCTGCTGTGGGCACAGTGCAGCACCCAGCACTTGGGCTCCTTCAGTGCCATCCTGGTGGCCTCTGCCCAGGGCTCTGCAGAGCCCTCCTGCCCTCCAAGTGATCCACACCTGCCCCCAGCTTGGTGTCCTCTGTGAGCTTTCTAACTGTGGGATCTCTCTCCTCATCCAGGTCATCAATAAAGATATTGAACAGGATGGGGCCCAGCACTGGTCCCTGGGGGTCACCACCACCCCCAGGCTGCTCAAGGCCTCATCCAACCTGGTCCTGAGCCCCTGCAGGGAGGGGACAGCCACAGCCTCCCCGGGCAGCCTGTGCCAGAGTCTCCTCCTCTCCACTCTCTGCCCTCCTCCCGCTCCAACCCCTGTCCCTGCCCCTGGCACGCCCAGCCCTCGCCCAAAGTCCCTCCCCAGCTCTCCTGCAGCTCTTTCAGGTGCTGGCAGGCTGCTGATTCCCCTGGGGATTGCTCATCACCCACAGCTAAGACCTTACACAGCCAGAATCTCCTTGGGCTCTCCCTTCCCAGCCCATTGCCCTGCGCAGGACTCCTGGCTCAGGCCCTTTCCCCTGGCGGCCTCTCGGTGCAGGCAGAGCTCTGCAGCCCCAGCCCGGGGCCAGCCCGGGCCAGCCCCAGCCCGGGCCAGCCCCAGCCCGGGCCAGCCCCTCGCCTCCTCTGCTGGGCTTTGGCTGCTAAATAATGCACTAATGGAAAGGAAACCTTAGCCCGGGCAGGGGGTGAAGGTGCCGCAGCTCCTCGCTCCCTTGCTGGCTCCAGGCAATGCAGTCCCTGGTTTGTGTCTGGCCGAGCAGGACTCTGTGCTGGGGGCCTGGGCTTGGTCTCTTGGCTGGTTTGGGGGTTTCTTGCCCGGGTTCCACCAAGAGAGGGAAGCAACTGCTGAGGAGAGGAAGCTGACTGTGACCACAGCTCTGCCGCAGCTGCTGCCACATCCTCCTCCTACACCAAATCTCTGCTGGATCGAAGGAACCAAATGCAGAGAGCTCCCAAAGCACAGGCAGGGCTGGGAGCTGCCCTCAGCCCTTGCAGGACACCCTCCTGAGGCAGTAAAGCCCTGGGGTGATGCAGCTGGGGGGAGAGAGCTGCGAGCCCAGGCAGCCCGAGCCCCCCAGCACTGCCCATGGCCCTCAGCACAGCTCCACAGCTGCTGAAACCCCTCCAGGCATGGGGACTGCAGCACTGCCCTGGGCGGCCTCTGCCAAGCTCTGAGAAGCCTTCCAGGGCAGAAAGAGTTCCTGAGCTCCAGCCTCAGCCTCCCCTGCTGCAGCTTGCCACCCTTTGCCCTGGGCCTGGCCCCTGCCCCCCAGGAGCAGAGGCTGCCCCCTCCTCACTGCAGCCTCCCTGCAGGCAGCTGCAGAGGGCAGGGAGGTCTCCCTCAGCCTCCTCCCCTGCAGCCTGGGCCGTGCCAGCTCTGTGAAGCTCTCTGCTGGAGGGGAGTGGCCTTTCCCTTAACGACCTGAGATGTTCTTCTGGCTATTAAATTAGTAATTAGTGCTTCATTCACTGAGGATCTCCTCTGCCCAGACACTATTGATCCCTCAGAGCTGCCGGGGGGGCAGGCAGAGCCTCCCATTGCAGCACTGGCAGGGAGTCAGCAGTGCTCCTCAGCTGTTCAAGGGCACAACCCGAGGAGGGTTCACTGCCACAGGCTGCCCAGAGTCCTCCTGCTGAGCAGCCCTGGGCACAGCACCGGAGCTGGGAGCAGCCCAAGGCTCCTGGCGGCCTCCCATCCCCAGCATGGCTCTGCAGCAGCTCCATCTCCCTGCTGCTCCGCTGGGCAGAGCCTGCTGGGAGGCCTTGGGGCTGCAAACCCTCTTCCTGCTGCTCCAAGGGAGCTCCAGCTGAGGACTCTCCCCGTGGCTGGGCAAGGAGTGGCCCAAGTCAGCTCTCTGCTCCACCAGGAGCTTCTGATTCCTCTGGAGAGCTCTCAGCAGCTTCAGGAAGAGAAGTGAGCAGAGAACCAGAGACCTGTGTGGGTTGAAAGAGACCTCCAAGGTCACCCAGTCCAAGCATAACCCAAACACCACCGTGGCCACCAAGCCCTGGCCCCAGCTGCCATGGCCACACAGCTCTTGACCTCCTCCAGGCATGGAGACTCCACCACCACCTCCCTGGGCAGCCTCTGCCAGTCCCTGACCACTCCTGCAGCACAGAATCTCTTCCCTCATCTCCAACCTAAGCCTCCCCTGGCACAACCCCAGGCCAGTCCCTCTCCTCTGACCACCTGAGACTGGGGAGGAGAGACCAGAGCAAAACTCCTCCCCCACCCCCACCTGGCTGCTCTGACCCTAACAGCTCAGCAGCTCCCCTCTGGGGAGCAGCTCTTTGTGAAGTGGCCACTGGTGAGTGAGGCAGGAGCCCTGCAGCCTGCTGGACAGCCCTGCTGGCGCTGGGGAGCACTGCTGCCAGCCTCTCTCCTCCCCCCATGCAGTGAGAGCCGGGCACCTGGGGCACAACAGCCCCAGGCAAGGCTCCAGGCTGGGGGCAGGGTGGCTGAGAGCTGCTGGCAGAGAGGGGCCTGGGGGTGCTGGTGGACAGCAGCTGAGCAGGAGCCAGCAGTGCCCAGGGGCCAAGAAGCCAAAGGCCTCCTGGCTGGGCTCAGCAGTGCTGTGTCCAGCAGCAGCAGGGAGGGGACTGTCCCCTGGCACTCAGCTCTGGGCAGCCACAGCTCCAGTGCTGGGTCCAGCTCTGGGCACCTCAGCACAAGAGAGCTGTGGAGGTGCTGGAGCCAGGGCAGAGCAGGGCAAGGAAGCTGGGGAGGGCCTGCAGAAGAAAGCTGATGAGGAGCAACTGAAGGAGCTGGGGAGGGTCAGTGTGCAAGAGAGGAGCCTGAGGGAGACCTCCCTGCTGTCTGCAGCTCCCTGCAAGCAGCTGGTGGAGAGGCTGCTGCTGGGCTCTGCTCCCAGGTCAGGAGTGCTGGAAGAAGAGGCAATGGCCTCCAGCTGAGCTGGGCAGCTTGAGGCTGGAGAGGAGGAACCATTTCTCCCAGCAGGAGTGGTCAGGGCCTGGGATGTGCTGCCCAGGGAGGTGGTGGAGTGCCCAGGCCTGGAGGTGTCTGGAGGTGGTTTGGCTGTGGGCTTGGGGCTGTGGTCTGGGCTGAGCCTTGCAGAGCAGGGCTCTGGGCTGGGCTGGGGGTCCTGAGGCTCTCTCCCAGCCTGGGTGTTGCTGTGGCTCTGTGTAAAGCAATTCCCTCCTTTCCCAGGCAGTGTTCTGAGAGCATCTTCCCTGTCCCCTCTTTACCAGCCCAGAGAGGGGGCCCAGGGCTGGAGGCTCTGATGACTCAGTCCCCAGGGAGCTGTCATTTCCCTCCCAGCCCTGCAGGGCCAGGGGACTGCAGGAGGCACTTGGTCTCGAATGAGAATCATCACAGCCGAGCTGGTGGCTGCGGGGAGGAGCTGGGAGCAGGATCCTGACAGCTCCTGCACCAGCAGCCAGAACCCACAGACAGGTGGGGAAAAAGCAGGAGGCAAATAAACAGAGCTGGAGTTGATTAATTATTAAAATCTCATTATTTGGGGGCAGCAGAATGTTTGCTGAGCCCTGAGGCAAGGCTGGGAGTGCCAGGAGCTGGCGGAGGGAGCTGGCTGGGGGCTCTGCTGCCCACATCGCCTGCGAGCAGGTAATGAGCTCCAGGCAGCCTGCTCAGAGCCACCCTCCAGCCCCTGCTGCCTGCAGTGCCCCTGCTGCCTGCAGTGCCTCTGCTGCCTGCAGTGCCTCTGCTGCCTGCCTGCCTCTGCTGCCTGCCAGTGCCCCTGCTGCCTGCAGTGCCTCTGCTGCCTGCAGTGCCTCTGCTGCCTGCCTGCCTCTGCTGCCTGCCTGCCTCTGCTGCCTGCCAGTGCCTCTGCTGCCTGCCAGTGCCTCTGCTGCCTGCAGTGCCTCTGCTGCCTGCCAGTGCCTCTGCTGCCTGCGGTGCCCCTGCTGCCTGCGGTGCCCCTGCTGCCTGCCAGTGCCCCTGCTGCCTGCCAGTGCCTCTGCTGCCTGCCGTGCCTCTGCTGCCTGCCAGTGCCTCTGCTGCCTGCAGTGCCTCTGCTGCCTGCCAGTGCCCCTGCTGCCTGCAGTGCCCCTGCTGCCTGCAGTGCCCCTGCTGCCTGCAGTGCCCCTGCTGCCTGCCTGCCTCTGCTGCCTGCAGTGCCCCTGCTGCCTGCCTGCCTCTGCTGCCTGCAGTGCCTCTGCTGCCTGCAGTGCCTCTGCTGCCTGCAGTGCCTCTGCTGCCTGCCAGTGCCCCTGCTGCCTGCCAGTGCCCCTGCTGCCTGCAGTGCCTCTGCTGCCTGCCAGTGCCTCTGCTGCCTGCAGTGCCTCTGCTGCCTGCCTGCCCCTGCTGCCTGCAGTGCCTCTGCTGCCTGCAGTGCCCCTGCTGCCTGCCTGCCTCTGCTGCCTGCAGTGCCTCTGCTGCCTGCAGTGCCTCTGCTGCCTGCAGTGCCTCTGCTGCCTGCCAGTGCCTCTGCTGCCTGCAGTGCCTCTGCTGCCTGCAGTGCCTCTGCTGCCTGCCTGCCCCTGCTGCCTGCAGTGCCCCTGCTGCCTGCCAGTGCCCCTGCTGCCTGCGGTGCCCCTGCTGCCTGCAGTGCCCCTGCTGCCTGCAGTGCCTCTGCTGCCTGCAGTGCCTCTGCTGCCTGCCTGCCTCTGCTGCCTGCCTGCCTCTGCTGCCTGCCAGTGCCTCTGCTGCCTGCCAGTGCCTCTGCTGCCTGCCAGTGCCTCTGCTGCCTGCAGTGCCTCTGCTGCCTGCAGTGCCTCTGCTGCCTGCCAGTGCCTCTGCTGCCTGCGGTGCCCCTGCTGCCTGCAGTGCCTCTGCTGCCTGCGGTGCCCCTGCTGCCTGCGGTGCCCCTGCTGCCTGCGGTGCCTCTGCTGCCTGCCAGTGCCTCTGCTGCCTGCCAGTGCCTCTGCTGCCTGCAGTGCCTCTGCTGCCTGCCTGCCTCTGCTGCCTGCCAGTGCCCCTGCTGCCTGCCAGTGCCCCTGCTGCCTGCCAGTGCCCCTGCTGCCTGCCAGTGCCTCTGCTGCCTGCCAGTGCCTCTGCTGCCTGCCAGCCTCTGCTGCCTGCAGTGCCTCTGCTGCCTGCCAGTGCCTCTGCTGCCTGCCAGTGCCTCTGCTGCCTGCCAGCCTCTGCTGCCTGCCGTGCCTCTGCTGCCTGCCAGTGCCTCTGCTGCCTGCAGTGCCTCTGCTGCCTGCCAGTGCCTCTGCTGCCTGCAGTGCCTCTGCTGCCTGCCAGTGCCTCTGCTGCCTGCGGTGCCCCTGCTGCCTGCGGTGCCCCTGCTGCCTGCCAGTGCCTCTGCTGCCTGCAGTGCCTCTGCTGCCTGCAGTGCCTCTGCTGCCTGCCAGTGCCTCTGCTGCCTGCAGTGCCTCTGCTGCCTGCCAGTGCCTCTGCTGCCTGCCTGCCTCTGCTGCCTGCCGTGCCTCTGCTGCCTGCCAGTGCCTCTGCTGCCTGCAGTGCCTCTGCTGCCTGCCAGCGCCCCTGCTGCCTGCAGTGCCTCTGCTGCCTGCAGTGCCTCTGCTGCCTGCAGTGCCTCTGCTGCCTGCCTGCCTCTGCTGCCTGCAGTGCCTCTGCTGCCTGCAGTGCCTCTGCTGCCTGCCAGTGCCTCTGCTGCCTGCAGTGCCTCTGCTGCCTGCCTGCCTCTGTGCCCTGCTGGGATGGTCACAGAGCCAGCCAGGCTGGGAGAGACCTCAGGGATCATCAACTCCAACCTGTGGCCTAATCCCTAACCCCTCCTGGCACCCAAACCATGGCTCCAAGGGCCTCATCCAAGCCGGTGCTGAGCCCCTCCAGGGATGGGGACTCCACCACCTCCCTGGGCAGCACATCCCAAGGGCCAATTCCTCTCTCTGGGAAGAACTTTCTCCTCCCCTCCAGCCTGAACCTCCCCTGGCACAGCTTGAGACTGTGTCCTCTTGTTCTGGTGCTGGGGGCCTGGGAGAAGAGACCAACCCCCAGCTGGCTGCAGCCTCCCTTCAGGGAGCTGTAGAGAGCAAGAAGGTCTCCCCCTGAGCCTCCTCTTCCCCAGGCTAAGCAACCCCAGCTCCCTCAGCCTCTCCTCCCAGGGCCACACGAATGCTCAGGGGCTTGGAGCAGCTCTGCTCCAAGGACAGGCTGAGGGAGCTGGGGGTGCTCAGCCTGGAGGGGAGGAGGCTCTGGGCAGACCTAAGAGCAGCCTGGCAGGACCTGAAGGAGGCTACAGGCAGGCTGCAGAGAGACTGTTCCCCAAGGCCTGCAGGGACAGCACCAGGGGCAATGGCTGCAGGCTGGAGCAGGGCAGGTTGAGATTGGGTATCAGGAAGAAGTTCTTCCCTGTGAGGCTGCTGGAGCCCTGCAGCAGGCTGCCCAGGGAGGTGGCTGAGGCTCCAGCCCTGGGGATCTTCCAGGTGAGGCTGAGTGAGGCCCTGGGCAGCCTGACCCAGCTGGGGATGTCCCTGCTGAGCGTGGGGAGGTTGGGCTGGAGGAGCTTTGCAGGTCCCTCCCAGCCCAGAGCATTGACTCTGTGGTTCTGTGAAGCCCAATGCACCTCTTCAGAGACTCTTCAGTGGTCACTCAGCTGCCAGCCAGGGAGGTCTGGGCTTGGATTTTCCTTACCCTCAGTTTTCCTGACCGATTTCCTGCCTTTCCCTGCTGCAGTTCCCAGCTCATCCCCTCTCCCCATCCTTTCCATGCTGCTCTCCCAGTCCCCTGCAGCCTCCTGCCTTTTGCCAGCAGATCAGTGTGGGACTCCCAGGCAGAGCTGTCCTCTTCCTTTGAGGTGAAATTCTGGCCTAGTGACCTCTCACTAAAGAATCTCTCATCCCCACTCACTTTTCCTCTTCTTTTGGTATTAAAAGTCCCCCTCCAAACTGCTGCCACTCATCATCTTCCCCAGCTCTGGGAGCTGAGCCTCTGCCCAGCCCCTGGCTGTCTGCTGGGGGTCGGGGGCTGGAGGGGGGAACCTCTCTCTCTCTTCTGCCTGCATTAAAGGTGATCAGGTCCTGACCATGGCTCCCTAGGCAACCACTGACTTCCAGCACTGGTGATGAATTCATCTTTCTTCCCTCACAAGGAGGTCTCAGCTCAGTTCCCTGGTGTTGGGCTGCAGTGCCCTGGCTGTCCGACAGCTGCCAGCTCCGCTCTGCCCTCACACTGCCAGCCTCTGGCTGCTGCCAGGGCCTCGCGGCGAGCTGGGCATGGAGCTGCTCCCCCTCCTGCCCCAGCTGCCTGCGGGGCATGCAGGGAGTGCAGGGTGGCCGAAGTCCATCCAGAGGGCCCTGGGCAGGCTGCAGAGCGGGGCCCAGGCCAGCCTCCGGCAGTCCGGACAGGCCAAGCGCAAGTCCTGCAGCTGGGCTGGCGGCTGCTGGCTCGGCTCGGCTCGGCTCGGCTCGGCTCGGCTCTGCTCTGCTCTGCTCTGGATTTGTGTTGGTTTGGGTTTGGTTTTGCTCTGGTTTGGGTTAGTTTGGGTGGGGCTTGGTTCTGGGTTCTGGCCAGTGCCAGAGCTAGCAGTGCTGGAGCAGAATGCTCTCCGCAGCCTGCAGTCAGCCTTGCTGCACCTCCCTGCCAGCCCTGGGCTGCCAAGTGCTGCGAGCTGGCTGCTGGCACAGGCGGGAGTGGGGAGCAGCCCTGCCCCGAGCTGCTCCCAAGATGAGTTAAGTTGCTTCACATCATCTAAGCCTCTCTAATGAAACCTCCTCTCCCCCTTTGGAGGTAATCTTCCTTTGATCAAAGCCTCTTCTCTTCTGATGAGAGCACAGTAGTCAGCAATCAAGAAGCTAATCTGATCCAGAGCAGCCTCCCAGACCCCTCCTAGCCCAGAGCATCACCTGCCTGGTGCCTGCTCCCCTTGCTCTGTGCCAGGCAGCTGCCCCTGCCCTGCTGCTCCAGCCCCCAGCCCTCCCCTGGCCGCCAGCCTTTGAGACCCCCCTGCACAGGGATGCCCTGGGGCAGGATTGGTGCAGGGCCCAGGGGCTCCTCGAGCAGCCACCTGGAGCCAGCCCGAGCAGAGAGGGAGGGAGAGGTCTCCCCCAGCTGCTCCTTGCAGCCAGCAGCCTCCAGAGACCAGCAGGGCTTTTAAACTCTAAACCCAGTTTTATTAGAGCATAAACTTGAGTAAGTGCCCTTCTGGAAGGGGAGGAGCCCGAGCAGCCAGGCCAGATGCAGCAGGAGAGGAAAAGCTGGTAACCAACCCTGCCCCTGCCCACCCTCCCTGCCTGAGCCTCTGCTTTGCTTTGACCTCACTCAGAGGCCTTCTGAGCTGTGAACAGACTCCTCCTGAGCCCTTTCTGCTCCCTGCCTCCTTTCTGCCACCTCACCAAGCCCCTGTCACAGCTGCATGGGAGAGCCTCACCCTGCAGGACCGGGGAAATGACTCTGAACGACTCCTGGAAGGGCTCAGCCTGGCAGGGAGCTGAGAGGTGATCTGCCCCGGGCAGCCTGCTGCAGCTGGAGCTGGCCCTGCCGCCTGCAGGGGGGATTGGGACAGCACAACCTTGGAGGGTCCCCTCCGACCCCGTGCAGCCTGCGAGCCAAAAGTGCTCCTGAGCGGGAGATGGCCTGGGGCAGGAGGCTTTAAATCACGAAGAGAAGTCAGAACAAGACCTGATGGCTGCAAGTGGAGCCTGCAGGGTGAAGGGGAAGGTGAGGAGTGGATCTCTCCCAGCAGGAGGAGGTGGCCACTGGGCCTGGCTGCCACTGGGCACAGTGAATTTACATTCATTGGTCTTCACAAATCAAACCTGCAGCCCCCTGAGAAGTCTGCTCCTGCTCCTCGGCTTGGGGGAGCCCTGGGTGCAGCACCAGCAGCAGCTCAGTCCAGCTTCACCCAGTTTGAAGCTACCCAGCCCTCATCCTGTCCCTCCCAGCCCTCGCCAGGTGTCCCTCCCCAGCTCTCCTGGAGCCTGGAAGCTGCTCTGAGGTCTCCCTGGAGCCTTCTCTTCTCCAGGCAGAGCAGCCCCAGCTCTCCCAGCCTGGCCCCACAGGGGAGGCTCTGCAGCCTCTGTTGGGATGGAATGGAATGGAGTGGAATGGAATGGAGTGGAGTGGAGTGGAATGGAATGGAGTGGAGTGGAATGGAATGGAATGGAATGGAATGGAATGGAATTAACCAGGTTGGAAAAGACCTCAGAGATCACCAAGTCCAACCTCTCACCCAGCACCATCTGATCAACCAACCCATGGCACCAAGGGCCTCATCCAGGCTCTTCCTAAACACCTCCAGGGCTGGGGACTCCACCACCTCCCTGGGCAGCACATCCCAAGGGCCAATTCCTCTTTCTGGGAAGAACTTTCTCCTCACCTCCAGCCCAAACCTCCCCTGGCACAGCTTAAGACTGTGTCCTCTTGTTCTGGTGCTGGGTGCCTCCTCTGGACCCTCCCCAGAGGCTGAGCAGGAAGCTTGCTGGAGTACTGCTGCCTGGTTAACTTGAAGGGCTCATCCCAAGCCAGCAGGGAAAAGAAGGAGTTGGGGGAGCTGCAAACTGAGCTCCATGCAGCAGCCAGTGAGAAGAGGACAAAGTTTCTGCTGGCATTTGCTGTCAGAAGAGCATAATTTAGAGATCCTTGCTAGAGTGAGGACTAAAATCTGGAGAGATCAGCTAATGAAGAGGCAAGACAATCACACAGCCTTCCTGGGAGCCAGGCAGCCACCATCAATCAGCTCTCAGCCCTGCTCAGAGCAGAGGGGCTCTGCCTTTTATTAAGCTGCTGCAGGGAGAATAAGGCTCCAGGCAAAGGAAAAGGAAAGGCAAAACTCTGCTCCATGGCAGCAGGGCAGGGCCAGGGGCTGCAGGCAAGCAGGGCAGCAGCAGTGCTGAGCCCTGGGGCAGCAATGTGCCCTGGGGGCCAGGAGGGACCATGGGGTCCTGGGGGGCAGTCAGAGTGTGCCCAGCAGAGCCAGGCAGGGTCTCCTCCCCCTCTGCTCTGCCCTGCTGAGACCTCCCCCGGAGCACTGCACCCAGCTCTGGGCTCCCCAGCTCAGGAGGGACAGGGAGCTGCTGCAGAGAGCCCAGCAGAGGCTGCCAGGATGAGGGAGGGACTGCAGCACTGCCCTGGGAGGAGAGGCTGAGAGCCCTGGGGCTGCTCAGTCTGCAGAGCAGAAGCCTGAGAGGGGCTCTCAGGAATGCTTCTAAAGCTCTGAGGGCTGGGGGGCAGGAGGGAGGGCACAGGCTCTGCCCAGCTGCACCCTGGCACAGGCTGGCGCTTGCTCTGCTGCCGAGAGGCTGTGGCTCACCGGCACTGACCTGCTGCCCCTGCAGAGGGCAGGAGCCGAGCAGCCTGGGACCCCTGCCCCCAGGGACCCAGGGCTGGGCGAGCACTAAACCTGCCCAGGGCCACTGAGGCGCTGCCCCCAGCAGCCCTGCTGGGACGGCGCCGGGAGGGCTGATGCCGGCAGGACCCCGGGGGCACAGCGCGGGGGTCTGGTGGTGCTGTGCAGCTGATGTCAGGGCCCCTGCAGGTAGTGCTAGCCCCTCCGAAGCCTGTGAGCCACGGTCAGCCAGCGGCTGAGCCTCCCTGCTGCGCCGGGGCCGGCTAGCGAGCTGGGGAGGGCAGCTGCAGGAGCCCAGAGCAGTGCTCCAGGGGAGCTGCACCACGGAGCCTGCCTGCAGCGGGGCGGGGACGGGGCAGGCCCCAGGGCTGGACCGGCCCTGCATCCAAACCTGCTGCTGGTGGTGAGACAGAGCAGCCCCGGGGAGGGGCTGGGGGCCGTGGCAGCACACAGCCCCTGCACAGCCTCTGCACAGCCCCTGCACAGCCTCTGCACAGCCCCTGCACAGCCTCTGCAGCCTCTGCACAGCCTCTGCACAGCCTCTGCACAGCCTCTGCACAGCCTCTGCAGCCCCTGCACAGCCTCTGCAGCCTCTGCAGCAGCAGCCCCGGCGCTGTGTGCAGGGGCAAGGCAGAACCACTCCGTCCTCGGCTCTGCACTCCTGGGGGGCTCACAGCCCCCTCAGGACACCGTGCCCTGAGCCCCAGGGCTGGTCTCTGGCTGGAATGTCTCCCCCTCTCTGTCCAGGCCCTTTCCATGCAGTGCCATCCTCCAGGGTGGGCGCTGGGAACCCCCCAGGCACTGGCTGGCACCGCCTTCCTCCTGCAGGCCTTTGGGGAATCTCCATCAAGCCAAGCTGCAAACCTCTGGTTCTGTTCCCTTCCTCTGGAGATAAAAACTCAGCCCAGAGGAATCCTGAGTGCAGCAAACCCTGCAGGCTTTGGTGCCACTGATGCCCTGGCAGGTTGCAGCTCTGGGGCTTCACAGCTGCTCCCTCCCCAGGAAAGCAAAAGCTTCAAGTCCAGGCACTTCCCGGGCAGAGAGGTGGTAAAAGGAGCTGCCAGCCTCTGGGTTTTGCTGCTGGGTGGTTGGCATCTGACACAAGCCAGGAGAAAGGAAAATACCCCTGGCATTAGAAGGGCTCAGAGAGCTTTGCAGTAATGCTGCATGCAGATGATGCCTTAATGTATTGATCTGATCCAGCTCAAGCCCTCCCTAATCTATTAGCATTAATATCTGAGTTGGAGCACCGAGCCAGAGAGAACAGGCAGAGGAGGCCTGGCCCCAGCAGCTCCAGGCTCCCCTGGAGGAGGCTTCTGCACTGCGAAACTCCTCTGAGTCCCCAGCACCCTGGCACCTGTGGTGAAGGCTGAGTCTGCCCCTCTGCCCTGGTCAGCTCTGCTGAGACCCCAACTCTGCTGCCCACAGCACAGAAGGACCTGGAGCTGCTGGAGAGGGTCCAGAGGAGGCCACCAAGATGAGCACAGGGTATGGGGCCAGGATGGGAGAGCTGGGGCTGGGCAGCCTGGAGGAGAGAAGGCTCCAAGGAGACCTCAGGGCTGCAGCTCAAGATCTGAAGGGCACTTCCAGGCAGGCTGGGGAGGGACTGTGGGGCTAGGATGAGGAGCAATGGTTTGGAACTGGAGCAGGGCAGGGTCAGGTTGGACATCAGGAGGGAGTTGTGCACAGGGAGGCTGGGGAGACACTGGGACAGGCTGCCCAGGGCTGGGGGGTGAGGCTCCATGCCTGGAGCCATCCCAGCTCAGCCTGGCTGTGTCCCTGTGCAGCCTGCTCCGGCTGGAGCTGTCCCTGCTGCCCGCAGGGGGGTTGGGCAGGATGCCCCTGGGGGCTCCCCCCCAGCCCAGTGCACTCCCTGGAGCAGTGGCTGCAGCTCTGCAGTCTGAGCCCCAGCAGCCCCCAGGAGCTCTCTCTCTGTCCCAGCAATGCTGGTGGCCACAGTTAGCCCTTCGGGGTCTCAGGAGCTACTTCTCCTCCCACTGCCCCCAGCAGGGAGGAGCAGGAGGCTGCAGTCAGGGCTGGGGCTGCAGGGGGACTTCCATGCGCCGAGCTCTGAGCCTGCTCTGCTCCTCGCTTGCCAGAGGCTGCTCTCAGCTCTCCCAGACGCTGGGAGGCACCGGCAGGGAATTCCTGGGATCCCAGCGCTCTGATTGACTAAGCAACAATTAGCATCTGAGCGGTGGCTGCCTCCCAGCCTGCCAGGGGAACCTTGGGGTCGCTAAGCGGCAGTGGTGAGAAGTGCCTGCCCCCAGCCCCTGCCCCCAGCCCCTGCCGGCACAGCCCCCGGGGGCCCTGCGGGGAGCAGCACCTCGGCCCAGGCCTTCCTGCACACCCAGCCCCGGGAAGCCCACCCTGCAGAGACTTCAGGAACTGGCTCCAGAGCAGGCTTGAGGAGAAGGCCTTGGGGCTGCCAGGTGGTGACCAAGTGCCCAGGAGCCAGCAGTGGGCCCTGGCAGCCCAGAGCCAGCTGAGTGCTGAGCTGCAGCCAGAGCAGGGAGAGCACAGCACAGGGAGGGGATTCTGCCCCTCTGCTCTGCTCAGCCCCCACCTGCAGCACTGCCTCCAGCCCTGGGGCCCCAGCACAAGGACCTGGAGCTGCTGGAGAGGCTCCAGAGGAGGCCACAGGGATGAGCAGAGGCTGCAGAACCTCCCCTGTGGGGCAGGCTGGGAGAGCTGGGGCTGTGCAGCCTGCAGAGGAGAAGGCTGCAGGGAGACCTCAGAGCAGCCTTGCAGGACAGGAAGGGCTCCAGGAGAGCTGGGGAGGGACTCTGGCCAAGGGCTGGGAGGGACAGGCTGAGGACAATGGACTGGAGCTGAGATGAGGAGAAATTTCTCCTGCAGCAGTGGTGAGAGGCTGCTGCCGGGGGTGGAGTCCCCATGCCTGGGGGTGTGGATGGAAGCTTCAGAAGGGAGCTCCGTGGCTGGGGCTGGACTCAACGTCCTTGAAGGTCTTTCCCAGCCTGGATGATTCTCCTCCTGGATGTGTCCTTGCATGCAGGCTCCCTCCTGGAGGAAATAGGAAGCTCTGGAGCTCACAGCCCATGAGAGGCAAGCAGCAGGAGCGCCTCAGCTGCCTGTGGAGCTGCTGGGGGCTGCGTGGGGAGGGCTGCAGGGAGGTCACAGCACTGCCAGGCAGAGCTTTGCTGCTCTCCTGGCGGCCTGGCCCCTGTGTGCTGATAATTAATGGCTGTGCTGGGGGAAGGTAAATGCTCATTGTGAAACAGAAACACATCCTTAATAAGGTCCAATTAGTGGCAGGTTCCAGTGGCAGGCAGCACTGCACCTGCCCAGCAGCCTCCCAGGGGAGAGGTAGCAGCACTGCAGCCAGAGAGGCACAGAAGGGGCTGGGGTGGAAGGGACCTCCAGAGCTCACCCAGGCCAAGCCCTCTGCACTCAGCAGGGACATCCTCATCCCTCTGCTCCCCACAGCTTGGGAACAGCTCCAGGCCTGGGGACCCCACCAGCCCCCCGGGCAGCCTGGCACACAGCCTGGCACACAGCCTGGCACACAGCCTGAGGAGCCCTGCTGGGAAGAGATTCTTCCCAACACCTCCCCTGAGCCCCCCCTGGCCCAGCCTGAGGCCGGTTCCCCTGGGGCTGTCCCTTGGGGCATGTCAGAAGAGACCAACCCCCAGCTGGCTCCAGCCCCCTGCGAGGGGCTCCTAGGGGTGAGGTCTCCCTGCAGCCTCCTCTGCTCCAGACCTCACTCCAGACCCAGCTCCCTCCAGCTGCTCCTCACAGGCTGTCCAAGGCCCTCCAGCGGCTCGGCTGCCGCTCTCTGGACACACTCTGCCCCCTTGGTGTCCTTCCCAGAGCCAGGGGCCCAGCCCTGACCCCGGTTAGCTTCAGGGAACTGCATTTCAACACCAAGTGAGGCACAAAGGGCAGAGAGGGAAGCCTGGGCAGGCAGCCAGCAGCTGCTCAGCACCCTCCAGGGCAGCTGCAGTGCCAGTGGATGGATGCTGGGCACCAGGACCCAGCCCCAGACACCACCAGCAGCCACACAGCAGCCTGCTGGGTGCTCGGCTGTCTGTGTGCTGTTGCAGCAGCTTTGCTCACCTGAAGCGCCCTGAAGGCCCTCTGTAGGTATTCTGCTCATAAATACAATTACAGCAGAGCCCTTGCTGGAAGCAGCCATCCATTATGGGGTGTTGCAGCCTCCTCCCCACACCAAAGTCACTGCAGCCTCCCACAGGTCAGACGCAGAGCTGTCACTGTCAGCTGAAGCTGCAGGAGCTCCCTGCAGCCTGCCCTGCAGGACGTGGCAGGGGGCAGCTCCCCCCTAGCCTCTCCCTTCTCCAGGAGCTGGGGAAGCTGAGCAGCTCCCTTCATCCAGCCCTGCCGAGGGACCCTCGCCAGGCACCGCCCTGCCTGCCGCAGGAAGGCTCAGCTGGAGGGGGAGCTCTGCCTGCCCACGAAGCAGCTGAGCAGTGGCAAGAGAGGGGCAGCTCGAGGGGCAGCTCGTCCCTCCTGGGGGCTCCCTCAGTGTATTGAAGAGATCAATCCTGTAAAAGCTCCCAGCCCACAAGACAGAACACCTTCAGATGCTCCCCCTCCTGACTCCCACCCTCTCCCCACATCAGCCCTGCATGGGCTTGGTCTACAGCTCCATAGCTGGCACTGGGCCGGGGGGGAGCCCCAGGGGCATCCTGGCCAAGCCCTGCAGGCAGCAGGGACAGCTCCAGCCGGAGCAGGCTGCACAGGGACACAGCCAGGCTGAGCTGGGATGGCTCCAGGCATGGAGCCTCACCCTCAGCCCTGGGCAGCCTGTCCCAGTGTCTCCCCAGCCTCCCTGTGCACAACTCCCTCCTGATGTCCAACCTGACCCTGCCCTGCTCCAGTTCCAAACCATTGCTCCTCATCCTAGCCCCACAGTCCCTCCCCAGCCTGCCTGGAAGTGCCCTTCAGATCTTGAGCTGCAGCCCTGAGGTCTCCCTGCAGCCTTCTCCAGGCTGCACAGCCCCAGCTCCCCAGCCTGTGCCCATGGCAGAGGTTCTCCATCCCCTGATCACCTCTGGAGCCTCTCCCTCAGCTCCAGGTCTCTCCTGTGTTGGGGTCCCACAGCTGGCCCCAGCCCTGCAGGGGAGGTCTGCCCAGAGCAGAGCAGAGCAGAGCAGAGCAGAGCAGAGCAGAGCAGAGGGGCAGGATCCCTCTCTCCACCCCTGGCCACTCTGCTCTGGCTGCAGCCCAGGCTGCCCAGCTCACAGGCAGGGATCACTGCAAGCCTGATGTCCAAGCAGCTGACCCAGCCCATGCTGCCTGCAGCAGCCCCTCGCAGCCCAGCTGCTGCTGTGCTCACCAGGCCAGTTTCACAGCTCCTCCTCTGCAGCACTTCTCAGCACACACAGCTCTGGCCTGCCCCGGGGCTGCAGGGGGAGCTGCCTGCGTGCTGCCAGCCTGGGAGCTGGCAGGGCTTCAGTCGGGGCACACTGACTGCCTGTGTGCTCAGGGGCAGGCTGCCTCACACCTGCTTCCTGGCAGACCTCTGGCTGCCCCAGGCCTGAGCACTGCTGCAGGCAGCCCTCAGGAGTCCTGGCAGCACTCCCCAGAGCTCCAGCCAGCAGCGAGCTGGGCAGGGAGGTGTGCCTGTGCCTCCCGGCCACGGCGGGGGGCAGAGGCTCAGCAGAGAGCTTGGGAGATGCTCTCAGACCTTACTGCTCTCTGCAACTCCCTGCAGGGAGGCTGCAGCCAGCTGGGGTTGGGCTCTGCTCCCAGGCACCCAGCACCAGAACAAGAGGACACAGTCTCAAGCTGTGCCAGGGAGGTTTAGGCTGGAGGGGAGGAGAAAGTTCTTCCCAGAGAGAGGAATTGGCCCTTGGGATGTGCTGCCCAGGGAGGTGGTGGAGTCCCCATCCCTGGAGGGGCTCAGCACAGGCTTGGATGAGGCCCTTGGAGCCATGGTTTGGGTGCCAGGAGGTGCTAGGGATTAGGTCACAGGTTGGAGGTGATGACCCCTGAGGTCTTTTCCAGCCTGGCTGATTCTGTGACATCCCTGGATGCAGCCCAGGCTGTGATTTGCCTTCTGGGCTGCAGGCTCACCCTGCCTGCTCCTGCCCAGCTTCTCCCCCACCAGCACCCCCAGATCCTTTCCTCAGGGCTGCTTCCTATCCCCTCCTCCCCAGGCTGCACTGACAGTGAGGGCTGTGCAGGAGCAGAACCTTCCAGCTGCTCTTCTTGAACCTCAGGAGGTTCCCCTGGGCCCAGCCTCTCCAGGTCCCCCTGGTGCCCTCCTGCCCCCTGGTGCCCTCCTGTCCCCCTGGTTCCCTCCTGCCCCCTGGTGCCCTCCTGCCCCCTGGTGCCCTCCTGTCCCCCTGGTGCCCTCCTGCCCCCTGGTGCCCTCCTGTCCCCCGGTGCCCTCCTGTCCCCCTGGTGCCCTCCTGTCCCCCTGGTGCCCTCCTGTCCCCCTGGTGCCATCTGCTCACTTGCTGCTGGTGCCTTCATCTCACTGTCTGTGTCACTGATACAGACAGTAACCAGCACAGGTCCCAGGCACCTGTCACTGCTCTGCCTCTGGGCTTCAAGGCACTGAGCAGCCCCCCGGGTGCCTCCCGGGCAGGGAGGAGTGCAGCACATCCGCTGCTGGCTCTGCAGCGCTGCGCCCCGGCCTGCACCGGGAGGCTGTGGCCTGCACCGGGAGGCTGTGGCCTCCACTGCAGCCAGTGACTGCTGAGGAGCAGTGGAGATAATTGCCTCTTCTCCAAAGAATTAACAGCTCCATGGAGCAATTCATCTGAGACCCCTGCAAGTGAGCTACTCAGGGTTGCAGTTGTTAATGGATTTATTGAGTGGTTTCGATCCTGGGCTCAGCTCCTCAGCTGCTCACTGGAAACAAGGCTGAGAAATTCATTTGCCTGGGCTTTGGCTTCTGCAACTCACCCACGGGCCGGTGCTGTGCCCTCCCAGCTCCTGCCACCCAGAGTCTCTCCTCAGCTGCCTCTCCTGCCGCTGTGTCACCACCACAGTCTTGGTTCTGCTCACCGAGTGGCAGATCCACAGCTTCCTGAGCAGCTCCAGGGAGGAGCTGGGGCTGTGCAGCCTGGAGGAGAGAAGGCTCCAGGGAGACCTCAGGGCTGCAGTTCAGGTCCTGCAGGGCACCTCCAGGCTGGGCAGGGACTGCTCAGAAGGGGCTGGGGGAGAGCACAAGGAGCAATGGTTTGGAACTGGAGCAGGGCAGGGTCAGGTTGGACATCAGGAGGGAGTTGTGCACAGGGAGGCTGGGGAGACACTGGGACAGGCTGCCCAGGGCTGGGGGTGAGGCTCCATGCCTGGAGCCATCCCAGCTCAGCCTGGCTGTGTCCCTGTGCAGCCTGCTCCGGCTGGAGCTGTCCCTGCTGCCCGCAGGGGGTTGGGCAGGATGCCCCTGGGGCTCCCTCCTGGCCCAAGGCTCTGAGGGGCCGTGGCAGTGAGCTGTGTGTCTCCATCCAAGCAGGACCTCAGATGATGTTCTATCATCTCCTCATCGATTTCCATGCACTGGGATGCTGAATGGCTCTGCCTGTGCTCCCTGGATCAATTGGGAAGGTGCAGGGCCCCTCAGTGCTCAGCACAAAGATTCCATCAGGAGCCTCATTGAGTCCAGCAGGGCTGATCAATAGCAGCCAACTTCAATCAAAAGCACATCAATTAATAATTGCTTTTCAGCTCCTGGCCTTTCTGTCATGTCAGCAGAGGAGCTCCAGGCCCTCCCAGGCTCTCAGGCTGTGGCTGGCTGCCCAGGGAGGTGTCTCAGGGAGCGGGGAGCGGAGCGGAGGCGCTGCAGGCTCCTCGGCTGGGCCTCCACCAGCAAGTTAATAAAAGGTGAAAGAGTTGTCAGCAGCTGCCCGTGGAGAACCCCAGGCGAGAAGCAGACCTCCTGCCCGAGGAGCCACGTGAGGGATTGCTAAAGACATAACAATTACTTCAGGGCACATTTGGCTTCACTTCAGCCGAGGGGGAAGAAATGAGCTGAAATGCACAGCAGCGAGGGAGGGGAGAGGGAAATGGGAGAAAGGGCACAGGAGGGTGAGGGAAGGCAGCTGGGAAGAGGACTGCTCGGGGACGCTCAGCCCAGGGCGAGCCTGGCTCTGCCCTCAGGCTGCTGTGGGCTGCGTGGGGCAGGCACAGGCAGCCTGGCAGCCAGCTCCCAGCTCTCACTTCCAGAGCCCTGTGTCAGGTCTTGCAGGAGCCGGCAGGGAGGATGGAGCCCAGCCCTCAGGCACCTCAGTGGCTTCAGCAGATCCCTCAGCCAGCAGCAGAGCAGCCCCAGGCTGGGCAGCCCCAGCTCTCCCAGCCTGTCCCCATGGCAGAGCCTCTCCAGCCTCGGTGGCCTCCCCTGGACTCAGCTTGGCTGTGAGGAAGAAGTTGCTGCCCAGGAGGGTGGTGAGAGCCTGGCACAGGCTGCCCAGGGAGGTGGTGGCAGCCTCCTGCCTGGAGGTGTTTGCAGCCAGGCCTGGGGGTGGCTGTGAGCAGCCTGCTGTGGTGTGAGGGGTCCCTGCCCATGGCAGGGGGTTGGGGCTGGCTGAGCCTTGGGGTCCCTCCCAGCCCTGCCCGCTCTGTGTTCCAGGACTCCAAGCTGCCTGTTTGTCCCTTTGTGCTGGGGGTCACCAGCCTGGGCTGCAGCACCCTGTGGGATGAGACAGCTTCACACCAGAGCCGATCCAGGAGGTGATGCTTGGACCACACCATGCTCCAGATGTTTCACTGGATGTTAGGGGTTGGGAGGGAGCTCCAGAGAGCACCCAGCCCAGCCCCTGCCAGGGCAGGGCACCCAGGGCAGGGCACCCAGGAGCGCAGCCAGGGGGGCTGGGAAGGCTCCAGAGCAGACTCCACAACCTCTCTGGGCAGCCTGCTCCAGGCTCCAGCAGCCTCACTGCAGAGGTTTCTCCTCATGTTGAGTTGAAGCCTTCTCTGCTGCAGCTTGAACCTGCTGCAGCTTGAACCTGCTGCAGCTTGAACCTGCTGCAGCTTGAACCTGCTGCCCCATGAGCAGTCAGCAGCCAGCACACAGGCAGGGCCCCAGGGCTGCCACCCCCACGCTGCTGTGCTTTGCTCCTGGCTCCCTCCCCTCCCTGCCCGCGGGTGCGGGGGAAGCCAGCAGCGCGTCCTGCCCCTTCCCCTGAGCACTTCAGGGGGCACAGGGCGGCTGGGGGGCTGCCTGCGGCTCAGCATCCTCAGGGCAATGAGGAACCCCCCCGAAGGGCCTTGGCTGCCTGCTGGGACCGCAGCAGAAGGCAGGGCTGGGCTGCAGATGAGAGCCTGGGAGGGGCCTGGGACGCTCAGGGCAAAACTCCTCCTGTGAGAGTTTTGGCCCACCGAGGGCTGCTCTTCCCCTTGCTGCACTCCCAAGGTTGCAATAGCTCTGGCCTTGACCTCTGCAGCAGGACAGGAGGGGCAGCTGCAGGGCAGCTGCAACACTTCCACTGGCGTCGTGTGCAGCAGCTCAGCTGTGATTGGAGGCAAGAGAATCATCTGCAGGGAACAGCTCAGCCCGGGCTGCCCCTCCTCGCCATGCTCGGCCTGCCAGGCTCCCCGTCCCGCAGAGCTGCGGCTGCAAGAGGCCTTGGAGCTGCCCAGGCCCAGCCTCTGCCCCGGGCTCACAGCCCCAGCCCTGCCCAGCCGCTGGCCCAAGTCCCTCTGCACCACACAGCTTGGGAACAGCTCCAGGCCTGGGGACCCCACCAGCCCCCGGGCAGCCTGGCACGCAGCCTGGCACACAGCCTGGCACACAGCCTGGCACACAGCCTGAGGAGCCCTGCTGGGAAGAGATTCTTCCCAACACCTCCCCTGAGCCCCCCTGGCCCAGCCTGAGGTCGGTTCCCCTGGGGCTGTCCCTTGGGGCATGTCAGAAGAGACCAAACCCCAGCTGGCTCCAGCCCCCTGCGAGGGGCTCCTAGGGGTGAGGTCTCCCTGCAGCCTCCTCTGCTCCGGACCTCACTCCACTGCCAGTGGAACACCTCCCCAGCAGGGTTCCCCTGGGGCAGGAGTGGAGCTCTGGGGTGTTTGGCTTTGCATCCACGTAGTGCCTCTGATTCAGGGACCTGTTGGCTGCCTCAGTCCTGCAGGCAGGAGGAGTCAGAGGACCACAGAAGCATTCAGGCTGGAAAAGACCTTCAAGGCCATGGAGCCCAGCTGTAACCCAACCCCCATGACTGAACTCTGTCCTGCAGCTCCACATCCACACCTCCAGGGGTGGGGACTCCACCAGTCCCCTGGGCAGCCACCTCTCACCACTCCTGCAGGAGAAGTCTCTCCTCACCTCCATCCTCACCCTCCCCTGGCACAGCTTCACTCCATTGCCCCTCGTCCTGTCCCTGGTTACCTGGGAGCAGAGCCCAAGCCCAGCCTCACTGCAGCCTCCTCTCAGGGAGCTGCAGAGAGCAAGGAGGTCTCCCTCAGCCTCCTCTTCTCCAGGCTCAACACCCCCAGCTCCCTCACCCCCTCCTCATCTGACGCCCTCCAAGCCCCTCCCCAGTCCTGCTGCTCTTCTCTGGACACCCTCCAGCCCCTCAGTGTCTGTCCTGTGCTGTGGTGCCCAGAGCTGAGCCCAGTGCTCAAGCTGTGGCCCCACCAGGGCCCAGTGCAGAGGCAGCATCACTGCCCTGCTCCTGCTGGCCACAGTGGTTTTGATCCAGGCCAGGCTGCTGGTGGCCTTCTTGGCCACCTGGGCACTGCTGGCTCACGTTCAGCTGCTGTCCAGCAGCACCCCCAGACCCTCTCCCACCAGGCTGCTTCCCAGCTCCTCTGCAGGCCTGCAGCACCCAGGGGGTGGTTGTGCCCCAAGTGCACACAGCTGAAGGGAGGTTTCAGAGCCAAGAGCCCAAGTGCAGGGCTAGGGGCAGTCCCCCAGGGGAGCCTGCAGGAGGATGTGCTGCCTCCTGCTCAGCGTGCTGGGGAGCAGCTCAGCTGGCAGCCCCAGCACCAGGAGGCGAGGGCTGGTGTGCTTCCCAGCACAGATGGCAGGCAGCTCCTCTGGAGGGGCAGGTGGCTGTGCCCCGTGGGTGGCAGCACCAGCGAGCCCACAGGCTGCGTGGCTCAGCTGCAGAGGAAGCAGATGGGCCCTGCTCCTGCCTCCAGACCCAGCACACTGAGCCAGCCACATCCACATGCCTGGGTCACAGCCTGGGTGAGGAGTGGCTGAGAGCAGCCTGCAGGGGAAGGCCTTGGGGCTGCCAGCGGTGACAGAGTGCCCAGGAGCCAGCAGTGGTCCCTGGCAGCCCAGAGCCAGCTGGGTGCTGAGCTGCAGCCAGAGCAGGGAGAGCACAGCACAGGGAGGGGATTCTGCCCTCTGCTCTGCTCAGCCCCCACCTGCAGCACTGCCTCCAGCCCTGGGGCCCTAAGGGTCACATCCTGCTCTCACCTGTGAGAGGGAAGTCACAGAATGGGCTGGGTTGGAAAGGACCTCAAAGCTCATCCAGTGCCAGCCCCCTGCCACGGGCAGGGACACCTTCCCCAGGCTGCTCAGGGCCTCATCCAGCCTGGTCCTGAACACCTCCAGGCAGGGGACAGCCACAGCCTCCCTGGGCAGCCTGTGCCAGAGCCTCCCCAGCCTCACTGCAAAGAATTCCCTCCTCCTCTCCAGCCTCAGTCTGCCCTCCTCCAGCTCCAATCCGTTGGCCTCAGCCTGTCCCCCCCAGCCCTTGCAGAAGTCCCTCCCCAGCTCTCCTGGTAGGTCCTGGGAGCTGCTCTAAGAGCTCCTGGAGCTTCTCTTCTCCAGGCTGCAGAGCCCCAGCTCTCCCAGCCTGGCCCCACAGGGGAGGTTCTGCAGCCTCTGCTCATCTCTGTGGCCTCCTCTGGAGCCTCTCTGGCATTTCCCTGCCCCTCTTGTGCTGGGGGCACCAATCCACTCTCATCATTGCAGATCCCTGCTGGAGAGGGTTCAGCAGAGCTCAAGCTCTGTACCCTCACCTGTGATGAGTGCAGTGGGTGGTGGAGGCTCAGCACCCACAACGTTCAGGATGGGTTCCCTCCAGCTGAGCTCCAGCCTGCTCCTTTGGGCTGAACCTTCCCCACCAGCTGCTGCCCTTCAGAAGTGCCCAGACAGCTCTGCTCCTGCCCCGCAGGAGCCATGTCAGCGGGCCCCCCAGCCCCACACCAAGCAGGGGCAGCTCCCCCTGGGGCAGAAATCGGCTTGAGAGCCGAGCAATGCAGGAGAGGAGCGCCAGAGGGGTCCCAAGCGCCGGCTGCTCCCGGGAGCTCTCCTGGCAGTTCCTCTCCTGTCTGCTGCCGGCCTGAGGAGGCAGCCGGGAGGCTGGGGGCTGCCCCTCGGTGCAGGGTCAGGAGCACAGCAGCAACCCTGACTGCAGGAGCTGAGCAAGCTTGCCCTCCAGATGCTCAGGCGCAGCAGGGCAGAGCCTTTGCTCCGCACATTTGAGGGGGAAATGTGGAAGGACATCACAGAAAGAGCTCCTCCAGCCCAAGCCCTGCAGCCCCCAGGGACAGCCCCAACCCCAGCAGGCTGCCCACAGCCCCAGGCAGCCTGACCTGCACCGGTGCCAGCCGTGGGGCAGCTCCCAGCCCTCTGGGCAGCCTGGGCCAGGCTCTCCCACCCTCAGTGTCAAACATTTCTCCCTTCTCTCCAGGCTGAATCTCTCTTTCAGTTCAAACCACCCCCCCCGGCCTGGCACATCAGGCCCTGCTCAGAAGTCTGTCCCCAGCTTTCTTCTTGACCTCTTTAAGTGCTGAACGGCCACCAGAAGGTGTCCCTGGAGCCTTCTCTCCCCCAGGCTGAGCAACCCCAGCTCCCTCAGCCTGGCCTCCCAGCAGCCAGGGCTCCTCTCTGAAGGACAGAGAGGGCAAAGTGTCCTTAAGCTGGATCCTGGGGAGGTGTTCCATCCCTGCTCTCAACCCTTCCTCCCTCACAGCCCAGCCCTGTCTGTGCCTGCTGCACTGCCTGCAGCCACAGGACCCCAGCTCAGAGGCAGCTTTCCCTCCCCCCAGAGGAGCTGCCCACAGAGGATCAGTCAGGCCAGGAGAGAGGGATTGTTTATCACATGCACTGACTTCTGCTCAGAGAGAGAAATCAAAGTGGCTGAATAGAATCAGATCAGATGGAAGAGACATGAAAAGGCTCATTAGCAGCTCTCCCCCACCTCCAGAGCCTCGTGAGCAGGTCCCTGATTCCAGGCTCCTTTCAACTCCCTGAGCCGCAGCACAGACACAGAGAGTGCTGGCTCCTGGCTGCCCTGGGCCAGGGGGACTGCTGCAGAGCTGTGCTGGCTCCTGGCTGCCCCTGGCCTGCCCCTGGCCCAAGGGGATTGCTGCAGAGCTGTGCTGCACATGGAGGCCTTTCACCAGCTCAGGAAGTGTTGGATCTGCTCTCTGCATGGAATCATGCAACTGTAGGGCTGGGAGGGACCTCAAGGCTCACCCAGCCCAAGCCCCTGCACCCAGCAGGGACATCCTCCCTGGAGCAGGCTGCCCAGAGCCCTCTCCAGCCTCACCTGGAATAGCTCCAGGGCTGGAGCCTCAGCCACCTCCCTGGGCAGCCTGCTGCAGGGTTCCAGAGCCTCCTGGGGCAGAACTTGTTCCTCACATCCAATCTCAATCTGCTCTGCTCTCATTCAAACCACTGCCCCTGGTGCTGTCCCTGCAGGCCTTTGGGCACAGTCCCTCTGCAGCCTCCTTGCAGCCCCTTCAGGTCCTGGAATGCTGCCCTAAGGTCCCCCTGGAGCCTTCTCTTCTCCAGAGTGCCCTTCTTAAGCCCCCTGGACTAGCCAGTCCCTGCAGGGTCTCTGGTGAGGTGACAGCCTCCTCCAGCAGTCAGAGCAGACACACATCAGCCTCCCTCCCCTCCCCACTGCCCTGCAGCCTGGGAGCCTTTTATCCCCCAGCTGCCTCCCCGGAGGTGAATATTTTAAGCTCCTCCTTTGGACTCTTTTGCAGCAGATATATAAAATGTTAACTATGTGTCAAAATGTCCTTTTGATGCTGCCTCTCCCCTGCACGCTGCGGCTTCCTTGGGCTCGACTGACGCAGGAGAGGCCCTCCCTGCATCCCCACCCCGGGGGCCTCCCGGAGAAGCAGCCCTGGCCAGATGAGGTGGAGCCGCTGGGGGGAGTGGTTCCTCTCACGTCTCTCCTTGTTTATTGATGAGGCTCTGCTCTCCCAGGAGTGATGAGCTGTGCTTCTGCAGGTCAGCGAGCTGGCAATGCTGGCAAGGGGCCAGGAGCTGGGCAGGCAGCCTCCTGCTGCTGAGGTGCCCTCCAGGCGCTGCGGGCACCCCCGCGCCGCCAGCTCGCCCCGCCGGGAGGAGAACCTTGCTGTGCCTCTGCCTCCTGCTGCACACCCCCAGACGAGGCAGCAGAGCTCAGGGGGCCCAGCCACCCCTAGCTCCTAGGAGAGGCTCCCATCAGGTGCTGCCCAGGGAGAGCCAAAGCCCAGCACAGACCCACAGGATCAGCCAGGCTGGAAGAGACCTCCAAGACCATCAGCTCCAGCTGATCACCCAGCCCTGACTGACCACCCAGAGCATGGCACCCAGTGCCTCACCCAGGCTGCTCTTACACACCCCCAGGGATGGCAGCACATCCCAGTCTCTCCTGCTGGGAAGAGCTTCTTGCTGAGGTCAAGCCTAAGCTTCCCCCGGCACAGCTTGGGACTGTGTCCTCTTGTTCTGGCGCTGGGGGCCTGGGAGAAGAGCCCAAGCCCCTCCTGGCTGCAACCATGACCCCATGACCGAGTGATCCGTGGCTTGCCCTGCCTGGAGCACAGCCCCTGCCGTGCTGGAGGGGTGGCATCTGCAGAGGGCCTCCCCCTGCAGGGGGCTGCTCAGCCCAGCACCGCAGCACAGGGGCAGCGCTTGGGCTGCTGAGGGGCGAAGCTTTGCCGGGCAGCCAGCCCTGGCCTCAGCTGCTCTGCTCTTTGGACCACTCGAAAAGAAAAGAAGAGTCAAGCCCCCTCCTCTGGAGCTGCCTGGGGCCCGTGAGGGCTGGGCCGGCTGCTGGGCTGGCTGTGAGCAGGCTGTGAGCAGGCTGAGCTCTGCCAGGGGGCTGCAGGCTGAGCTCTGCCGGGGGGCTGCAGGCTGAGCTCTGCCAGGGGCTGCAGGCTGAGCTCTGCCGGGGGCCGCAGGCTGAGCTCCGCCGGGGGGCTGCAGGCTGAGCTCTGCCGGGGCCGCAGGCTGAGCTCTGCCGGGGGGCTGCAGGCTGAGCTCTGCCGGGGGGCTGCAGGCTGAGCTCTGCCAGGGGCTGCAGTCTGAGGCTCTGCCGGGGGCCGCAGGCTGAGCTCTGCCGGGGGGGGCCGCAGGCTGAGCTCTGCCGGGGGGCCGCAGGCTGAGCTCTGCCGGGGGCTGCAGGCTGAGCTCTGCTGGGGGGGCTGCAGGCTGAGCTCTGCCGGGGGGCCGCAGGCTGAGCTCTGCGGGGGGGGCCGCAGGCTGAGCTCTGCCGGGGGGCTGCAGGCTGAGCTCTGCCAGGGGCTGCAGGCTGAGCTCTGCCGGGGGGCTGCAGGCTGAGCTCTGCCGGGAGGGCTGCAGGCTGAGCTCTGCCGGGGGGGCTGCAGGCTGAGCTCTGCCGGGGGGCTGCAGGCTGAGCTCGCCGGGGGGGCCGCAGGCTGAGCTCTGCCGGGGGGGCCGCAGGCTGAGCTCTGCCGGGGGCCGCAGGCTGGCTCTGCCAGGGCTGCAGGCTGAGCTCTGCCGGGGGGCTGCGGCTGAGCTCCGCGGGGGGCTGCAGGCTGAGCTCTGCCGGGGGGGCGCAGGCTGAGCTCTGCCGGGGGGCTGCAGGCTGAGCTCTGCCGGGGGGGGCTGCAGGCTGAGCTCTGCCAGGGGGCTGCAGGCTGAGCTCTGCCGGGGGGCTGCAGGCTGAGCTCCGCCGGGGGGCTGCAGGCTGAGCTCTGCCGGGGGCTGCAGGCTGAGCTCTGCCAGGGGCCGCAGGCTGAGCTCCGCCGGGGGGGCTGCAGGCTGAGCTCTGCTGGGGGCCGCAGGCTGAGCTCTGCCGGGGGGGCTGCAGGCTGAGCTCCGCCGGGGGGGCTGCAGGCTGAGCTCTGCCGGGGGGCTGCAGGCTGAGCTCCGCCGGGGGCTGCAGGCTGAGCTCTGCCGGGGGGCCGCAGGCTGAGCTCCGCCGGGGGCTGAGCGCTGAGGACCGCGGGGAGCTGGGGCGCAGCAGCTGCTGGGTTTGGGGGTAGAAACAAACACAGTGCTGTGATCTCATGTTCTCCTGACACACCCCCGAGGCCCTCCTCCTCCTCCCCTCCTCCTGCAAACAGCTTCAAACCTCTCAGATAACTTCCTGAGCTGAGGGCTGATCTCACACCTCAGCAGCAGCCGAGCTGCTGAAGGGCCTTGAGCACAAGTCCTGTGAGGAGCAGCTGGAGGGAGCTGCAGGGCGACCTCCTCATCCTCCACAGCTTCCAGAAGGGAGGCTGGAGCCAGCTGGGGTTGGTCTCTTCTGACATGCCCCAAGGGACAGCTCATGAGGCAGCCACCTCAAGCCGTGCCAGGGGAGCTCCAGGGGAGGTATTGGGAAGAATCTCTTCCCAGCAGGGCTCCTCAGGCTGTGTGCCAGGCTGTGTGCCAGGCTGTGTGCCAGGCTGTGTGCCAGGCTGCGTGCCAGGCTGCCCAAGGGGCTGGTGGAGTCCCCATGCCTGGAGCTGTCCCCAGGCTGTGTGGTGCAGAGGGACTTGGGTCAGTGGCTGAGCAGGGCTGGGGCTGTGAGCCCGGGGGAGAGGTTGGCTTGGTGAGCTCCAAGGCCCCTTCCAGCCTCAGCAGTTCCATGGCCCTGTGACTCCATCTCCCTGTCCTCCACCATCTGCAGCAGTGGCCAGCCCTGGGCAGGGCTGGAGTTGCTTTCAACCCCAAGCTGATGCTCACTGTCAAGCTCAGCAGGTGGAAAGCAGCTGAGCTCTTGGTGCTTGCTGAAGGAGTTCTGCCAGCATCCAGGCTGGCCAAGGGAATCCACTTCAGTGCCTCCCTGCACTGCTTTGGTGCAAATCTGCACAGTTTGGGAACTTTAGGGTCGGAACTCTCCATCCTGGGGATCCCTTTCCCTGTATTTCCTGAAGGAAGAGAAGTGCAGACAGCTTTGGGATCAAAATGCCATCCCAGACTCCCAGCGCGGGGAGGGCTGGAAGGGGCCCCTGGAGCTCACCCAGTCCAAGCCCTCTGCTCCAGCAGGGCACCACAGCAGCTTGCTGCAGCAGGGGGCTGGGCTGGATGGGCTCCAGAGGCCCCTTCCAAGCCCAGCACGGTGGGACTCAGGATCCTGAGACCAGAAAGAGAGTGAGGCAGAGGCTGGGCAGCGACAGTGCTGGCGGTGAGAGGCCGCGGGGAGGGAGCCCTTGCTGCAGGCACTCGGCTGTCCTCCCTCCTGGCGGCCCAGGCCGTCCCACCAGGAGCACACTGTGCTCCTCTCAGCCTAACCGACTGCAGGAGAAAGCATTTGGGAGCCCTCAGA